>CAXDIW010000192.1:1200000-1708000 GCA_963989415.1 Cerceris ruficornis
TGCTTTGCATATATGTTTCTTAGACTATATAGATGCAATATATACAAAGATTTCAACCGTCTACCTGTTACATTCATTGTTCTACTTGTCGAAATTTACAAATAATTTCCTTTAAAGGATTAACAATGGGGCTCGTTGTTCACTTAAACTTGAAGAACAATAAATTGGCGAATTTTACTGTTTGGATGCTTTGCATATATGTTTCTTAGACTATTTAGAAGCAATATATAGAAAGATTTCACCCGTCTACCTGTACTATTCATTGTTCTACTTGTAGAAAGTTACAAATAATTTCCATTTCATGATTATCAATGGGGCTCGCTGTTCACTTAAACTTGAAGATCAAAAAATTGGCGATTGTTACTGTTTAGATGCTTTGCATATAGGTTTCTTAGACTATATAGAAGCAACATATACAAAGATTTCAACCGTCTACCTGTTCTGTTCATTGTTCTACTTGTAGAAAGTTACAAATAATTTCCGTTTCATGATTATCAATGGGGCTCGTTGTTGACTTAAACTTGAAGAACAAAAAATTGGCGAATGGTACTGTTTGGATGCTTTGCATATATGTTTCTTAGATTATATAGAAGCAATATATACAAAGATTTCAACCGTCTACCTGTTCCATTCATTGTTCTGCTTGTCGAATGTTACAAATAATTTCCGATAACGGATTAACCATTGGGGCTTATTGTTCACTTAAACTTGAAGAACAAAAAATTGGCGAATTGTACTGTTTGGATGCTTTGCATATATGTTTCTTATACTATATAGAAGCAATATATACAAAGATTTCAACCGTCTACCTGTTCCATTCAATGTTCTACTTGTCGAAAGTTACAAATAATTTCCGATAAAAGATTAACAATGGGGCTCATTGTTCACTTAAACTTGAAGAACAAAAAATTGGCGAATTGTACTGTTTGGATGCTTTGCATATATGTTTCTTAGACTATTTAGAAGCAATATATAGAAAGAATTCAACCGTCTACCTGTTCCATTCATTGTTCTACTTGTCGAAAGTTACAAATAATTTCCGATAAAGGATTAACCATTGGGGCTAATTGTTCACTTAAACTTGAAAAACAAAAAATTGGCGAATTGTACTGTTTGGATGCTTTGCATATATGTTTCTTAGACTATATAGAAGCAATATATACAAAGAATTCAACCGTCTACCTGTTCCATTCATTGTTTTACTTGTCGAAATTTACAAATAATTTCACTTAAAGGATTAACAATGGGGCTCGCTGTTCACTTAAACTTGAAGATCAAAAAATTGGCGATTGTTACTGTTTGGATGCTTTGCACATATGTTTCTTAGACTATATAGAAGCAATATGTACATTGATTTCAACCGGCTACCAGTTCCATTCATTGTTCTACTTCTCGCAAGTTACAAATAATTTCCGATAAAGGATTAACAATGGGGCTCATTGATCACTTAAACTTGAAGAACAAAAAATTGGCGAATTGTACTGTTTGGATGCTTTGCATATATGTTTCTTAGACTATATAGAAGCAATATATACAATGATTTCAACAGTCTACCTGTTTCATTCATTGTTCTACTTGTCGAAAGTTACAAATAAATTCCTTTAAAGGATTAACAATGGGGCTCGTAGTTCACTTAATCTTGAAGAACAAAAAATTGGCGAATGGTACTGTTTGGATGCTTTGCATATATGTTTCTTATACTATATAGAAGCAATATATACAAAGATTTCAACCGTCTACCTGTTCCATTCAATGTTCTACTTGTCGAAAGTTACAAATAATTTCCGATAAAGGATTAACAATGGGGCTCATTGATCACTTAAACTTGAAGAACAAAAAATTGGCGAATGGTACTGTTTGGATGCTTTGCATATATGTTTCTTATACTATATAGAAGCAATATATACAAAGATTTCAACCGTCTACCTGTTCCATTCAATGTTCTACTTGTCGAAAGTTACAAATAATTTCCGATAAAGGATTAACAATGGGGCTCATTGATCACTTAAACTTGAAGAACAAAAAATTGGCGAATGGTACTGTTTGGATGCTTTGCATATATGTTTCTTAGACTATATAGAAGCAACATATACATTTATTTCAACCGTCTACCTGTTCCACTCATTGTTTTACTTGCGAAAATTACAAATAACTTCCGATAAAGGATTAACCATTGGGGCTCATTGTTCACTTAAACTTGAAGTACAAGAAATTGGCGAATTGTACTGTTTGGATGCTTTGCATATATGTTTCTTAGACTATATAGAAGCAGTATATACAAAGATTTCAACCGGCTACCTGTTCCATTCATTGTTCTACTTGTCGCAAGTTACAAATAATTTCCGTTAAAGTATTAACAATGGGGCTCGTAGTTCACTTAAACTTGAAGAACAAAAAATTGGCTAATGGTACTGCTTGGATGCTTTGCATATATGTTTCTTATACTATATAGAAGCAATATATACAAAGATTTCAACCGTCTACCTGTTCCATTCAATGTTCTACTTGTCGAAAGTTACAAATAATTTCCGTTAAAGTATCAACAATGGGGCTCGTAGTTCACTTAAACTTGAAGATCAAATAATTGGCGAATTGTACTGTTTGGACGCTTTGCATACAAGTTTCTTGGACTATATAGAAGCAATATATACAATGATTTCAACCGTCTACGTGTTCCAATCATTGTTCTACTTGTAGAAAGTTACAATTAATTTCCATTAAAGGATTAACAATGGGGCTCGTAGTTCACTTACACTTGAAGAACAAAAAATTGGCGAATTGTACTGTTTGGATGCTTTGCATATATGTTTCTTAGACTATATAGAAGCAATATATACAATGATTTCAACAGTCTACCTGTTCCATTCATTGTTCTACTTGTCGAAATTTACAAATAATTTCCTTTGAAGGATTAACAATGGGGCTCGTAGTTCACTTAAACTTCAAGAACAAAAAATTGGCGAATGGTACTGTTTGGATGCTTTGCGTACATGTTTCTTAGACTATATGGAAGCAATATATACAAAGATTTCAACCGTCTACGTGTTCCAATTATTGTTCTACTTGTCGAAATTTACAAATAATTTCCTTTAAAGGATTAACAATGGGGCTCGTTGTTCACTTAAACTTGAAGAACAAAAAATTGCGAATGGTACTGATGGATGCTTTGCATATATGTTTCTTAGACTATATAGAAGCAATATATACATTGATTTCAACCGGCTGCCTGTTCCATTCATTGTTCTACTTGTCGCAAGTTACAAATAATTTCCGTTAAAGTATTAACGATGGGGCTCGTAGTTCACTTAAACTTGAAGATCAAATAATTGGCGAATTGTACTGTTTGGACGCTTTGCATATATGTTTCTTAGACTATATAGAAGCAATATATACAATGATTTCAACAGTCTACCTGTTCCATTCATTGTTCTACTTGTCGAAATTTACAAATAATTTCCTTTGAAGGATTAACAATGGGGCTCGTAGTTCACTTAAACTTGAAGAACAAAAAATTGGCGAATGGTACTGTTTGGATGCTTTGCGTACATGTTTCTTAGACTATATAGAAGCAATATATACATTGATTTCAACCGGCTGCCTGTTCCATTCATTGTTCTACTTGTCGCAAGTTACAAATAATTTCCGTTAAAGTATTAACGATGGGGCTCGTAGTTCACTTAAACTTGAAGATCAAATAATTGGCGAATTGTACTGTTTGGACGCTTTGCATATATGTTTCTTAGACTATATAGAAGCAATATATACAATGATTTCAACAGTCTACCTGTTCCATTCAGTGTTCTACTTGTCGAAATTTACAAATAATTTCCTTTAAAGGATTAACAATGGGGCTCGTAGTTCACTTAAACTTCAAGAACAAAAAATTGGCGAATGGTACTGTTTGGATGCTTTACATAAGTGTTTCTTAGACTATTTAGAAGCACTATATAGAAAGATTTCACCCGTCTACCTGTACTATTCATTGTTCTACTTGTAGAAAGTTACAATTAATTTCCATTTCATGATTATCAATGGGGCTCGCTGTTCACTTAAACTTGAAGATCAAAAAATTGGCGAATGTCACTGTTTAGATGCTTTGCATATAGGTTTCTTAGACTATATAGAAGCAACATATACAAATATTTCAACAGTCTACCTGTTCTGTTCATTGTTCTACTTGTAGAAAGTTACAAATAATTTCCGTTTCATGATTATCAATGGGGCTCGTTGTTCACTTAAACTTGAAGAACAAAAATTTGGCGAATGGTACTGTTTGGATGCTTTGCATATATGTTTCTTAGATTATATAGAAGCAATATATACAAAGATTTCAACCGTCTACCTGTTCCATTCATTGTTCTACTTGTCGAAATTTACAAATAATTTCCTTTAAAGGATTAACAATGGGGCTCGTTGTTCACTTAAACTTGTAGATCAAAAAATTGGCGAATGTTACTGTTTAGATGCTTTGCATATATGTTTCTTAGATTATATAGAAGCAATATATACAAAGATTTCAACCGTCTACATGTTCCATTCATTGTTCTACTTGTCGAAAATTACAAATAATTTCCCATAAAGGATTAACCATTGGGTCTCGTTGTTCACTTAAACTTGAAGAACAAAAAATTGGCGAATGGTACTGTTTGGATGCTTTGCATATATGTTTCTTAGACTATATGGAAGCAATATATACAAAGATTTCAACCGTCTACGTGTTCGAATCATTGTTCAACTTGTAGAAAGTTACAATTAATTTCCTTTAAAGGATTAACAATGGGGCTCGTTGTTCACTTAAACTTGTAGATCAAAAAATTGGCGAATGGTACTGTTTGGATGCTTTGCATATATGTTTCTTAGACTATATGGAAGCAATATATACAAAGATTTCAACCGTCTACGTGTTCGAATCATTGTTCAACTTGTAGAAAGTTACAATTAATTTCCTTTAAAGGATTAACAATGGGGCTCGTTGTTCACTTAAACTTGTAGATCAAAAAATTGGCGAATGTCACTGTTTAGATGCTTTGCATATAGGTTTCTTAGACTATATAGAAGCAACATATACAAATATTTCAACAGTCTACCTGTTCCATTCATTGTTCTACTTGTCGAAATTTACAAGTAATTTCCGATAAAGGATTAACAATGGGGCTCATTGTTCATTTAAACTTGAAGGACAAAAAATTGGCGAATTGTACTGTTTGGATGCTCTGCATATATGTTTCTTAGACTATATAGAAGCAATATATACAAAGATTTCAACCGTCTACCTGTTCCATTCATTGTTCTACTTGTCGAAAGTTACAAATAATTTCCGTTAAGGGATTAACAATGGGGATCATAGTTTACTTAAACTTGAAGAACAAAAAATTGGCGAATGTCACTGTTTATATGCTTTGCATATAGGTTCCTTAGACTATATAGAAGCAACATATACAAATATTTCAACCGTCTACCTGTTCTGTTCATTGTTCTACTTGTAGAAAGTTACAAATAATTTCCGTTTCATGATTATCAATGGGGCTCGCTGTTCACTTAAACTTGAATATCAAAAAATTGGCGATTGTTACTGTTTAGATGCTTTGCATATAGGTTTCTCAGACTACATAGAAGCAATATATACAAAGATTTCAACCGTCTACCTGTTCCATTCATTGTTCTACTTGTCGAAATTTACAAATAATTTCACTTAAAGGATTAACAATGGGGCTCGTCGTTCACTTAAACTTGAAGAACAAAAAATTGGCGAATTGTACTGTTTGGATGCTTTGCATATATGTTTCTTAGACTATTTAGAAGCAATATATAGAAAGAATTCAACCGTCTACCTGTTCCATTCATTGTTCTACTTGTCGAAAGTTACAAATAATTTCCTTTAAAGGATTAACAATGGGGCTCGCTGTTCACTTAAACTTGAAGATCAAAAAGTTGGCGAATGTCACTGTTTATATGCTTTGCATATAGGTTCCTTAGACTATATAGAAGCAACATATACAAATATTTCAACCGTCTACCTGTTCTGTTCATTGTTCTACTTGTAGAAAGTTACAAATAATTTCCGTTTCATGATTATCAATGGGGCTCGCTGTTCACTTAATCTTGAATATCAAAAAATTGGCGATTGTTACTGTTTAGATGCTTTGCATATAGGTTTCTTAGACTATATAGAAGCAATATATACAAAGATTTCAACCGTCTACCTGTTCCATTCATTGTTCTACTTGTCGAAATTTACAAATAATTTCACTTAAAGGATTAACAATGGGGCTCGTCGTTCACTTAAACTTGAAGAACAAAAAATTGGCGAATTGTACTGTTTGGATGCTTTGCATATATGTTTCTTAGATTATATAGAAGCAATATATACAAAGATTTCAACCGTCTACCTGTACTATTCATTGTTCTACTTGCAGAAAGTTACAAATAATTTCCATTTCATGATTATCAATGGGGCTCGCTGTTCACTTAAACTTGAAGATCAAAAAATTGGCGATTGTTACTGTTTAGATGCTTTGCATATAGGTTTCTTAGACTATATAGAAGCAATATATACAAAGAATTCAACCGTCTACCTGTACCATTCATTGTTCTACTCGTAGAAAGTTACAAATAATTTCCATTTCATAATTATCAATGGGGCTCGCTGTTCACTTAAACTTGAAGATCAAAAAATTGGCGATTGTTACTGTTTAGATGCTTTGCATATAGGTTTCTTAGACTATATAGAAGCAATATATACAAAGATTTCAACCGTCTACCTGTTCCATTCATTGTTCTACTTGTCGAAATTTACAAATAATTTCACTTAAAGGATTAACAATGGGGCTCGTCGTTCACTTAAACTTGAAGAACAAAAAATTGGCGAATGGTACTGTTTGGATGCTTTGCACATATGTTTCTTAGACTATATAGAAGCAATATATACATTGATTTCAACCGGCTACCAGTTCCATTCATTGTTCTACTTCTCGCAAGTTACAAATAATTTCCGATAAAGGATTAACAATGGGGCTCGTTGTTCACTTAAACTTGAAGAACAAAAAATTGCGAATTGTACTGTTTGGACGCTTTGCATATATGTTTCTTAGACTATATAGAAGCAATATATACAATGATTTCACAGTCTACCTGTTCCATTCATTGTTCTACTTGTCGCAAGTTACAAATAATTTCCGTTCAAGTATTAACAATGGGGCTCGTAGTTCACTTAAACTTGAAGAACAAAAAATTGGCGAATGGTACTGTTTGGATGCTTTGCATATATGTTTCTTAGACTATATAGAAGCAATATATACATTGATTTCAACCATCTACCTGTTCCATTCATTGTTCTACTTGTCGCAAGTTACAAATAATTTCCGTTAAAGTATTAACAATGGAGCTCGTAGTTCACTTAAACTTGAAGATCAAATAATTGGCGAATTGTACTGTTTGGATGCTTTGCATATATGTTTCTTAGACTATATAGAAGCAATATATACAATGATTTCAACAGTCTACCTGTTCCATTAATTGTTCTACTTGTCGAAATTTACAAATTATTTCCTTTGAAGGATTAACAATGGGGCTCGTAGTTCACTTAAACTTCAAGAACAAAAAATTGGCGAATGGTACTGTTTGGATGCTTTGCGTACATGTTTCTTAGACTATATGGAAGCAATATAAACAAAGATTTCAACCGTCTACGTATTCCAATCATTGTTCTACTTGTCGAAATTTACAAATAATTTCCTTTAAAGGATTAACAATGGGGCTCGTTGTTCACTTAAACTTGAAGAACAAAAAATTGCGAATTGTACTGTTTGGACGCTTTGCATATATGTTTCTTAGACTATATAGAAGCAATATATACAATGATTTCACAGTCTACCTGTTCCATTCATTGTTCTACTTGTCGAAATTTACAAATAATTTCCTTTAAAGGATTAACAATGGGGCTCGTACTTCACTTAAACTTGAAGAACAAAAAATTGGCGAATGGTACTGTTTGGATGCTTTGCATATATGTTTCTTAGATTATATAGACGCAATATATACAAGGATTTCAACCGTCTACCTGTACCATTCATTGTTCTACTTGTCGAAAGTTACAAATAATTACCGATAATGGATTAACCATTGGGGCTCATTGTTCACTTAAACTTGAAGTACAAGAAACTGGCGAATTGTACTTTTTGGATGCTTTGCATATATGTTTCTTAGACTATATAGAAGCAATATATACAAAGATTTCAACCGGCTACCTTTTCCATTCATTGTTCTACTTGTCGCAAGTTACAAATAATTTCCGTTCAAGTATTATCAATGGGGCTCGTAGTTCACTTAAACTTGAAGAACAAAAAATTGGCGAATGGTACTGTTTGGATGCTTTGCATATATGTTTCTTAGACTATATAGAATCAAAATATACAAAGATTTCAACCGGCTACCTGTTCCATTCATTGTTCTACTTGTCGCAAGTTACAAATAATTTCCGTTCAAGTATTAACAATGGGGCTCGTAGTTCACTTAAACTTGAAGAACAAAAAATTGGCGAATGGTACTGTTTGGATGCTTTGCATATATGTTTCTTAGACTATATAGAAGCAATATATACATTGATTTCAACCATCTACCTGTTCCATTCATTGTTCTACTTGTCGCAAGTTACAAATAATTTCCGTTAAAGTATTAACAATGGGGCTCGTAGTTCACTTAAACTTGAAGATCAAATAATTGGCGGATTGTACTGTTTGGATGATCTGCAGATATGTTTCTTAGACTATATAGAAGCAATATATACAATGATTTCAACCGTCTACCTGTTCGATTCATTGTTCTACTTGTCGAAAGTTACTTATAATTTCCGTTAAGGGATTAACAATGGGGATCGTAGTTTACTTAAACTTGAAGAACAAAAAATTGGCGAATTGTACTGTTTGGATGCTTTGCATATATGTTTCTTAGACTATATAGAAGCAATATATACAATGATTTCAACAGTCTACCTGTTCCATTCATTGTTCTACTTGTCGAAATTTACAAATTATTTCCTTTGAAGGATTAACAATGGGGCTCGTAGTTCACTTAAACTTGAAGAACGAAATATTGGCGAATGGTACTGTTTGGATGCTTTGCGTACATGTTTCTTAGTCTATATGGAAGCAATATATACAAAGATTTCAACCGTCTACGTGTTCCAATCATTGTTCTACTTATCGAAATTTACATATAATTTCCTTTAAAGGATTAACAATGGGGCTCGTTGTTCACTTAAACTTGAAGAACAAAAAATTGCGAATTGTACTGTTTGGACGCTTTGCATATATGTTTCTTAGACTATATAGAAGCAATATATACAATGATTTCACAGTCTACCTGTTCCATTCATTGTTCTACTTGTCGAAATTTACAAATAATTTCCTTTAAAGGATTAACAATGGGGCTCGTTGTTCACTTAAACTTGAAGAACAAAAAAATTGCGAATGGTACTGTTTGGATGCTTTGCATATATGTTTCTTAGACTATATAGAAGCAATATATACATTGATTTCAACCGGCTACCTGTTCCATTCATTGTTCTACTTGTCGCAAGTTACAAATAATTTCCGTTAAAGTATTAACAATGGGGCTCGTAGTTCACTTAAACTTGAAGATCAAATAATTGGCGGATTGTTCTGTTTGGATGATCTGCAGATATGTTTCTTAGACTATATAGAAGCAATATATACAATGATTTCAACCGTCTACCTGTTCGATTCATTGTTCTACTTGTCGAAAGTTACAAATAATTTCCGTTAAGGGATTAACAATGGGGATCGTAGTTTACTTAAACTTGAAGAACAAAAAATTGGCGAATGGTACTGTTTGGATGCTTTGCGTACATGTTTCTTAGACTATATGGAAGCAATATATACAAAGATTTCAACCGTCTACGTGTTCCAATCATTGTTCTACTTGTCGAAATTTACAAATAATTTCCTTTAAAGGATTAACAATGGGGCTCGTTGTTCACTTAAACTTGAAGAACAAAAAATTGCGAATGGTACTGTTTGGATGCTTTGCATATATGTTTCTTAGACTATATAGAAGCAATATATACATTGATTTCAACCGGCTGCCTGTTCCATTCATTGTTCTACTTGTCGCAAGTTACAAATAATTTCCGTTAAAGTATTAACGATGGGGCTCGTAGTTCACTTAAACTTGAAGATCAAATAATTGGCGAATTGTACTGTTTGGACGCTTTGCATATATGTTTCTTAGACTATATAGAAGCAATATATACAATGATTTCAACAGTCTACCTGTTCCATTCATTGTTCTACTTGTCGAAATTTACAAATAATTTCCTTTAAAGGATTAACAATGGGGCTCGTAGTTCACTTAAACTTCAAGAACAAAAAATTGGCGAATGGTACTGTTTGGATGCTTTACATAAGTGTTTCTCAGACTATTTAGAAGCACTATATAGAAAGATTTCACCCGTCTACCTGTACTATTCATTGTTCTACTTGTAGAAAGTTACAATTAATTTCCATTTCATGATTATCAATGGGGCTCGCTGTTCACTTAAACTTGAAGATCAAAAAATTGGCGAATGTCACTGTTTAGATGCTTTGCATATAGGTTTCTTAGACTATATAGAAGCAACATATACAAATATTTCAACAGTCTACCTGTTCTGTTCATTGTTCTACTTGTAGAAAGTTACAAATAATTTCCGTTTCATGATTATCAATGGGGCTCGTTGTTCACTTAAACTTGAAGAACAAAAATTTGGCGAATGGTACTGTTTGGATGCTTTGCATATATGTTTCTTAGATTATATAGAAGCAATATATACAAAGATTTCAACCGTCTACCTGTTCCATTCATTGTTCTACTTGTCGAAATTTACAAATAATTTCCTTTAAAGGATTAACAATGGGGCTCGTTGTTCACTTAAACTTGTAGATCAAAAAATTGGCGAATGTTACTGTTTAGATGCTTTGCATATATGTTTCTTAGATTATATAGAAGCAATATATACAAAGATTTCAACCGTCTACATGTTCCATTCATTGTTCTACTTGTCGAAAATTACAAATAATTTCCCATAAAGGATTAACCATTGGGTCTCGTTGTTCACTTAAACTTGAAGAACAAAAAATTGGCGAATGGTACTGTTTGGATGCTTTGCATATATGTTTCTTAGACTATATGGAAGCAATATATACAAAGATTTCAACCGTCTACGTGTTCGAATCATTGTTCAACTTGTAGAAAGTTACAATTAATTTCCTTTAAAGGATTAACAATGGGGCTCGTTGTTCACTTAAACTTGTAGATCAAAAAATTGGCGAATGTCACTGTTTAGATGCTTTGCATATAGGTTTCTTAGACTATATAGAAGCAACATATACAAATATTTCAACAGTCTACCTGTTCTGTTCATTGTTCTACTTGTAGAAAGTTACAAATAATTTCCGTTTCATGATTATCAATGGGGCTCGTTGTTCACTTAAACTTGAAGAACAAAAATTTGGCGAATGGTACTGTTTGGATGCTTTGCATATATGTTTCTTAGATTATATAGAAGCAATATATACAAAGATTTCAACCGTCTACCTGTTCCATTCATTGTTCTACTTGTCGAAATTTACAAATAATTTCCTTTAAAGGATTAACAATGGGGCTCGTTGTTCACTTAAACTTGTAGATCAAAAAATTGGCGAATGTCACTGTTTAGATGCTTTGCATATAGGTTTCTTAGACTATATAGAAGCAACATATACAAATATTTCAACAGTCTACCTGTTCCATTCATTGTTCTACTTGTCGAAATTTACAAGTAATTTCCGATAAAGGATTAACAATGGGGCTCATTGTTCATTTAAACTTGAAGGACAAAAAATTGGCGAATTGTACTGTTTGGATGCTCTGCATATATGTTTCTTAGACTATATAGAAGCAATATATACAAAGATTTCAACCGTCTACCTGTTCCATTCATTGTTCTACTTGTCGAAAGTTACAAATAATTTCCGTTAAGGGATTAACAATGGGGATCATAGTTTACTTAAACTTGAAGAACAAAAAATTGGCGAATGTCACTGTTTATATGCTTTGCATATAGGTTCCTTAGACTATATAGAAGCAACATATACAAATATTTCAACCGTCTACCTGTTCTGTTCATTGTTCTACTTGTAGAAAGTTACAAATAATTTCCGTTTCATGATTATCAATGGGGCTCGCTGTTCACTTAAACTTGAATATCAAAAAATTGGCGATTGTTACTGTTTAGATGCTTTGCATATAGGTTTCTTAGACTACATAGAAGCAATATATACAAAGATTTCAACCGTCTACCTGTTCCATTCATTGTTCTACTTGTCGAAATTTACAAATAATTTCACTTAAAGGATTAACAATGGGGCTCGTCGTTCACTTAAACTTGAAGAACAAAAAATTGGCGAATTGTACTGTTTGGATGCTTTGCATATATGTTTCTTAGACTATTTAGAAGCAATATATAGAAAGAATTCAACCGTCTACCTGTTCCATTCATTGTTCTACTTGTCGAAAGTTACAAATAATTTCCTTTAAATGATTAACAATGGGGCTCGCTGTTCACTTAAACTTGAAGATCAAAAAGTTGGCGAATGTCACTGTTTATATGCTTTGCATATAGGTTCCTTAGACTATATAGAAGCAACATATACAAATATTTCAACCGTCTACCTGTTCTGTTCATTGTTCTACTTGTAGAAAGTTACAAATAATTTCCGTTTCATGATTATCAATGGGGCTCGCTGTTCACTTAATCTTGAATATCAAAAAATTGGCGATTGTTACTGTTTAGATGCTTTGCATATAGGTTTCTTAGACTATATAGAAGCAATATATACAAAGATTTCAACCGTCTACCTGTTCCATTCATTGTTCTACTTGTCGAAATTTACAAATAATTTCACTTAAAGGATTAACAATGGGGCTCGTCGTTCACTTAAACTTGAAGAACAAAAAATTGGCGAATTGTACTGTTTGGATGCTTTGCATATATGTTTCTTAGATTATATAGAAGCAATATATACAAAGATTTCAACCGTCTACCTGTACTATTCATTGTTCTACTTGTAGAAAGTTACAAATAATTTCCATTTCATGATTATCAATGGGGCTCGCTGTTCACTTAAACTTGAAGATCAAAAAATTGGCGATTGTTACTGTTTAGATGCTTTGCATATAGGTTTCTTAGACTATATAGAAGCAATATATACAAAGAATTCAACCGTCTACCTGTACCATTCATTGTTCTACTCGTAGAAAGTTACAAATAATTTCCATTTCATAATTATCAATGGGGCTCGCTGTTCACTTAAACTTGAAGATCAAAAAATTGGCGATTGTTACTGTTTAGATGCTTTGCATATAGGTTTCTTAGACTATATAGAAGCAATATATACAAAGATTTCAACCGTCTACCTGTTCCATTCATTGTTCTACTTGTCGAAATTTACAAATAATTTCACTTAAAGGATTAACAATGGGGCTCGTCGTTCACTTAAACTTGAAGAACAAAAAATTGGCGAATGGTACTGTTTGGATGCTTTGCACATATGTTTCTTAGACTATATAGAAGCAATATATACATTGATTTCAACCGGCTACCAGTTCCATTCATTGTTCTACTTCTCGCAAGTTACAAATAATTTCCGATAAAGGATTAACAATGGGGCTCGTTGTTCACTTAAACTTGAAGAACAATAAATTGCGAATTGTACTGTTTGGACGCTTTGCATATATGTTTCTTAGACTATATAGAAGCAATATATACAATGATTTCACAGTCTACCTGTTCCATTCATTGTTCTACTTGTCGCAAGTTACAAATAATTTCCGTTCAAGTATTAACAATGGGGCTCGTAGTTCACTTAAACTTGAAGAACAAAAAATTGGCGAATGGTACTGTTTGGATGCTTTGCATATATGTTTCTTAGACTATATAGAAGCAATATATACATTGATTTCAACCATCTACCTGTTCCATTCATTGTTCTACTTGTCGCAAGTTACAAATAATTTCCGTTAAAGTATTAACAATGGAGCTCGTAGTTCACTTAAACTTGAAGATCAAATAATTGGCGAATTGTACTGTTTGGATGCTTTGCATATATGTTTCTTAGACTATATAGAAGCAATATATACAATGATTTCAACAGTCTACCTGTTCCATTAATTGTTCTACTTGTCGAAATTTACAAATTATTTCCTTTGAAGGATTAACAATGGGGCTCGTAGTTCACTTAAACTTCAAGAACAAAAAATTGGCGAATGGTACTGTTTGGATGCTTTGCGTACATGTTTCTTAGACTATATGGAAGCAATATAAACAAAGATTTCAACCGTCTACGTATTCCAATCATTGTTCTACTTGTCGAAATTTACAAATAATTTCCTTTAAAGGATTAACAATGGGGCTCGTTGTTCACTTAAACTTGAAGAACAAAAAATTGCGAATTGTACTGTTTGGACGCTTTGCATATATGTTTCTTAGACTATATAGAAGCAATATATACAATGATTTCACAGTCTACCTGTTCCATTCATTGTTCTACTTGTCGAAATTTACAAATAATTTCCTTTAAAGGATTAACAATGGGGCTCGTTGTTCACTTAAACTTGAAGAACAAAAAATTGCGAATTGTACTGTTTGGACGCTTTGCATATATGTTTCTTAGACTATATAGAAGCAATATATACAATGATTTCACAGTCTACCTGTTCCATTCATTGTTCTACTTGTCGAAATTTACAAATAATTTCCTTTAAAGGATTAACAATGGGGCTCGTACTTCACTTAAACTTGAAGAACAAAAAATTGGCGAATGGTACTGTTTGGATGCTTTGCATATATGTTTCTTAGATTATATAGACGCAATATATACAAGGATTTCAACCGTCTACCTGTACCATTCATTGTTCTACTTGTCGAAAGTTACAAATAATTACCGATAATGGATTAACCATTGGGGCTCATTGTTCACTTAAACTTGAAGTACAAGAAACTGGCGAATTGTACTTTTTGGATGCTTTGCATATATGTTTCTTAGACTATATAGAAGCAATATATACAAAGATTTCAACCGGCTACCTTTTCCATTCATTGTTCTACTTGTCGCAAGTTACAAATAATTTCCGTTCAAGTATTATCAATGGGGCTCGTAGTTCACTTAAACTTGAAGAACAAAAAATTGGCGAATGGTACTGTTTGGATGCTTTGCATATATGTTTCTTAGACTATATAGAATCAAAATATACAAAGATTTCAACCGGCTACCTGTTCCAATCATTGTTCTACTTGTAGAAAGTTACAATTAATTTCCGTTAAGGGATTAACAATGGGGATCGTAGTTTACTTAAACCTGAAGATCAAAAAATTGGCGAATGGTACTGTTTGGTTGCTTTGCATATATGTTTCTTAGACTATATGGAAGCAATATATACAATGATCTCAACCGTCTACCTGATCCACTCATTGCTCTACTTGTCGCAAGTTACAAATAGTTTCCTTTAAAGGATTAACAATGGAGCTCGTAGTTCACTTAAACTTGAAGAACAAAAAATTGGCGAATGGTACTGTTTGGATGCTTTGCATATATGTTTCTTAGATTATATAGACGCAATATATATAAGGATTTCAACCGTCTACCTGTTCCATTCATTGTTCTACTTGTCGAAAGTTACAAATAATTACCGATAAAGGATTAACCATTGGGGCTCATTGTTCACTTAAACTTGAAGAACAAAAAATTGGCGAATTGTACTGTTTGGATGCTTTGCATACATGTTTCTTAGACTATTTAGAAGCAATATATAGAATGATTTCACCCGTCTACCTGCACTATTCATTGTTCTACTTGTCGAAAGTTACAAATAATTTCCATTTCATGATTATCAATGGGGCTCGCTGTTCACTTGAACCTGAAGATCAAACAATTGGCGAATGGTACTGTTTGGTTGCTTTGCATATATGTTTCTTAGACTATATGGAAGCAATATATACATAGATTTCAACCGTCTACGTGTTCCAATCATTGTTCTACTTGTAGAAAGTTACAATTAATTTCCGTTAAGGGATTAACAATGGGGATCGTAGTTTACTTAAACCTGAAGATCAAAAAATTGGCGAATGGTACTGTTTGGTTGCTTTGCATATATGTTTCTTAGACTATATGGAAGCAATATATACAATGATCTCAACCGTCTACCTGATCCACTCATTGCTCTACTTGTCGCAAGTTACAAATAATTTCCTTTAAAGGATTAACAATGGGGCTCGTAGTTCACTTAAACTTGAAGAACAAAAAATTGGCGAATGGTACTGTTTGGATGCTTTGAATATATGTTTCTTAGATTATATAGACGCAATATATATAAGGATTTCAACCGTCTACATGTTCCATTCATTTTTCGACTTGTCGAAAATTACAAATAATTTCCGATAAAGGATTAACCATTGGGGCTCATTGTTCACTTAAACATGAAGACCAAAAAATTGGCGAATTGTACTGTTTGGATGCTTTGCGTACATGTTTCTTAGACTATATGGAAGCAATATATACAAAGATTTCAACCGTCTACGTGTTCCAATCATTGTTCTACTTGTCGAAATTTACACATAATTTCCTTTAAAGGATTAACAATGGGGCTCGTTGTTAACTTAAACTTGAAGAACAATAAATTGGCGAATTGTACTGTTTGGATGCTTTGCATATATGTTTCTTAGACTATATAGAAGCAATATATACAAAGATTTCAACCGTCTACCTGTTCCATTCATTGTTCTACTTGTCAAAAGTTACAAATAATTTCCGATAACGGATTAACCATTGGGGATCATTGCTCACTTAAACTTGAAGAACAAAAAATTGGCGAATTGTACTGTTTGGATGCTTTGCATATATGTTTCGTAGACTATATAGAAGCAATATATACAAATATTTCAACCGTCTAACTGTTCCATTCATTGTTCTACTTGTCGAAAGTTACAAATAATTTCCGTTAAGCGATTAACAATGGGGATCGTAGTTTACTTAAATTTGAAGAACAAACAATTGGCGAATTGTACTGTTTGGATGCTTTGCATATATGTTTCTTAGACTATTTAGAAGCAATATATACAATGATTTCAACCGTCTATCTATTCCATTCATTGTTCTACTTGCCGAAATTTACAAATAATTTCCTTTAAAGAATTAACAATGGGGCTCGTAGTTCACTTAAACTTGAAGAGCAAAAAATTGTCGAATTGTACTGTTTGGATGCTTTGCATATATGTTTCTTAGACTATATAGAAGCAATATATACAATGATTTCAACCGTCTACCTGTTCCATTCATTGTTCTACTTGTCGAAAATTACAAATAATTTCCGATAAAGTATTAACCATTGGTGCTCATTGTTCACTTAAACTTGAAGAAGAAAAAATTGGCGAATGGTACTGTTTGGATGCTTTGCATATATGTTTCTTAGACTATATAGAAGCAATATATATAAAGATTTCAACCGTCTACCATTTCCATTCATTGTTCTACTTGTCAAAAGTTACAAATAATTTCCGATAACGGATTAACCATTAGGGATCATTGCTCACTTAAACTTGAAGAACAAAAAATTGGCGAATTGTACTGTTTGGATGCTTTGCATATATGTTTCGTAGACTATATAGAAGCAATATATACAAATATTTCAACCGTCTAACTGTTCCATTCATTGTTCTACTTGTCGAAAGTTACAAATAATTTCCGATAACGGATTAACCATTGGGGCTCATTGTTCACTTAAACTTGAAGAACAAAAAATTGGCGAATTGTACTGTTTGGATGCTTTGCATATATGTTTCTTATACTATATAGAAGCAATATATACAAAGATTTCAACCGTCTACCTGTTCCATTCACTGTTCTACTTGTCGAAAGTTACAAATAATTTCCGTTAAGGGATTAACAATGGGGATCGTAGTTCACTTAAACTTGAAGAACAAAAAATTGGCGAATTGTACTGTTTGGATGCTTTGCGTACATCTTTCTTAGACTACATGGAAGCAATATATACAAAGATTTCAACCGTCTACGTGTTCCAATCATTGTTCTACTTGTCGAAATTTACAAATAATTTCCTTTAAATGATTAACAATGGGGCTCGTTGTTCACTTAAACTTGAAGAACAAAAAAGTGGCGTATGGTACTGTTTGGATGCTTTGCATATATGTTTCTTAGACTATAAAGAAGCAATATATACATTGATTTCAACCGTCTACCTGTTCCATTCATTGTTCTACTTGTCGCAAGTTACAAATAATTTCCGTTAAAGTATTAACAATGGGGCTCGTAGTTCACTTAAACTTGAAGATCAAATAATTGGCGAATTGTACTGTTTGGATGATTTGCATATATGTTTCTTACACTATATAGAAGCAATATATACAAAGATTTCAACCGGCTACCTGTTCCATTCATTGTTCTACTTGTCGAAATTTACAAATAATTTCCGATAAAGGATTAACCATTGGGGCTCATTGTTCACTTAAACTTGAAGAACAAAAAATTGGCGAATTGTACTGTTTGGATGCTTTGCATATATGTTTCTTAGACTATATAGAAGCAATATATACAATGATTTCAACTGTCTACCTGTTCCATTCATTGTTCTACTTGTCGAAAGTTACAAATAATTTCCGTTAAGGGATTAACAATGGGGCTCATTGTTCACTTAAACTTGAAGAACAATAAATTGGCGAATTGTACTGTTTGGATGCTTTGCATATATGTTTCTTAGACTATATAGAAGCAATATATACAAAGATTTCAACAGTCTACCTGTTCCATTCATTGTTCTACTTGTCGAAAGTTACAAATAATTTCCGTTAAGGGATTAACAATGGGGATCGTAGTTTACTTAAACTTGAAGAACAAGAAATTGGCGAATTGTACTGTTTGGATGATTCGCATATATGTTTCTTAGACTATATAGAAGGAATATATACAATGATTTCAACCGTCTACCTATTCC
The DNA here is from genome assembly GCA_963989415.1 of Cerceris ruficornis. Taxonomy (NCBI): domain Eukaryota; kingdom Metazoa; phylum Arthropoda; class Insecta; order Hymenoptera; family Crabronidae; genus Cerceris; species Cerceris ruficornis. The sequence continues at coordinate 1,219,042 of CAXDIW010000192.1, forward strand.
ATTCATTGTTCTACTTGCCGAAATTTACAAATAATTTACTTTAAAGGATTAACAATGGGGCTCGTAGTTCACTTAAACTTGAAGAACAAAAAATTGGCGAATGGTACTGTTTGGATGCTTTGCATATATGTTTCTTAGACTATATAGATGCAATATATACAAAGATTTCAACCGTCTACCTGTTCCATTCATTGTTCTACTTGTCGAAAGTTACAAATAATTTCCTTTAAAGGATTAACAATGGGGCTCGTTGTTCACTTAAACTTGAAGAACAATAAATTGGCGAATTGTACTGTTTGGATGCTTTGCATATATGTTTCTTAGACTATATAGAAGCAATATATACAAAGATTTCAACCGTCTACCTGTTCCATTCACTGTTCTACTTGTCGAAAGTTACAATTAATTTCCGTTAAAGGATTAACAATGGGGCTCGTCGTTCACTTAAACTTGAAGAACAAAAAATTGGTGAATGGTACTGTTTGGATGCTTTGCATATATGTTTCTTAGACTATATAGAAGCAATATATACATTGATTTCAACCGGCTACCAGTTCCATTCATTGTTCTACTTCTCGCAAGTTACAAATAATTTCCGTTAAAGTATTAACAATGGGGCTCGTAGTTCACTTAAACTTGAAGAACAAAAAATTGGCGAATGGTACTGTTTGGATGCTTTGCATATATGTTTCTTAGATTATATAGAAGCAATATATACAAAGATTTCAACCGTCTACCTGTTCCATTCACTGTTCTACTTGTCGAAAGTTACAAATAATTTCCGTTAAGGGATTAACAATGGGGATCGTAGTTCACTTAAACTTGAAGAACAAAAATTTGGCGTATTGTACTGTTTGGATGCTTTGCGTACATTTTTCTTAGACTATATGGAAGCAATATATACAAAGATTTCAACCGTCTACGTGTTCCAATCATTGTTCTACTTGTCGAAATTTACAAATAATTTCCTTTAAAGGATTAACAATGGGGCTCGTTGTTCACTTAAACTTGAAGAACAAAAAAGTGGCGAATGGTACTGTATGGATGCTTTGCATATATGTTTCTTAGACTATAAAGAAGCAATATATACATTGATTTCAACCGTCTACCTGTTCCAATCATTGTTCTACTTGTAGAAAGTTACAATTAATTTCCGTTAAAGGATTAACAATGGGGCTCGTAGTTCACTTAAACTTGAAGAACAAAAAATTGGCGAATTGTACTGTTTGGATGCTTTGCATAGCTGTTTCTTAGACTATGTAGAAGCAATATATAGAAAGATTTCACCCGTGTACCTGTACTATTCATTGTTCTACTTGTAGAAAGTTACAAATAATTTCCATTTCATGATTATCAATAGGGCTCGCTGTTCACTTAAACTTGAAGATCAAAAAATTGGCGATTGTTACTGTTTAGATGCTTTGCATATATGTTTCTTAGATTATATAGAAGCAATATATACAAATATTTCAACCGTCTACCTGTTCCATTCATTGTTCTACTTGTCGAAAATTACAAATAATTTCCGATAAAGGATTAACCATTGGGGCTCATTGTTCACTTAAACTTGAAGAACAAAAAATTGGCGAATGGTACTGTTTGGATGCTTTGCGTACATGTTTCTTAGACTATATGGAAGCAATATATACAAAGATTTCAACCGTCTACGTGTTCCAATCATTGTTCTACTTGTCGAAATTTACAAATAATTTCCTTTAAAGGATTAACAATGGGGCTCGTTGTTCACTTAAACTTGAAGAACAAAAAAGTGGCGAATGGTACTGTTTGGATGCTTTGCGTACATGTTTCTGAGACTATATGGAAGCAATATATACAAAGATTTCAACCGTCTACGTGTTCCAATCATTGTTCTACTTGTCGAAATTTACAAATAATTTCCGTTAAAGGATTAACAATGGGGCTCGTAGTTCACTTAAACTTGAAGAACAAAAAATTGGCGAATGGTACTGTTTGGATGCTTTGCATATATGTTTCTTAGACTATATAGAAGCTATATATACAAAGATTTCAACCGTCTACCTGTTCCATTCATTGTTCTACTTGTCGCAAGTTACAAATAATTTCCGTTAAAGTATTAACAATGGGGCTCGTAGTTCACTAAACTTGATGAACAAAAAATTGGCGAATGGTACTGTTTGGATGCTTTGCATATATGTTTCTTAGACTATATAGAAGCTATATATACAAAGATTTCAACCGTCTACCTGTTCCATTCATTGTTCTACTTGTCGCAAGTTACAAATAATTTCCGTCAAAGTATTAACAATGGGGCTCGTAGTTCACTTAAACTTGAAGATCAAATAATTGGCGAATTGTACTGTTTCGATGATTTGCATATATGTTTCGTAGACTATATAGAAGCAATATATACAAAGATTTCAACCGTCTACGTGTTCCAATCATTGTTCTACTTGTAGAAAGTTACAATTAATTTCCGTTAAAGGATTAACAATGGGGCTCGTAGTTCACTTAAACTTGAAGTACAAAAAATTGGCGAATTGTACTGTTTGGATGCTTTGCATATATGTTTCTTAGACTATATAGAAGCAATATATACAATGATTTCAACCGTCTACCTTTTCCATTCATTGTTCTACTTGTCGAAATTTACAAATAGTTTCCTTTAAAGGATTAACAATGGGGCTCGTAGTTCACTTAAACTTGAAGAACAAAAAATTGGCGAATGGTACTGTTTGGATGCTTTGCATATATGTTTCTTAGATTATATAGACGCAATATATATAAGGATTTCAACCGTCTACCTGTTCCATTCATTGTTCTACTTGTCGAAAGTTACAAATAATTACCGATAAAGGATTAACCATTGGGGCTCATTGTTCACTTAAACTTGAAGAACAAAAAATTGGCGAATTGTACTGTTTGGATGCTTTGCATATATGTTTCTTAGACTATATAGAAGCAATGTATACAAAGATTTCAACCGTCTACCTGTTCCATTCATTGTTCTACTTGTCGAAAGTTACAAATAATTTCCGATAAAGGATTAACAATGGGTCTCATGGTTCACTTAAACTTGAAGAACAAAAAATTGGCGAATTGTACTGTTTGGATGCTTTGCATACATGTTTCTTAGACTATTTAGAAGCAATATATAGAATGATTTCACCCGTCTACCTGCACTATTCATTGTTCTACTTGTAGAAAGTTACAAATAATTTCCATTTCATGATTATCAATGGGGCTCGCTGTTCACTTGAACCTGAAGATCAAACAATTGGCGAATGGTACTGTTTGGTTGCTTTGCATATATGTTTCTTAGACTATATGGAAGCAATATATACATAGATTTCAACCGTCTACGTGTTCCAATCATTGTTCTACTTGTAGAAAGTTACAATTAATTTCCGTTAAGGGATTAACAATGGGGATCGTAGTTTACTTAAACCTGAAGATCAAAAAATTGGCGAATGGTACTGTTTGGTTGCTTTGCATATATGTTTCTTAGACTATATGGAAGCAATATATACAATGATCTCAACCGTCTACCTGATCCACTCATTGCTCTACTTGTCGCAAGTTACAAATAGTTTCCTTTAAAGGATTAACAATGGAGCTCGTAGTTCACTTAAACTTGAAGAACAAAAAATTGGCGAATGGTACTGTTTGGATGCTTTGCATATATGTTTCTTAGATTATATAGACGCAATATATATAAGGATTTCAACCGTCTACCTGTTCCATTCATTGTTCTACTTGTCGAAAGTTACAAATAATTACCGATAAAGGATTAACCATTGGGGCTCATTGTTCACTTAAACTTGAAGAACAAAAAATTGGCGAATTGTACTGTTTGGATGCTTTGCATACATGTTTCTTAGACTATTTAGAAGCAATATATAGAATGATTTCACCCGTCTACCTGCACTATTCATTGTTCTACTTGTCGAAAGTTACAAATAATTTCCATTTCATGATTATCAATGGGGCTCGCTGTTCACTTGAACCTGAAGATCAAACAATTGGCGAATGGTACTGTTTGGTTGCTTTGCATATATGTTTCTTAGACTATATGGAAGCAATATATACATAGATTTCAACCGTCTACGTGTTCCAATCATTGTTCTACTTGTAGAAAGTTACAATTAATTTCCGTTAAGGGATTAACAATGGGGATCGTAGTTTACTTAAACCTGAAGATCAAAAAATTGGCGAATGGTACTGTTTGGTTGCTTTGCATATATGTTTCTTAGACTATATGGAAGCAATATATACAATGATCTCAACCGTCTACCTGATCCACTCATTGCTCTACTTGTCGCAAGTTACAAATAATTTCCTTTAAAGGATTAACAATGGGGCTCGTAGTTCACTTAAACTTGAAGAACAAAAAATTGGCGAATGGTACTGTTTGGATGCTTTGAATATATGTTTCTTAGATTATATAGACGCAATATATATAAGGATTTCAACCGTCTACCTGTTCCATTCATTTTTCGACTTGTCGAAAATTACAAATAATTTCCGATAAAGGATTAACCATTGGGGCTCATTGTTCACTTAAACATGAAGACCAAAAAATTGGCGAATTGTACTGTTTGGATGCTTTGCGTACATGTTTCTTAGACTATATGGAAGCAATATATACAAAGATTTCAACCGTCTACGTGTTCCAATCATTGTTCTACTTGTCGAAATTTACACATAATTTCCTTTAAAGGATTAACAATGGGGCTCGTTGTTAACTTAAACTTGAAGAACAATAAATTGGCGAATTGTACTGTTTGGATGCTTTGCATATATGTTTCTTAGACTATATAGAAGCAATATATACAAAGATTTCAACCGTCTACCTGTTCCATTCATTGTTCTACTTGTCAAAAGTTACAAATAATTTCCGATAACGGATTAACCATTGGGGATCATTGCTCACTTAAACTTGAAGAACAAAAAATTGGCGAATTGTACTGTTTGGATGCTTTGCATATATGTTTCGTAGACTATATAGAAGCAATATATACAAATATTTCAACCGTCTAACTGTTCCATTCATTGTTCTACTTGTCGAAAGTTACAAATAATTTCCGTTAAGCGATTAACAATGGGGATCGTAGTTTACTTAAATTTGAAGAACAAACAATTGGCGAATTGTACTGTTTGGATGCTTTGCATATATGTTTCTTAGACTATTTAGAAGCAATATATACAATGATTTCAACCGTCTATCTATTCCATTCATTGTTCTACTTGCCGAAATTTACAAATAATTTCCTTTAAAGAATTAACAATGGGGCTCGTAGTTCACTTAAACTTGAAGAGCAAAAAATTGTCGAATTGTACTGTTTGGATGCTTTGCATATATGTTTCTTAGACTATATAGAAGCAATATATACAATGATTTCAACCGTCTACCTGTTCCATTCATTGTTCTACTTGTCGAAAATTACAAATAATTTCCGATAAAGTATTAACCATTGGTGCTCATTGTTCACTTAAACTTGAAGAAGAAAAAATTGGCGAATGGTACTGTTTGGATGCTTTGCATATATGTTTCTTAGACTATATAGAAGCAATATATATAAAGATTTCAACCGTCTACCATTTCCATTCATTGTTCTACTTGTCAAAAGTTACAAATAATTTCCGATAACGGATTAACCATTGGGGGTCATTGCTCACTTAAACTTGAAGAACAAAAAATTGGCGAATTGTACTGTTTGGATGCTTTGCATATATGTTTCGTAGACTATATAGAAGCAATATATACAAATATTTCAACCGTCTAACTGTTCCATTCATTGTTCTACTTGTCGAAAGTTACAAATAATTTCCGATAACGGATTAACCATTGGGGCTCATTGTTCACTTAAACTTGAAGAACAAAAAATTGGCGAATTGTACTGTTTGGATGCTTTGCATATATGTTTCTTATACTATATAGAAGCAATATATACAAAGATTTCAACCGTCTACCTGTTCCATTCACTGTTCTACTTGTCGAAAGTTACAAATAATTTCCGTTAAGGGATTAACAATGGGGATCGTAGTTCACTTAAACTTGAAGAACAAAAAATTGGCGAATTGTACTGTTTGGATGCTTTGCGTACATCTTTCTTAGACTACATGGAAGCAATATATACAAAGATTTCAACCGTCTACGTGTTCCAATCATTGTTCTACTTGTCGAAATTTACAAATAATTTCCTTTAAATGATTAACAATGGGGCTCGTTGTTCACTTAAACTTGAAGAACAAAAAAGTGGCGTATGGTACTGTTTGGATGCTTTGCATATATGTTTCTTAGACTATAAAGAAGCAATATATACATTGATTTCAACCGTCTACCTGTTCCATTCATTGTTCTACTTGTCGCAAGTTACAAATAATTTCCGTTAAAGTATTAACAATGGGGCTCGTAGTTCACTTAAACTTGAAGATCAAATAATTGGCGAATTGTACTGTTTGGATGATTTGCATATATGTTTCTTACACTATATAGAAGCAATATATACAAAGATTTCAACCGGCTACCTGTTCCATTCATTGTTCTACTTGTCGAAATTTACAAATAATTTCCGATAAAGGATTAACCATTGGGGCTCATTGTTCACTTAAACTTGAAGAACAAAAAATTGGCGAATTGTACTGTTTGGATGCTTTGCATATATGTTTCTTAGACTATATAGAAGCAATATATACAATGATTTCAACTGTCTACCTGTTCCATTCATTGTTCTACTTGTCGAAAGTTACAAATAATTTCCGTTAAGGGATTAACAATGGGGCTCATTGTTCACTTAAACTTGAAGAACAATAAATTGGCGAATTGTACTGTTTGGATGCTTTGCATATATGTTTCTTAGACTATATAGAAGCAATATATACAAAGATTTCAACAGTCTACCTGTTCCATTCATTGTTCTACTTGTCGAAAGTTACAAATAATTTCCGTTAAGGGATTAACAATGGGGATCGTAGTTTACTTAAACTTGAAGAACAAGAAATTGGCGAATTGTACTGTTTGGATGATTCGCATATATGTTTCTTAGACTATATAGAAGGAATATATACAATGATTTCAACCGTCTACCTATTCCATTCATTGTTCTACTTGCCGAAATTTACAAATAATTTACTTTAAAGGATTAACAATGGGGCTCGTAGTTCACTTAAACTTGAAGAACAAAAAATTGGCGAATGGTACTGTTTGGATGCTTTGCATATATGTTTCTTAGACTATATAGATGCAATATATACAAAGATTTCAACCGTCTACCTGTTCCATTCATTGTTCTACTTGTCGAAAGTTACAAATAATTTCCTTTAAAGGATTAACAATGGGGCTCGTTGTTCACTTAAACTTGAAGAACAATAAATTGGCGAATTGTACTGTTTGGATGCTTTGCATATATGTTTCTTAGACTATATAGAAGCAATATATACAAAGATTTCAACCGTCTACCTGTTCCATTCACTGTTCTACTTGTCGAAAGTTACAATTAATTTCCGTTAAAGGATTAACAATGGGGCTCGTCGTTCACTTAAACTTGAAGAACAAAAAATTGGTGAATGGTACTGTTTGGATGCTTTGCATATATGTTTCTTAGACTATATAGAAGCAATATATACATTGATTTCAACCGGCTACCAGTTCCATTCATTGTTCTACTTCTCGCAAGTTACAAATAATTTCCGTTAAAGTATTAACAATGGGGCTCGTAGTTCACTTAAACTTGAAGAACAAAAAATTGGCGAATGGTACTGTTTGGATGCTTTGCATATATGTTTCTTAGATTATATAGAAGCAATATATACAAAGATTTCAACCGTCTACCTGTTCCATTCACTGTTCTACTTGTCGAAAGTTACAAATAATTTCCGTTAAGGGATTAACAATGGGGATCGTAGTTCACTTAAACTTGAAGAACAAAAATTTGGCGTATTGTACTGTTTGGATGCTTTGCGTACATTTTTCTTAGACTATATGGAAGCAATATATACAAAGATTTCAACCGTCTACGTGTTCCAATCATTGTTCTACTTGTCGAAATTTACAAATAATTTCCTTTAAAGGATTAACAATGGGGCTCGTTGTTCACTTAAACTTGAAGAACAAAAAAGTGGCGAATGGTACTGTATGGATGCTTTGCATATATGTTTCTTAGACTATAAAGAAGCAATATATACATTGATTTCAACCGTCTACCTGTTCCATTCATTGTTCTACTTGTCACAAGTTACAAATAATTTCCGTTAAAGTATTAACAATGGGGCTCGTAGTTCACTTAAACTTGAAGATCAAATAATTGGTGAATTGTACTGTTTGGATGATTTGCATATATGTTTCGTAGACTATATAGAAGCAATATATACATTGATTTCAACCGGCTACCTGTTCCATTCATTGTTCTACTTGTCGAAATTTACAAATAATTTCCGTTAAAGTATTAACAATGGGGCTCGTAGTTCAGTTAAACTTGAAGATCAAATAATTGGCGAATTGTACTGTTTGGATGATTTGCATATATGTTTCTTAGACTATATAGAAGCAATATATACAAAGATTTCAACCGTCTACCTGTTCCATTCATTGATCTACTTGTCGAAAGTTACAATTAATTTCCGATAAAGGATTAACAATGGGTCTCATTGTTCACTTAAACTTGAAGAACAAAATATTGGCGAATGGTACTGTTTGGATGCTTTGCATATATGTTTCTTAGACTATATGGAAGCAATATATACAAAGATTTCAACCGTCTACGTATTCCAATCATTGTTCTACTTGTAGGAAGTTACAATTAATTTCCGTTAAAGGATTAACAATGGGGCTCGTAGTTCACTTAAACTTGAAGAACAAAAAATTGGCGAATGGTACTGTTTGGATGCTTTGCGTACATGTTTCTGAGACTATATGGAAGCAATATATACAAAGATTTCAACCGTCTACGTGTTCCAATCATTGTTCTACTTGTCGAAATTTACAAATAATTTCCTTTAAAGGATTAACCATTGGGGCTCATTGTTCACTTAAACTTGAAGACCAAAAAATTGGCGAATGGTACTGTTTGGATGCTTTGCGTACATGTTTCTTAGACTATATACAAGCAATATATACAAATATTTCAACCGTCTACCAGTTCCATTCATTGATCTACTTGTCGAAAGTTACAAATAATTTCCGATAAAGGATTAACAATGGGTCTCATTGTTCACTTAAACTTGAAGAACAAAAAATTGGCGAATGGTACTGTTTGGATGCTTTGCATATATGTTTCTTATATTATATAGAAGCAATATATACAAATATTTCAACCGTCTACCTGTTCCATTCATTGTTCTACTTGTCGAAAGTTACAAATAATTTCCGATAAAGGATTAACAATGGGGCTCATTGTTCACTTAAACTTGAAGACCAAAAAATTGGCGAATGGTACTGTTTGGATGCTTTGCGTACATGTTTCTTAGACTATATACAAGCAATATATACAAATATTTCAACCGTCTACCAGTTCCATTCATTGATCTACTTGTCGAAAGTTACAAATAATTTCCGATAAAGGATTAACAATGGGTCTCATTGTTCACTTAAACTTGAAGAACAAAAAATTGGCGAATGGTACTGTTTGGATGCTTTGCATATATGTTTCTTAGACTATATGGAAGCAATATATACAAAGATTTCAACCGTCTACATGTTCCAATCATTGTTCTACTTGTAGAAAGTTACAATTAATTTCCGTTAAAGGATTAACAATGGGGCTCGTAGTTCACTTAAACTTGAAGAACAAAAAATTGGCGAATTGTACTGTTTGGATGCTTTGCATAGCTGTTTCTTAGACTATGTAGAAGCAATATATAGAAAGATTTCACCCGTGTACCTGTACTATTCATTGTTCTACTTGTAGAAAGTTACAAATAATTTCCATTTCATGATTATCAATAGGGCTCGCTGTTCACTTAAACTTGAAGATCAAAAAATTGGCGATTGTTACTGTTTAGATGCTTTGCATATATGTTTCTTAGATTATATAGAAGCAATATATACAAATATTTCAACCGTCTACCTGTTCCATTCATTGTTCTACTTGTCGAAAATTACAAATAATTTCCGATAAAGGATTAACCATTGGGGCTCATTGTTCACTTAAACTTGAAGAACAAAAAATTGGCGAATGGTACTGTTTGGATGCTTTGCGTACATGTTTCTTAGACTATATGGAAGCAATATATACAAAGATTTCAACCGTCTACGTGTTCCAATCATTGTTCTACTTGTCGAAATTTACAAATAATTTCCTTTAAAGGATTAACAATGGGGCTCGTTGTTCACTTAAACTTGAAGAACAAAAAAGTGGCGAATGGTACTGTTTGGATGCTTTGCGTACATGTTTCTGAGACTATATGGAAGCAATATATACAAAGATTTCAACCGTCTACGTGTTCCAATCATTGTTCTACTTGTCGAAATTTACAAATAATTTCCGTTAAAGGATTAACAATGGGGCTCGTAGTTCACTTAAACTTGAAGAACAAAAAATTGGCGAATGGTACTGTTTGGATGCTTTGCATATATGTTTCTTAGACTATATAGAAGCAATATATACAAAGATTTCAACCGTCTACGTGTTCCAATCATTGTTCTACTTGTAGAAAGTTACAAATAATTTCCATTTCATGATTATCAATGGGGCTCGCTGTTCACTTGAACCTGAAGATCAAACAATTGGCGAATGGTACTGTTTGGTTGCTTTGCATATATGTTTCTTAGACTATATGGAAGCAATATATACATAGATTTCAACCGTCTACGTGTTCCAATCATTGTTCTACTTGTAGAAAGTTACAATTAATTTCCGTTAAGGGATTAACAATGGGGATCGTAGTTTACTTAAACCTGAAGATCAAAAAATTGGCGAATGGTACTGTTTGGTTGCTTTGCATATATGTTTCTTAGACTATATGGAAGCAATATATACAATGATCTCAACCGTCTACCTGATCCACTCATTGCTCTACTTGTCGCAAGTTACAAATAATTTCCTTTAAAGGATTAACAATGGGGCTCGTAGTTCACTTAAACTTGAAGAACAAAAAATTGGCGAATGGTACTGTTTGGATGCTTTGAATATATGTTTCTTAGATTATATAGACGCAATATATATAAGGATTTCAACCGTCTACCTGTTCCATTCATTTTTCGACTTGTCGAAAATTACAAATAATTTCCGATAAAGGATTAACCATTGGGGCTCATTGTTCACTTAAACATGAAGACCAAAAAATTGGCGAATTGTACTGTTTGGATGCTTTGCGTACATGTTTCTTAGACTATATGGAAGCAATATATACAAAGATTTCAACCGTCTACGTGTTCCAATCATTGTTCTACTTGTCGAAATTTACACATAATTTCCTTTAAAGGATTAACAATGGGGCTCGTTGTTAACTTAAACTTGAAGAACAATAAATTGGCGAATTGTACTGTTTGGATGCTTTGCATATATGTTTCTTAGACTATATAGAAGCAATATATACAAAGATTTCAACCGTCTACCTGTTCCATTCATTATTCTACTTGTCGAAAGTTACAAATAATTTCCGATAAACGATTAACCATTGGGGCTCATTGTTCACTTAAACTTGAAGAACAAAAAATTGGCGAATTGTACTGTTTGGATGCTTTGCATAGATGTTTCTTAGACTATGTAGAAGCAATATATAGAAAGATTTCACCCGTGTACCTGTACTATTCATTGTTCTACTTGTAGAAAGTTATACATAATTTCCATTTCATGATTATCAATGGGGCTCGCTGATCACTTAAACTTGAAGATCAAAAAATTGGCGATTGTTACTGTTTAGATGCTTTGCATATATGTTTCTTAGATTATATAGAAGCAATATATACAAAGATTTCAACCGTCTACCTGTTCCATTCATTGTTCTACTTGTCGAAAGTTACAAATAATTTCCGATAACGGATTAACCATTGGGGCTCATTGTTCACTTAAACTTGAAGAACAAAAAATTGGCGAATTGTACTGTTTGGATGCTTTGCATATATGTTTCTTATACTATATAGAAGCAATATATACAAAGATTTCAACCGTCTACCTGTTCCATTCACTGTTCTACTTGTCGAAAGTTACAAATAATTTCCGTTAAGGGATTAACAATGGGGATCGTAGTTCACTTAAACTTGAAGAACAAAAATTTGGCGTATTGTACTGTTTGGATGCTTTGCGTACATTTTTCTTAGACTATATGGAAGCAATATATACAAAGATTTCAACCGTCTACGTGTTCCAATCATTGTTCTACTTGTCGAAATTTACAAATAATTTCCTTTAAAGGATTAACAATGGGGCTCGTTGTTCACTTAAACTTGAAGAACAAAAAAGTGGCGAATGGTACTGTATGGATGCTTTGCATATATGTTTCTTAGACTATAAAGAAGCAATATATACATTGATTTCAACCGTCTACCTGTTCCATTCATTGTTCTACTTGTCACAAGTTACAAATAATTTCCGTTAAAGTATTAACAATGGGGCTCGTAGTTCACTTAAACTTGAAGATCAAATAATTGGCGAATTGTACTGTTTGGATGATTTGCATATATGTTTCGTAGACTATATAGAAGCAATATATACAAAGATTTCAACCGTCTACGTGTTCCAATCATTGTTCTACTTGTAGAAAGTTACAATTAATTTCCGTTAAAGGATTAACAATGGGGCTCGTAGTTCACTTAAACTTGAAGTACAAAAAATTGGCGAATTGTACTGTTTGGATGATTTGCATATATGTTTCGTAGACTATATAGAAGCAATATATACAATGATTTCAACCGTCTACATGATCCATTCATTGTTCTACTTGTCGAAATTTACAAATAATTTCCTTTAAAGTATTAACAATGGGGCTCGTGGTTCACTTAAACTTGAAGAACAAAAAATTGGCGAATTGTACTGTTTGGATGCTTTGCACAGATGTTTCTTAGACTAATTAGAAGCAATATATAGAAAGATTTCACCCGGCTACCTGGACTATTCATTGTTGTACTTGTAGAAAGTTACAAATAATTTCCATTTCATGATTATCAATGGGGCTGGCTGTTCACTTAAACCTGAAGATCAAAAAATTGGCGAATGGTACTGTAGGGTTGCTTTGCATATATGTTTCTTAGACTATATGGAAGCAATATATACAAAGATTTCAACCGTCTACGTGTTCCACTCATTGTTCTACTTGTCGCAAGTTACAAATAATTTCCGTTAATGTATTAACAATGGGGCTCGTAGTTCACTAAACTTGATGAACAAAAAATTGGCGAATGGTACTGTTTGGATGCTTTGCATATATGTTTCTTAGACTATATAGAAGCAATATATACAATGATTTCAACCGTCTACCTGTTCCATTCATTGTTCTACTTGTCGCAAGTTACAAATAATTTCCGTCAAAGTATTAACAATGGGGCTCGTAGTTCACTTAAACTTGAAGATTAAATAATTGGCGAATTGTACTGTTTCGATGATTTGCATATATGTTTCGTAGACTATATAGAAGCAATATATACAAATATTTCAACCGTCTACCTGTTCCGTTCATTGATCTACTTGTAGAAAGTTACAATTAATTTCCGTTAAAGGATTAACAATGGGTCTCATTGTTCACTTAAACTTGAAGAACAAAAAATTGGCGAATGGTACTGTTTGGATGCTTTGCGTACATGTTTCATAGACAATATAGAAGCAATATATACAAAGATTTCAACCGTCTACCTGTTCCATTCATTGATCTACTTGTCGAAAGTTACAAATAATTTCCGATAAAGGATTAACAATGGGTCTCATTGTTCACTTATACTTGAAGAACAAAAAATTGGCGAATGGTACTGTTTGGATGCTTTGCATATATGTTTCTTAGACTATATGGAAGCAATATATACAAAGATTTCAACCGTCTACGTGTTCCAATCATTGTTCTACTTGCCGAAATTTACAAATAATTTCCTTTAAAGGATTAACAATGGGGCTCGTAGTTCACTTAAACTTGAAGAGCAAAAAATTGTCGAATTGTACTGTTTGGATGCTTTGCATATATGTTTCTTAGACTATATAGAAGCAATATATACAATGATTTCAACCGTCTACCTTTTCCATTCATTGTTCTACTAGTCGAAATTTACAAATAGTTTCCTTTAAAGGATTAACAATGGGGCTCGTAGTTCACTTAAACTTGAAGAACAAAAAATTGGCGAATGGTACTGTTTGGATGCTTTGCATATATGTTTCTTAGATTATATAGACGCAATATATATAAGGATTTCAACCGTCTACCTGTTCCATTCATTGTTCTACTTGTCGAAAGTTACAAATAATTACCGATAAAAGATTAACCATTGGGGCTCATTGTTCACTTAAACTTGAAGAACAAAAAATTGGCGAATTGTACTGTTTGGATGCTTTGCATATATGTTTCTTAGACTATATAGAAGCAATGTATACAAAGATTTCAACCGTCTACCTGTTCCATTCATTGTTCTACTTGTCGAAAGTTACAAATAATTTCCGATAAAGGATTAACAATGGGTCTCATGGTTCACTTAAACTTGAAGAACAAAAAATTGGCGAATTGTACTGTTTGGATGCTTTGCATACATGTTTCTTAGACTATTTAGAAGCAATATATAGAATGATTTCACCCGTCTACCTGCACTATTCATTGTTCTACTTGTAGAAAGTTACAAATAATTTCCATTTCATGATTATCAATGGGGCTCGCTGTTCACTTGAACCTGAAGATAAAACAATTGGCGAATTGTACTGTTTGGATGCTTTGCATATATGTTTCTTAGACTATATAGAAGCAATGTATACAAAGATTTCAACCGTCTACCTGTTCCATTCATTGTTCTACTTGTCGAAAGTTACAAATAATTTCCGATAAAGGATTAACAATGGGTCTCATGGTTCACTTAAACTTGAAGAACAAAAAATTGGCGAATTGTACTGTTTGGATGCTTTGCATACATGTTTCTTAGACTATTTAGAAGCAATATATAGAATGATTTCACCCGTCTACCTGCACTATTCATTGTTCTACTTGTAGAAAGTTACAAATAATTTCCTTTAAAGGATTAACAATGGGGCTCGTAGTTCACTTAAACTTGAAGAACAAAAAATTGGCGAATGGTACTGTTTGGATGCTTTGCATATATGTTTCTTAGATTATATAGACGCAATATATATAAGGATTTCAACCGTCTACCTGTTCCATTCATTGTTCTACTTGTCGAAAGTTACAAATAATTACCGATAAAGGATTAACCATTGGGGCTCATTGTTCACTTAAACTTGAAGAACAAAAAATTGGCGAATTGTACTGTTTGGATGCTTTGCATATATGTTTCTTAGACTATATAGAAGCAATGTATACAAAGATTTCAACCGTCTACCTGTTCCATTCATTGTTCTACTTGTCGAAAGTTACAAATAATTTCCGATAAAGGATTAACAATGGGTCTCATGGTTCACTTAAACTTGAAGAACAAAAAATTGGCGAATTGTACTTTTTGGATGCTTTGCATACATGTTTCTTAGACTATTTAGAAGCAATATATAGAATGATTTCACCCGTCTACCTGCACTATTCATTGTTCTACTTGTAGAAAGTTACAAATAATTTCCATTTCATGATTATCAATGGGGCTCGCTGTTCACTTGAACCTGAAGATCAAACAATTGGCGAATGGTACTGTTTGGTTGCTTTGCATATATGTTTCTTAGACTATATGGAAGCAATATATACATAGATTTCAACCGTCTACGTGTTCCAATCATTGTTCTACTTGTAGAAAGTTACAATTAATTTCCGTTAAGGGATTAACAATGGGGATCGTAGTTTACTTAAACCTGAAGATCAAAAAATTGGCGAATGGTACTGTTTGGTTGCTTTGCATATATGTTTCTTAGACTATATGGAAGCAATATATACAATGATCTCAACCGTCTACCTGATCCACTCATTGCTCTACTTGTCGCAAGTTACAAATAGTTTCCTTTAAAGGATTAACAATGGGGCTCGTAGTTCACTTAAACTTGAAGAACAAAAAATTGGCGAATGGTACTGTTTGGATGCTTTGCATATATGTTTCTTATATTATATAGAAGCAATATATACAAATATTTCAACCGTCTACCTGTTCCATTCATTTTTCGACTTGTCGAAAATTACAAATAATTTCCGATAAAGGATTAACCATTGGGGCTCATTGTTCACTTAAACATGAAGACCAAAAAATTGGCGAATTGTACTGTTTGGATGCTTTGCGTACATGTTTCTTAGACTATATGGAAGCAATATATACAAAGATTTCAACCGTCTACGTGTTCCAATCATTGTTCTATTTGTCGAAATTTACACATAATTTCCTTTAAAGGATTAACAATGGGGCTCGTTGTTAACTTAAACTTGAAGAACAATAAATTGGCGAATTGTACTGTTTGGATGCTTTGCATATATGTTTCTTAGACTATATAGAAGCAATATATACAAAGATTCCAACCGTCTACCTGTTCCATTCATTATTCTACTTGTCGAAAGTTACAAATAATTTCCGATAAACGATTAACCATTGGGGCTCATTGTTCACTTAAACTTGAAGAACAAAAAATTGGCGAATTGTATTGTTTGGATGCTTTGCATATATGTTTCTTAGACTATATAGAAGCAATATATACAAAGATTTCAACCGTCTACCTGTTCCATTCATTGTTCTACTTGTCGAAAGTTACAAATAATTTCCGATAAAGGATTAACAATGGGTCTCATTGTTGACTTAAACTTGAAGAACAAAAAATTGGCGAATGGTACTGTTTGGTTGCTTTGCATATATGTTTCTTAGACTATATGGAAGCAATATATACAAAAATTTCAACCGTCTACGTGTTCCAATCATTGTTCTACTTGTAGAAAGTTACAATTAATTTCCGTTAAAGGATTAACAATGGGGCTCGTAGTTCACTTAAATTTGAAGAACAAAAAATTGGCGAATTGTACTGTTTGGATGCTTTGCATAGATGTTTCTTAGACTATGTAGAAGCAATATATAGAAAGATTTCACCCGTCTACCTGTACTATTCATTGTTCTACTTGTAGAAAGTTACAAATAATTTCCATTTCATGATTATCAATGGGGCTCGCTGTTCACTTAAACTTGAAGATCAAAAAATTGGCGATTGTTACTGTTTAGATGCTTTGCACATATGTTTCTTAGATTATATAGAAGCAATATATACAAATATTTCAACCGTCTACCTGTTCCATTCATTGTTCTACTTGTCGAAAATTACAAATAATTTCCGATAAAGGATTAACCATTGGGGCTCATTGTTCACTTAAACTTGAAGAACAAAAAATTGGCGAATGGAACTGTTTGGATGCTTTGCGTACATGTTTCTTAGACTATATGGAAGCAATATATACAAAGATTTCAACCGTCTAAGTGTTCCAATCATTGTTCTACTTGTCGAAATTTACAAATAATTTTCTTTAAAGGATTAACAATGGGGCTCGTTGTTCACTTAAACATGAAGAACAAAAAAGTGGCGAATGGTACTGTTTGGATGCATTGCATATATGTTTCTTAGACTATATAGAAGCAATATATACATTGATTTCAACCGTCTACCTGTTCCATTCATTGTTCTACTTGTCGCAAGTTACAAATAATTTCCGTTAAAGTATTAACAATGGGGCTCGTAGTTCACTTAAACTTGAAGAACAAATAATTGGCGAATTGTACTGTTTGGATGATTTGCATATATGTTTCTTCGACTTTATAGAAGCAATATATACAAAGATTTCAACCGTCTACCTGTTCCATTCATTGTTCTACTTGTCGAAAGATACAAATAATTTCCGTTAAGGGATTAACAATGGGGATCGTAGTTTACTTAAACTTGAAGAACAAGAAATTGACGAATTGTACTGTTTGGATGCTTTGCATATATGTTTCTTAGACTATATAGAAGCAATATATAGAATGATTTCACCCGTCTACCTGCACTATTCATTGTTCTACTTGTAGAAAGTTACAAATAATTTCCATTTCATGATTATCAATGGGGCTCGCTGTTCACTTAAACCTGAAGATCAAAAAATTGGCGAATGGTACTGTTTGGTTGCTTTGCATATATGTTTCTTAGACTATATGGAAGCAATATATACAAAGATTTCAACCGTCTACGTGTTCCAATCATTGTTCTACTTGTAGAAAGTTACAATTAATTTCCGTTAAGGGATTAACAATGGGGATCGTAGTTTACTTAAACCTGAAGATCAAAAAATTGGCGAATGGTACTGTTCGGTTGCTTTGCATATATGTTTCTTAGACTATATGGAAGCAATATATACAATGATCTCAACCGTCTACCTGATCCACTCATTGTTCTACTTGTCGCAAGTTACAAATAATTTCCTTTAAAGGATTAACAATGTGGCTCGTAGTTCACTTAAACTTGAAGAACAAAAAATTGGCGAATGGTACTGTTTGGATGCTTTGAATATATGTTTCTTATATTATATAGAAGCAATATATACAAATATTTCAACCGTCTACCTGTTCCATTCATTTTTCGACTTCTCGAAAATTACAAATAATTTCCGATAAAGGATTAACAATGGGTCTCATGGTTCACTTAAACTTGAAGAACAAAAAATTGGCGAATTGTACTTTTTGGATGCTTTGCATACATGTTTCTTAGACTATTTAGAAGCAATATATAGAATGATTTCACCCGTCTACCTGCACTATTCATTGTTCTACTTGTAGAAAGTTACAAATAATTTCCATTTCATGATTATCAATGGGGCTCGCTGTTCACTTGAACCTGAAGATCAAACAATTGGCGAATGGTACTGTTTGGTTGCTTTGCATATATGTTTCTTAGACTATATGGAAGCAATATATACATAGATTTCAACCGTCTACGTGTTCCAATCATTGTTCTACTTGTAGAAAGTTACAATTAATTTCCGTTAAGGGATTAACAATGGGGATCGTAGTTTACTTAAACCTGAAGATCAAAAAATTGGCGAATGGTACTGTTTGGTTGCTTTGCATATATGTTTCTTAGACTATATGGAAGCAATATATACAATGATCTCAACCGTCTACCTGATCCACTCATTGCTCTACTTGTCGCAAGTTACAAATAGTTTCCTTTAAAGGATTAACAATGGGGCTCGTAGTTCACTTAAACTTGAAGAACAAAAAATTGGCGAATGGTACTGTTTGGATGCTTTGCATATATGTTTCTTATATTATATAGAAGCAATATATACAAATATTTCAACCGTCTACCTGTTCCATTCATTTTTCGACTTGTCGAAAATTACAAATAATTTCCGATAAAGGATTAACCATTGGGGCTCATTGTTCACTTAAACATGAAGACCAAAAAATTGGCGAATTGTACTGTTTGGATGCTTTGCGTACATGTTTCTTAGACTATATGGAAGCAATATATACAAAGATTTCAACCGTCTACGTGTTCCAATCATTGTTCTATTTGTCGAAATTTACACATAATTTCCTTTAAAGGATTAACAATGGGGCTCGTTGTTAACTTAAACTTGAAGAACAATAAATTGGCGAATTGTACTGTTTGGATGCTTTGCATATATGTTTCTTAGACTATATAGAAGCAATATATACAAAGATTCCAACCGTCTACCTGTTCCATTCATTATTCTACTTGTCGAAAGTTACAAATAATTTCCGATAAACGATTAACCATTGGGGCTCATTGTTCACTTAAACTTGAAGAACAAAAAATTGGCGAATTGTATTGTTTGGATGCTTTGCATATATGTTTCTTAGACTATATAGAAGCAATATATACAAAGATTTCAACCGTCTACCTGTTCCATTCATTGTTCTACTTGTCGAAAGTTACAAATAATTTCCGATAAAGGATTAACAATGGGTCTCATTGTTGACTTAAACTTGAAGAACAAAAAATTGGCGAATGGTACTGTTTGGTTGCTTTGCATATATGTTTCTTAGACTATATGGAAGCAATATATACAAAAATTTCAACCGTCTACGTGTTCCAATCATTGTTCTACTTGTAGAAAGTTACAATTAATTTCCGTTAAAGGATTAACAATGGGGCTCGTAGTTCACTTAAATTTGAAGAACAAAAAATTGGCGAATTGTACTGTTTGGATGCTTTGCATAGATGTTTCTTAGACTATGTAGAAGCAATATATAGAAAGATTTCACCCGTCTACCTGTACTATTCATTGTTCTACTTGTAGAAAGTTACAAATAATTTCCATTTCATGATTATCAATGGGGCTCGCTGTTCACTTAAACTTGAAGATCAAAAAATTGGCGATTGTTACTGTTTAGATGCTTTGCACATATGTTTCTTAGATTATATAGAAGCAATATATACAAATATTTCAACCGTCTACCTGTTCCATTCATTGTTCTACTTGTCGAAAATTACAAATAATTTCCGATAAAGGATTAACCATTGGGGCTCATTGTTCACTTAAACTTGAAGAACAAAAAATTGGCGAATGGAACTGTTTGGATGCTTTGCGTACATGTTTCTTAGACTATATGGAAGCAATATATACAAAGATTTCAACCGTCTAAGTGTTCCAATCATTGTTCTACTTGTCGAAATTTACAAATAATTTTCTTTAAAGGATTAACAATGGGGCTCGTTGTTCACTTAAACATGAAGAACAAAAAAGTGGCGAATGGTACTGTTTGGATGCATTGCATATATGTTTCTTAGACTATATAGAAGCAATATATACATTGATTTCAACCGTCTACCTGTTCCATTCATTGTTCTACTTGTCGCAAGTTACAAATAATTTCCGTTAAAGTATTAACAATGGGGCTCGTAGTTCACTTAAACTTGAAGAACAAATAATTGGCGAATTGTACTGTTTGGATGATTTGCATATATGTTTCTTCGACTTTATAGAAGCAATATATACAAAGATTTCAACCGTCTACCTGTTCCATTCATTGTTCTACTTGTCGAAAGATACAAATAATTTCCGTTAAGGGATTAACAATGGGGATCGTAGTTTACTTAAACTTGAAGAACAAGAAATTGACGAATTGTACTGTTTGGATGCTTTGCATATATGTTTCTTAGACTATATAGAAGCAATATATAGAATGATTTCATCCGTCTACCTGCACTATTCATTGTTCTACTTGTAGAAAGTTACAAATAATTTCCATTTCATGATTATCAATGGGGCTCGCTGTTCACTTAAACCTGAAGATCAAAAAATTGGCGAATGGTACTGTTTGGTTGCTTTGCATATATGTTTCTTAGACTATATGGAAGCAATATATACAAAGATTTCAACCGTCTACGTGTTCCAATCATTGTTCTACTTGTAGAAAGTTACAATTAATTTCCGTTAAGGGATTAACAATGGGGATCGTAGTTTACTTAAACCTGAAGATCAAAAAATTGGCGAATGGTACTGTTCGGTTGCTTTGCATATATGTTTCTTAGACTATATGGAAGCAATATATACAATGATCTCAACCGTCTACCTGATCCACTCATTGTTCTACTTGTCGCAAGTTACAAATAATTTCCTTTAAAGGATTAACAATGTGGCTCGTAGTTCACTTAAACTTGAAGAACAAAAAATTGGCGAATGGTACTGTTTGGATGCTTTGAATATATGTTTCTTATATTATATAGAAGCAATATATACAAATATTTCAACCGTCTACCTGTTCCATTCATTTTTCGACTTCTCGAAAATTACAAATAATTTCCGATAAAGGATTAACCATTGGGGCTCATTGTTCACTTAAACATGAAGACCAAAAAATTGGCGAATTGTACTGTTTGGATGCTTTGCGTACATGTTTCTTAGACTATATGGAAGCAATATATACAAAGATTTCAACCGTCTACGTGTTCCAATCATTGTTCTACTTGTCGAAATTTACACATAATTTCCTTTAAAGGATTAACAATGGGGCTCGTTGTTAACTTAAACTTGAAGAACAATAAATTGGCGAATTGTACTGTTTGGATGCTTTGCATATATGTTTCTTAGACTATATAGAAGCAATATATACAAAGATTTCAACCGTCTACCTGTTCCATTCATTATTCTACTTGTCGAAAGTTACAAATAATTTCCGATAAACGATTAACCATTGGGGCTCATTGTTCACTTAAACTTGAAGAACAAAAAATTGGCGAATTGTACTGTTTGGATGCTTTGCATAGATGTTTCTTAGACTATGTAGAAGCAATATATAGAAAGATTTCACCCGTGTACCTGTACTATTCATTGTTCTACTTGTAGAAAGTTATAAATAATTTCCATTTCATGATTATCAATGGGGCTCGCTGATCACTTAAACTTGAAGATCAAAAAATTGGCGATTGTTACTGTTTAGATGCTTTGCATATATGTTTCTTAGATTATATAGAAGCAATATATACAAAGATTTCAACCGTCTACCTGTTCCATTCATTGTTCTACTTGTCGAAAGTTACAAATAATTTCCGATAACGGATTAACCATTGGGGCTCATTGTTCACTTAAACTTGAAGAACAAAAAATTGGCGAATTGTACTGTTTGGATGCTTTGCATATATGTTTCGTAGACTATATAGAAGCAATATATACAAAGATTTCAACCGTCTACGTGTTCCAATCATTGTTCTACTTGTAGAAAGTTACAATTAATTTCCGTTAAAGGATTAACAATGGGGCTCGTAGTTCACTTAAACTTGAAGTACAAAAAATTGGCGAATTGTACTGTTTGGATGATTTGCATATATGTTTCGTAGACTATATAGAAGCAATATATACAATGATTTCAACCGTCTACATGATCCATTCATTGTTCTACTTGTCGAAATTTACAAATAATTTCCTTTAAAGTATTAACAATGGGGCTCGTGGTTCACTTAAACTTGAAGAACAAAAAATTGGCGAATTGTACTGTTTGGATGCTTTGCACAGATGTTTCTTAGACTAATTAGAAGCAATATATAGAAAGATTTCACCCGGCTACCTGTACTATTCATTGTTGTACTTGTAGAAAGTTACAAATAATTTCCATTTCATGATTATCAATGGGGCTGGCTGTTCACTTAAACCTGAAGATCAAAAAATTGGCGAATGGTACTGTAGGGTTGCTTTGCATATATGTTTCTTAGACTATATGGAAGCAATATATACAAAGATTTCAACCGTCTACGTGTTCCACTCATTGTTCTACTTGTCGCAAGTTACAAATAATTTCCGTTAAAGTATTAACAATGGGGCTCGTAGTTCACTAAACTTGATGAACAAAAAATTGGCGAATGGTACTGTTTGGATGCTTTGCATATATGTTTCTTAGACTATATAGAAGCAATATATACAATGATTTCAACCGTCTACCTGTTCCATTCATTGTTCTACTTGTCGCAAGTTACAAATAATTTCCGTCAAAGTATTAACAATGGGGCTCGTAGTTCACTTAAACTTGAAGATTAAATAATTGGCGAATTGTACTGTTTCGATGATTTGCATATATGTTTCTTAGATTATATAGAAGCAATATATACAAAGATTTCAACCGTCTACCTGTTCCATTCATTGTTCTACTTGTCGAAAGTTACAAATAATTTCCGATAACGGATTAACCATTGGGGCTCATTGTTCACTTAAACTTGAAGAACAAAAAATTGGCGAATTGTACTGTTTGGATGCTTTGCATATATGTTTCTTATACTATATAGAAGCAATATATACAAAGATTTCAACCGTCTACCTGTTCCATTCACTGTTCTACTTGTCGAAAGTTACAAATAATTTCCGTTAAGGGATTAACAATGGGGATCGTAGTTCACTTAAACTTGAAGAACAAAAATTTGGCGTATTGTACTGTTTGGATGCTTTGCGTACATTTTTCTTAGACTATATGGAAGCAATATATACAAAGATTTCAACCGTCTACGTGTTCCAATCATTGTTCTACTTGTCGAAATTTACAAATAATTTCCTTTAAAGGATTAACAATGGGGCTCGTTGTTCACTTAAACTTGAAGAACAAAAAAGTGGCGAATGGTACTGTATGGATGCTTTGCATATATGTTTCTTAGACTATAAAGAAGCAATATATACATTGATTTCAACCGTCTACCTGTTCCATTCATTGTTCTACTTGTCACAAGTTACAAATAATTTCCGTTAAAGTATTAACAATGGGGCTCGTAGTTCACTTAAACTTGAAGATCAAATAATTGGCGAATTGTACTGTTTGGATGATTTGCATATATGTTTCGTAGACTATATAGAAGCAATATATACAAAGATTTCAACCGTCTACGTGTTCCAATCATTGTTCTACTTGTAGAAAGTTACAATTAATTTCCGTTAAAGGATTAACAATGGGGCTCGATGTTCACTTAAACTTGAAGTACAAAAAATTGGCGAATTGTACTGTTTGGATGATTTGCATATATGTTTCGTAGACTATATAGAAGCAATATATACAATGATTTCAACCGTCTACATGATCCATTCATTGTTCTACTTGTCGAAATTTACAAATAATTTCCTTTAAAGTATTAACAATGGGGCTCGTGGTTCACTTAAACTTGAAGAACAAAAAATTGGCGAATTGTACTGTTTGGATGCTTTGCACAGATGTTTCTTAGACTAATTAGAAGCAATATATAGAAAGATTTCACCCGGCTACCTGTACTATTCATTGTTGTACTTGTAGAAAGTTACAAATAATTTCCATTTCATGATTATCAATGGGGCTGGCTGTTCACTTAAACCTGAAGATCAAAAAATTGGCGAATGGTACTGTAGGGTTGCTTTGCATATATGTTTCTTAGACTATATGGAAGCAATATATACAAAGATTTCAACCGTCTACGTGTTCCACTCATTGTTCTACTTGTCGCAAGTTACAAATAATTTCCGTTAAAGTATTAACAATGGGGCTCGTAGTTCACTAAACTTGATGAACAAAA
This sequence comes from Cerceris ruficornis, assembly GCA_963989415.1. Lineage (NCBI taxonomy): Eukaryota > Metazoa > Arthropoda > Insecta > Hymenoptera > Crabronidae > Cerceris > Cerceris ruficornis. The sequence goes on from CAXDIW010000192.1 coordinate 1,244,079, forward strand.
AATTGGCGAATGGTACTGTTTGGATGCTTTGCATATATGTTTCTTAGACTATATAGAAGCAATATATACAATGATTTCAACCGTCTACCTGTTCCATTCATTGTTCTACTTGTCGCAAGTTACAAATAATTTCCGTCAAAGTATTAACAATGGGGCTCGTAGTTCACTTAAACTTGAAGATTAAATAATTGGCGAATTGTACTGTTTCGATGATTTGCATATATGTTTCGTAGACTATATAGAAGCAATATATACAAAGATTTCAACCGTCTACGTGTTCCAATCTTTGTTCTACTTGTAGAAAGTTACAATTAATTTCCGTTAAAGGATTAACAATGGGGCTCGTTGTTCACTTAAACTTGAAGAACAAAAAAGTGGCGAATGGTACTGTTTGGATGCTTTGCGTACATGTTTCTGAGACTATATGGAAGCAATATATACAAAGATTTCAACCGTCTACGTGTTCCAATCATTGTTCTACTTGTCGAAATTTACAAATAATTTCCGTTAAAGGATTAACAATGGGGCTCGTAGTTCACTTAAACTTGAAGAACAAAAAATTGGCGAATGGTACTGTTTGGATGCTTTGCATATATGTTTCTTAGACTATATAGAAGCTATATATACAAAGATTTCAACCGTCTACCTGTTCCATTCATTGTTCTACTTGTCGCAAGTTACAAATAATTTCCGTCAAAGTATTAACAATGGGGCTCGTAGTTCACTTAAACTTGAAGATCAAATAATTGGCGAATTGTACTGTTTCGATGATTTGCATATATGTTTCGTAGACTATATAGAAGCAATATATACAAAGATTTCAACCGTCTACGTGTTCCAATCATTGTTCTACTTGTAGAAAGTTACAATTAATTTCCGTTAAAGGATTAACAATGGGGCTCGTAGTTCACTTAAACTTGAAGTACAAAAAATTGGCGAATTGTACTGTTTGGATGATTTGCATATATGTTTCGTAGACTATATAGAAGCAATATATACAATGATTTCAACCGTCTACATGATCCATTCATTGTTCTACTTGTCGAAATTTACAAATAATTTCCTTTAAAGTATTAACAATGGGGCTCGTGGTTCACTTAAACTTGAAGAACAAAAAATTGGCGAATTGTACTGTTTGGATGCTTTGCACAGATGTTTCTTAGACTAATTAGAAGCAATATATAGAAAGATTTCACCCGGCTTCCTGTACTATTCATTGTTGTACTTGTAGAAAGTTACAAATAATTTCCATTTCATGATTATCAATGGGGCTGGCTGTTCACTTAAACCTGAAGATCAAAAAATTGGCGAATGGTACTGTAGGGTTGCTTTGCATATATGTTTCTTAGACTATATGGAAGCAATATATACAAAGATTTCAACCGTCTACGTGTTCCACTCATTGTTCTACTTGTCGCAAGTTACAAATAATTTCCGTTAAAGTATTAACAATGGGGCTCGTAGTTCACTAAACTTGATGAACAAAAAATTGGCGAATGGTACTGTTTGGATGCTTTGCATATATGTTTCTTAGACTATATAGAAGCAATATATACAATGATTTCAACAGTCTACCTGTTCCATTCATTGTTCTACTTGTCGAAATTTACAAATAATTTCCTTTAAAGGATTAACAATGGGGCTCATAGTTCACTTAAACTTGAAGAACAAAAAATTGGCGAATGGTACTGTTTGGATGCTTTGAATATATGTTTCTTATATTATATAGAAGCAATATATACAAATATTTCAACCGTCTACCTGTTCCGTTCATTGATCTACTTGTAGAAAGTTACAATTAATTTCCGTTAAAGGATTAACAATGGGTCTCATTGTTCACTTAAACTTGAAGAACAAAAAATTGGCGAATGGTACTGTTTGGATGCTTTGCGTACATGTTTCATAGACAATATAGAAGCAATATATACAAAGATTTCAACCGTCTACCTGTTCCATTCATTGATCTACTTGTCGAAAGTTACAAATAATTTCCGATAAAGGATTAACAATGGGTCTCATTGTTCACTTATACTTGAAGAACAAAAAATTGGCGAATGGTACTGTTTGGATGCTTTGCATATATGTTTCTTAGATTATATAGACGCAATATATATAAGGATTTCAACCGTCTACCTGTTCCATTCATTGTTCTACTTGTCGAAAGTTACAAATAATTACCGATAAAGGATTAACCATTGGGGCTCATTGTTCACTTAAACTTGAAGAACAAAAAATTGGCGAATTGTACTGTTTGGATGCTTTGCATATATGTTTCTTAGACTATATAGAAGCAATGTATACAAAGATTTCAACCGTCTACCTGTTCCATTCATTGTTCTACTTGTCGAAAGTTACAAATAATTTCCGATAAAGGATTAACAATGGGTCTCATGGTTCACTTAAACTTGAAGAACAAAAAATTGGCGAATTGTACTGTTTGGATGCTTTGCATACATGTTTCTTAGACTATTTAGAAGCAATATATAGAATGATTTCACCCGTCTACCTGCACTATTCATTGTTCTACTTGTAGAAAGTTACAAATAATTTCCATTTCATGATTATCAATGGGGCTCGCTGTTCACTTGAACCTGAAGATCAAACAATTGGCGAACGGTACTGTTTGGTTGCTTTGCATATATGTTTCTTAGACTATATGGAAGCAATATATACATAGATTTCAACCGTCTACGTGTTCCAATCATTGTTCTACTTGTAGAAAGTTACAATTAATTTCCGTTAAGGGATTAACAATGGGGATCGTAGTTTACTTAAACCTGAAGATCAAAAAATTGGCGAATGGTACTGTTTGGTTGCTTTGCATATATGTTTCTTAGACTATATGGAAGCAATATATACAATGATCTCAACCGTCTACCTGATCCACTCATTGCTCTACTTGTCGCAAGTTACAAATAGTTTCCTTTAAAGGATTAACAATGGGGCTCGTAGTTCACTTAAACTTGAAGAACAAAAAATTGGCGAATGGTACTGTTTGGATGCTTTGCATATATGTTTCTTATATTATATAGAAGCAATATATACAAATATTTCAACCGTCTACCTGTTCCATTCATTTTTCGACTTGTCGAAAATTACAAATAATTTCCGATAAAGGATTAACCATTGGGGCTCATTGTTCACTTAAACATGAAGACCAAAAAATTGGCGAATTGTACTGTTTGGATGCTTTGCGTACATGTTTCTTAGACTATATGGAAGCAATATATACAAAGATTTCAACCGTCTACGTGTTCCAATCATTGTTCTATTTGTCGAAATTTACACATAATTTCCTTTAAAGGATTAACAATGGGGCTCGTTGTTAACTTAAACTTGAAGAACAATAAATTGGCGAATTGTACTGTTTGGATGCTTTGCATATATGTTTCTTAGACTATATAGAAGCAATATATACAAAGATTCCAACCGTCTACCTGTTCCATTCATTATTCTACTTGTCGAAAGTTACAAATAATTTCCGATAAACGATTAACCATTGGGGCTCATTGTTCACTTAAACTTGAAGAACAAAAAATTGGCGAATTGTATTGTTTGGATGCTTTGCATATATGTTTCTTAGACTATATAGAAGCAATATATACAAAGATTTCAACCGTCTACCTGTTCCATTCATTGTTCTACTTGTCGAAAGTTACAAATAATTTCCGATAAAGGATTAACAATGGGTCTCATTGTTGACTTAAACTTGAAGAACAAAAAATTGGCGAATGGTACTGTTTGGTTGCTTTGCATATATGTTTCTTAGACTATATGGAAGCAATATATACAAAAATTTCAACCGTCTACGTGTTCCAATCATTGTTCTACTTGTAGAAAGTTACAATTAATTTCCATTAAAGGATTAACAATGGGGCTCGTAGTTCACTTAAATTTGAAGAACAAAAAATTGGCGAATTGTACTGTTTGGATGCTTTGCATAGATGTTTCTTAGACTATGTAGAAGCAATATATAGAAAGATTTCACCCGTCTACCTGTACTATTCATTGTTCTACTTGTAGAAAGTTACAAATAATTTCCATTTCATGATTATCAATGGGGCTCGCTGTTCACTTAAACTTGAAGATCAAAAAATTGGCGATTGTTACTGTTTAGATGCTTTGCACATATGTTTCTTAGATTATATAGAAGCAATATATACAAATATTTCAACCGTCTACCTGTTCCATTCATTGTTCTACTTGTCGAAAATTACAAATAATTTCCGATAAAGGATTAACCATTGGGGCTCATTGTTCACTTAAACTTGAAGAACAAAAAATTGGCGAATGGAACTGTTTGGATGCTTTGCGTACATGTTTCTTAGACTATATAGAAGCAATATATACAATGATTTCAACAGTCTACCTGTTCCATTCATTGTTCTACTTGTCGAAATTTACAAATAATTTCCTTTAAAGGATTAACAATGGGGCTCATAGTTCACTTAAACTTGAAGAACAAAAAATTGGCGAATGGTACTGTTTGGATGCTTTGAATATATGTTTCTTATATTATATAGAAGCAATATATACAAATATTTCAACCGTCTACCTGTTCCGTTCATTGATCTACTTGTAGAAAGTTACAATTAATTTCCGTTAAAGGATTAACAATGGGTCTCATTGTTCACTTAAACTTGAAGAACAAAAAATTGGCGAATGGTACTGTTTGGATGCTTTGCGTACATGTTTCATAGACAATATAGAAGCAATATATACAAAGATTTCAACCGTCTACCTGTTCCATTCATTGATCTAATTGTCGAAAGTTACAAATAATTTCCGATAAAGGATTAACAATGGGTCTCATTGTTCACTTATACTTGAAGAACAAAAAATTGGCGAATGGTACTGTTTGGATGCTTTGCATATATGTTTCTTAGACTATATGGAAGCAATATATACAAAGATTTCAACCGTCTACGTGTTCCAATCATTGTTCTACTTGCCGAAATTTACAAATAATTTCCTTTAAAGGATTAACAATGGGGCTCGTAGTTCACTTAAACTTGAAGAGCAAAAAATTGTCGAATTGTACTGTTTGGATGCTTTGCATATATGTTTCTTAGACTATATAGAAGCAATATATACAATGATTTCAACCGTCTACCTTTTCCATTCATTGTTCTACTTGTCGAAATTTACAAATAGTTTCCTTTAAAGGATTAACAATGGGGCTCGTAGTTCACTTAAACTTGAAGAACAAAAAATTGGAGAATGGTACTGTTTGGATGCTTTGCATATATGTTTCTTAGATTATATAGACGCAATATATATAAGGATTTCAACCGTCTACCTGTTCCATTCATTGTTCTACTTGTCGAAAGTTACAAATAATTACCGATAAAGGATTAACCATTGGGGCTCATTGTTCACTTAAACTTGAAGAACAAAAAATTGGCGAATTGTACTGTTTGGATGCTTTGCATATATGTTTCTTAGACTATATAGAAGCAATGTATACAAAGATTTCAACCGTCTACCTGTTCCATTCATTGTTCTACTTGTCGAAAGTTACAAATAATTTCCGATAAAGGATTAACAATGGGTCTCATGGTTCACTTAAACTTGAAGAACAAAAAATTGGCGAATTGTACTGTTTGGATGCTTTGCATACATGTTTCTTAGACTATTTAGAAGCAATATATAGAATGATTTCACCCGTCTACCTGCACTATTCATTGTTCTACTTGTAGAAAGTTACAAATAATTTCCATTTCATGATTATCAATGGGGCTCGCTGTTCACTTGAACCTGAAGATCAAACAATTGGCGAATGGTACTGTTTGGTTGCTTTGCATATATGTTTCTTAGACTATATGGAAGCAATATATACATAGATTTCAACCGTCTACGTGTTCCAATCATTGTTCTACTTGTAGAAAGTTACAATTAATTTCCGTTAAGGGATTAACAATGGGGATCGTAGTTTACTTAAACCTGAAGATCAAAAAATTGGCGAATGGTACTGTTTGGTTGCTTTGCATATATGTTTCTTAGACTATATGGAAGCAATATATACAATGATCTCAACCGTCTACCTGATCCACTCATTGCTCTACTTGTCGCAAGTTACAAATAGTTTCCTTTAAAGGATTAACAATGGGGCTCGTAGTTCACTTAAACTTGAAGAACAAAAAATTGGCGAATGGTACTGTTTGGATGCTTTGCATATATGTTTCTTAGATTATATAGACGCAATATATATAAGGATTTCAACCGTCTACCTGTTCCATTCATTGTTCTACTTGTCGAAAGTTACAAATAATTACCGATAAAGGATTAACCATTGGGGCTCATTGTTCACTTAAACTTGAAGAACAAAAAATTGGCGAATTGTACTGTTTGGATGCTTTGCATATATGTTTCTTAGACTATATAGAAGCAATGTATACAAAGATTTCAACCGTCTACCTGTTCCATTCATTGTTCTACTTGTCGAAAGTTACAAATAATTTCCGATAAAGGATTAACAATGGGTCTCATGGTTCACTTAAACTTGAAGAACAAAAAATTGGCGAATTGTACTGTTTGGATGCTTTGCATACATGTTTCTTAGACTATTTAGAAGCAATATATAGAATGATTTCACCCGTCTACCTGCACTATTCATTGTTCTACTTGTAGAAAGTTACAAATAATTTCCATTTCATGATTATCAATGGGGCTCGCTGTTCACTTGAACCTGAAGATCAAACAATTGGCGAATGGTACTGTTTGGTTGCTTTGCATATATGTTTCTTAGACTATATGGAAGCAATATATACATAGATTTCAACCGTCTACGTGTTCCAATCATTGTTCTACTTGTAGAAAGTTACAATTAATTTCCGTTAAGGGATTAACAATGGGGATCGTAGTTTACTTAAACCTGAAGATCAAAAAATTGGCGAATGGTACTGTTTGGTTGCTTTGCATATATGTTTCTTAGACTATATGGAAGCAATATATACAATGATCTCAACCGTCTACCTGATCCACTCATTGCTCTACTTGTCGCAAGTTACAAATAGTTTCCTTTAAAGGATTAACAATGGGGCTCGTAGTTCACTTAAACTTGAAGAACAAAAAATTGGCGAATGGTACTGTTTGGATGCTTTGCATATATGTTTCTTATATTATATAGAAGCAATATATACAAATATTTCAACCGTCTACCTGTTCCATTCATTTTTCGACTTGTCGAAAATTACAAATAATTTCCGATAAAGGATTAACCATTGGGGCTCATTGTTCACTTAAACATGAAGACCAAAAAATTGGCGAATTGTACTGTTTGGATGCTTTGCGTACATGTTTCTTAGACTATATGGAAGCAATATATACAAAGATTTCAACCGTCTACGTGTTCCAATCATTGTTCTATTTGTCGAAATTTACACATAATTTCCTTTAAAGGATTAACAATGGGGCTCGTTGTTAACTTAAACTTGAAGAACAATAAATTGGCGAATTGTACTGTTTGGATGCTTTGCATATATGTTTCTTAGACTATATAGAAGCAATATATACAAAGATTCCAACCGTCTACCTGTTCCATTCATTATTCTACTTGTCGAAAGTTACAAATAATTTCCGATAAACGATTAACCATTGGGGCTCATTGTTCACTTAAACTTGAAGAACAAAAAATTGGCGAATTGTATTGTTTGGATGCTTTGCATATATGTTTCTTAGACTATATAGAAGCAATATATACAAAGATTTCAACCGTCTACCTGTTCCATTCATTGTTCTACTTGTCGAAAGTTACAAATAATTTCCGATAAAGGATTAACAATGGGTCTCATTGTTGACTTAAACTTGAAGAACAAAAAATTGGCGAATGGTACTGTTTGGTTGCTTTGCATATATGTTTCTTAGACTATATGGAAGCAATATATACAAAAATTTCAACCGTCTACGTGTTCCAATCATTGTTCTACTTGTAGAAAGTTACAATTAATTTCCGTTAAAGGATTAACAATGGGGCTCGTAGTTCACTTAAATTTGAAGAACAAAAAATTGGCGAATTGTACTGTTTGGATGCTTTGCATAGATGTTTCTTAGACTATGTAGAAGCAATATATAGAAAGATTTCACCCGTCTACCTGTACTATTCATTGTTCTACTTGTAGAAAGTTACAAATAATTTCCATTTCATGATTATCAATGGGGCTCGCTGTTCACTTAAACTTGAAGATCAAAAAATTGGCGATTGTTACTGTTTAGATGCTTTGCACATATGTTTCTTAGATTATATAGAAGCAATATATACAAATATTTCAACCGTCTACCTGTTCCATTCATTGTTCTACTTGTCGAAAATTACAAATAATTTCCGATAAAGGATTAACCATTGGGGCTCATTGTTCACTTAAACTTGAAGAACAAAAAATTGGCGAATGGAACTGTTTGGATGCTTTGCGTACATGTTTCTTAGACTATATGGAAGCAATATATACAAAGATTTCAACCGTCTAAGTGTTCCAATCATTGTTCTACTTGTCGAAATTTACAAATAATTTTCTTTAAAGGATTAACAATGGGGCTCGTTGTTCACTTAAACATGAAGAACAAAAAAGTGGCGAATGGTACTGTTTGGATGCATTGCATATATGTTTCTTAGACTATATAGAAGCAATATATACATTGATTTCAACCGTCTACCTGTTCCATTCATTGTTCTACTTGTCGCAAGTTACAAATAATTTCCGTTAAAGTATTAACAATGGGGCTCGTAGTTCACTTAAACTTGAAGAACAAATAATTGGCGAATTGTACTGTTTGGATGATTTGCATATATGTTTCTTCGACTTTATAGAAGCAATATATACAAAGATTTCAACCGTCTACCTGTTCCATTCATTGTTCTACTTGTCGAAAGATACAAATAATTTCCGTTAAGGGATTAACAATGGGGATCGTAGTTTACTTAAACTTGAAGAACAAGAAATTGACGAATTGTACTGTTTGGATGCTTTGCATATATGTTTCTTAGACTATATAGAAGCAATATATAGAATGATTTCACCCGTCTACCTGCACTATTCATTGTTCTACTTGTAGAAAGTTACAAATAATTTCCATTTCATGATTATCAATGGGGCTCGCTGTTCACTTAAACCTGAAGATCAAAAAATTGGCGAATGGTACTGTTTGGTTGCTTTGCATATATGTTTCTTAGACTATATGGAAGCAATATATACAAAGATTTCAACCGTCTACGTGTTCCAATCATTGTTCTACTTGTAGAAAGTTACAATTAATTTCCGTTAAGGGATTAACAATGGGGATCGTAGTTTACTTAAACCTGAAGATCAAAAAATTGGCGAATGGTACTGTTCGGTTGCTTTGCATATATGTTTCTTAGACTATATGGAAGCAATATATACAATGATCTCAACCGTCTACCTGATCCACTCATTGTTCTACTTGTCGCAAGTTACAAATAATTTCCTTTAAAGGATTAACAATGTGGCTCGTAGTTCACTTAAACTTGAAGAACAAAAAATTGGCGAATGGTACTGTTTGGATGCTTTGAATATATGTTTCTTATATTATATAGAAGCAATATATACAAATATTTCAACCGTCTACCTGTTCCATTCATTTTTCGACTTCTCGAAAATTACAAATAATTTCCGATAAAGGATTAACCATTGGGGCTCATTGTTCACTTAAACATGAAGACCAAAAAATTGGCGAATTGTACTGTTTGGATGCTTTGCGTACATGTTTCTTAGACTATATGGAAGCAATATATACAAAGATTTCAACCGTCTACGTGTTCCAATCATTGTTCAACTTGTCGAAATTTACACATAATTTCCTTTAAAGGATTAACAATGGGGCTCGTTGTTAACTTAAACTTGAAGAACAATAAATTGGCGAATTGTACTGTTTGGATGCTTTGCATATATGTTTCTTAGACTATATAGAAGCAATATATACAAAGATTTTAACCGTCTATCTGTTCCATTCATTATTCTACTTGTCGAAAGTTACAAATAATTTCCGATAAACGATTAACCATTGGGGCTCATTGTTCACTTAAACTTGAAGAACAAAAAATTGGCGAATTGTATTGTTTGGATGCTTTGCATATATGTTTCTTAGACTATATAGAAGCAATATATACAAAGATTTCAACCGTCTACCTGTTCCATTCATTGTTCTACTTGTCGAAAGTTACAAATAATTTCCGATAAAGGATTAACAATGGGTCTCATTGTTCACTTAAAATTGAAGAACAAAAAATTGGCGAATGGTACTGTTTGGTTGCTTTGCATATATGTTTCTTAGACTATATGGAAGCAATATATACAAAAATTTCAACCGTCTACGTGTTCCAATCATTGTTCTACTTGTAGAAAGTTACAATTAATTTCCGTTAAAGGATTAACAATGGGGCTCGTAGTTCACTTAAATTTGAAGAACAAAAAATTGGCGAATTGTACTGTTTGGATGCTTTGCATAGATGTTTCTTAGACTATGTAGAAGCAATATATAGAAAGATTTCACCCGTCTACCTGTACTATTCATTGTTCTACTTGTAGAAAGTTACAAATAATTTCCATTTCATGATTATCAATGGGGCTCGTTGTTCACTTAAACATGAAGAACAAAAAAGTGGCGAATGGTACTGTTTGGATGCATTGCATATATGTTTCTTAGACTATATAGAAGCAATATATACATTGATTTCAACCGTCTACCTGTTCCATTCATTGTTCTACTTGTCGCAAGTTACAAATAATTTCCGTTAAAGTATTAACAATGGGGCTCGTAGTTCACTTAAACTTGAAGAACAAATAATTGGCGAATTGTACTGTTTGGATGATTTGCATATATGTTTCTTCGACTTTATAGAAGCAATATATACAAAGATTTCAACCGTCTACCTGTTCCATTCATTGTTCTACTTGTCGAAAGATACAAATAATTTCCGTTAAGGGATTAACAATGGGGATCGTAGTTTACTTAAACTTGAAGAACAAGAAATTGACGAATTGTACTGTTTGGATGCTTTGCATATATGTTTCTTAGACTATATAGAAGCAATATATAGAATGATTTCACCCGTCTACCTGCACTATTCATTGTTCTACTTGTAGAAAGTTACAAATAATTTCCATTTCATGATTATCAATGGGGCTCGCTGTTCACTTAAACCTGAAGATCAAAAAATTGGCGAATGGTACTGTTTGGTTGCTTTGCATATATGTTTCTTAGACTATATGGAAGCAATATATACAAAGATTTCAACCGTCTACGTGTTCCAATCATTGTTCTACTTGTAGAAAGTTACAATTAATTTCCGTTAAGGGATTAACAATGGGGATCGTAGTTTACTTAAACCTGAAGATCAAAAAATTGGCGAATGGTACTGTTCGGTTGCTTTGCATATATGTTTCTTAGACTATATGGAAGCAATATATACAATGATCTCAACCGTCTACCTGATCCACTCATTGTTCTACTTGTCGCAAGTTACAAATAATTTCCTTTAAAGGATTAACAATGTGGCTCGTAGTTCACTTAAACTTGAAGAACAAAAAATTGGCGAATGGTACTGTTTGGATGCTTTGAATATATGTTTCTTATATTATATAGAAGCAATATATACAAATATTTCAACCGTCTACCTGTTCCATTCATTTTTCGACTTCTCGAAAATTACAAATAATTTCCGATAAAGGATTAACCATTGGGGCTCATTGTTCACTTAAACATGAAGACCAAAAAATTGGCGAATTGTACTGTTTGGATGCTTTGCGTACATGTTTCTTAGACTATATGGAAGCAATATATACAAAGATTTCAACCGTCTACGTGTTCCAATCATTGTTCAACTTGTCGAAATTTACACATAATTTCCTTTAAAGGATTAACAATGGGGCTCGTTGTTCACTTAAACTTGAAGAACAATAAATTGGCGAATTGTACTGTTTGGATGCTTTGCATATATGTTTCTTAGACTATATAGAAGCAATATATACAATGATTGCAGCCGTCTACCTGTTCCATTCATTGTTCTACTTGTCGAAATTTACAAATAATTTCCTTTAAACGATTAACAATGGGGCTCGTAGTTCACTTAAACTTGAAGAACAAAAAATTGGCGAATGTTACTGTTTGGATCCTTTGCATATATGTTTGTTAGACTATATAGAAGCAATATATACAAAGATTTCAACCGTCTGGGTTAGGTACCTGTTCCATTCATTGTTCTACTTTTCGAAAAATACAAATAATTTCCGATAAAGGATTAACGATTGGGGCTCATTGTTCACTTAAACTTGAAGAACAAAAAATTGGCGAATTGTACTGTTTGGATGATTTGCATATATGTTTCTTCGACTTTATAGAAGCAATATATACAAAGATTTCAACCGTCTACCTGTTCCATTCATTGTTCTACTTGTCGAAAGATACAAATAATTTCCGTTAAGGGATTAACAATGGGGATCGTAGTTTACTTAAACTTGAAGAACAAGAAATTGACGAATTGTACTGTTTGGATGCTTTGCATATATGTTTCTTAGACTATATAGAAGCAATATATAGAATGATTTCACCCGTCTACCTGCACTATTCATTGTTCTACTTGTAGAAAGTTACAAATAATTTCCATTTCATGATTATCAATGGGGCTCGCTGTTCACTTAAACCTGAAGATCAAAAAATTGGCGAATGGTACTGTTTGGTTGCTTTGCATATATGTTTCTTAGACTATATGGAAGCAATATATACAAAGATTTCAACCGTCTACGTGTTCCAATCATTGTTCTACTTGTAGAAAGTTACAATTAATTTCCGTTAAGGGATTAACAATGGGGATCGTAGTTTACTTAAACCTGAAGATCAAAAAATTGGCGAATGGTACTGTTCGGTTGCTTTGCATATATGTTTCTTAGACTATATGGAAGCAATATATACAATGATCTCAACCGTCTACCTGATCCACTCATTGTTCTACTTGTCGCAAGTTACAAATAATTTCCTTTAAAGGATTAACAATGTGGCTCGTAGTTCACTTAAACTTGAAGAACAAAAAATTGGCGAATGGTACTGTTTGGATGCTTTGAATATATGTTTCTTATATTATATAGAAGCAATATATACAAATATTTCAACCGTCTACCTGTTCCATTCATTTTTCGACTTCTCGAAAATTACAAATAATTTCCGATAAAGGATTAACCATTGGGGCTCATTGTTCACTTAAACATGAAGACCAAAAAATTGGCGAATTGTACTGTTTGGATGCTTTGCGTACATGTTTCTTAGACTATATGGAAGCAATATATACAAAGATTTCAACCGTCTACGTGTTCCAATCATTGTTCAACTTGTCGAAATTTACACATAATTTCCTTTAAAGGATTAACAATGGGGCTCGTTGTTCACTTAAACTTGAAGAACAATAAATTGGCGAATTGTACTGTTTGGATGCTTTGCATATATGTTTCTTAGACTATATAGAAGCAATATATACAATGATTGCAGCCGTCTACCTGTTCCATTCATTGTTCTACTTGTCGAAATTTACAAATAATTTCCTTTAAACGATTAACAATGGGGCTCGTAGTTCACTTAAACTTGAAGAACAAAAAATTGGCGAATGTTACTGTTTGGATCCTTTGCATATATGTTTGTTAGACTATATAGAAGCAATATATACAAAGATTTCAACCGTCTGGGTTAGGTACCTGTTCCATTCATTGTTCTACTTTTCGAAAAATACAAATAATTTCCGATAAAGGATTAACGATTGGGGCTCATTGTTCACTTAAACTTGAAGAACAAAAAATTGGCGAATGGTACTGTTTGGATGCTTTGCGTACCTGTTTCTTAGACTATATGGAAGCAATACATAAAATGATTACAACCGTCTACGTGTTCCAATCATTGTTCAACTTGTCGAAATTTACAAATAATTTCCTTTAAAGGATTAACAATGGGGCTCGTAGTTCACTTAAACTTGAAGAACAAAAAATTGGCGAATTGTTCTGTTTGGATGCTTTGCATATATGTTTCTTAGACTATATAGAAGCAATATATACAAAGATCTCAACCGTCTACCTGTTCCATTCGTTGTTTCTACTTGTCGAAAGTTACAAATAATTTCCGATAAAGGATTAACCATTGGGGCTCATTGTTCACTTAAATTTGAAGAACAATAAATTGGCGAATTGTACTGTTTGGATGCTTTGCATATATGTTTCTTAGACTATATAGAAGCAATATATACAATGATTGCAGCCGTCTACCTGTTCCATTCATTGTTCTACTTGTCGAAATTTACAAATAATTTCCTTTAAAGGATTAACAATGGGGCTCGTAGTTCACTTAAACTTGAAGAACAATAAATTGGCGAATTGTACTGTTTGGATGCTTTGCATATATGTTTCTTAGACTATATGGAAGCAATATATACAAAGATTTCAACAGACTACCAGTTCTATTCATTGTTCTACTTGTAGAAACTTATAAATAATTTCCCTTTCATGATTATCAATGGGGCTCGTAGTTCACTTAAACTTGAAGAACAAAAAATTGGCGAATTGTACTGTTTGGATGCTTTGCATATATGTTTCTTAGACTATATAGAAGCAATATATACAATGATTTCATTCGTCTACCTGTTCCATTCATTGTTCTACTTGTCGAATGTTACAAATAATTTCCGTTAAGGGATTAACAAAGGGGATCGTAGTTTACTTAAACTTGAAGAACAAAAAATTGGCGAATTGTACTGTTTGGATGCTTTGCATATATGTTTCTTAGACTATATAGAAGCAATATATATAATGATTTCAACCGTCTACCTGTTCCATTCATTGTTCTACTTGTCGAAAGTTAGAAATAATTTCCGTCAAGGGATTAACAATGGGGATCGTAGTTTACTTAAACTTGAAGAACAAAAAATTGGCCTATTGTACTGTTTGGATGCTTTGCATATATGTTTCTTAGACTATTTAGAAGCAATATATACAATGACTTCAACCGTCTACCTGTTCCCTTCATTGTTCGACTTGTCGAAAATTACAAATAATTTCCGATAAAGGATTAACCATTGGGGCTCATTGTTCACTTAAACATGAAGACCAAAAAATTGGCGAATGGTACTGTTTGGATGCTTTGCGTACATGTTTCTTAGACTATATGGAAGCAATATATACAAAGATTTCAACCGTCTACGTGTTCCAATCATTGTTCTACTTGTCGAAATTTACAAATAATTTCCTTTAAAGGATTAACAATGGGGCTCGTTGTTCACTTAAATATGAAGAACAAAAAAGTGGCGAATGGTACCGTTTGGATGCATTGCATATATGTTTCATAGACTATATAGAAGCAATATATACATTGATTTCAACCGTCTACCTGTTCCATTCATTGTTCTACTTGTCGAAAGTTACAAATAATTTCCGTTAAGCGATTAACAATGGGGATCGTAGTTTACTTAAACTTGAAGAACAAGAAATTGGCGAATTGTACTGTTTGGATGCTTTGCATATATGTTTCTTAGACTATATAGAAGCAATATATACAATGATTTCAACCGTCTACCTATTCCATTCATTGTTCTACTTGCCGAAAATTACAAATAATTTCCGATAAAGGATTAACCATTGGGGCTCATTGTTCACTTAAACTTGAAGACCAAAAAATTGGCGAATGGTACTGTTTGGATGCTTTGCGTACATGTTTCTTAGACTATATGGAAGCAATATATACAAAGATTTCAACCGTCTACCTGTTCCATTCATTGTTCTACTTGTCGAAAGTTACAAATAATTTCCGTTAAGCGATTAACAATGGGGATCGTAGTTTACTTAAACTTGAAGAACAAGAAATTGGCGAATTGTACTGTTTGGATGCTTTGCATATATGTTTCTTAGACTATATAGAAGCAATATATACAATGATTGCAGCCGTCTACCTGTTCCATTCATTGTTCTACTTGTCGAAATTTACAAATAATTTCCGATAAAGGATTAACCATTGGGGCTCATTGTTCACTTAAACTTGAAGAACAAAAAATTGGCGAAAGGTACTGTTTGTATGCTTTGCGTACATGTTTCTTAGACTATGTGGAAGCAATATATACAAAGATTTCAACCGTCTACGTGTTCCAATCATTGTTCTACTTGTCGAAATTTACAAATAATTTCCTTTAACGGATTAACAATGGGGCTCGTTGTTCTCTTAAACTTGAAGAACAATAAATTGGCGAATTGTACTGTTTGGATGCTTTGCATATATGTTTCTTAGACTATATGGAAGCAATATATACAAAGATTTCAACAGACTACCAGTTCTATTCATTGTTCTACTTGTAGAAACTTATAAATAATTTCCCTTGCATGATTATCAATGGGGCTCGAAGTTCACTTCAACTTGAAGTACAAAAAATTGGCGAATTGTACTGTTTGGATGCTTTGCATATATGTTTCTTAGACTATATAGAAGCATTATATACAATGATTTCAACCGTCTACCTTTTCCATTCACTGTTCTACTTGTCGAAAGTTACAAATAATTTCCGGTAAAGGATTAACAATGGGGCTGGTAGTTCACTCAAAAATTGAAGAACAAAAAATTGGCGAATGGTACTGTTTGGATGCTTTGCATTTATATTTCTTAGACTATATAGAAGCAATATATACAATGATTTCAACAGACTACCAGTTCTATTCATTGTTCTACTTGTAGAAACTTATAAATAATTTCCCTTGCATGATTATCAATGGGGCTCGAAGTTCACTTCAACTTGAAGTACAAAAAATTGGCGAATTGTACTGTTTGGATGCTTTGCATATATGTTTCTTAGACTATATAGAAGCATTATATACAATGATTTCAACCGTCTACCTTTTCCATTCATTGTTCTACTTGTCGAAATTTACAAATAATTTCCGATAAAGGATTAACCATTGGGGCTCATTGTTCACTTAAACTTGAAGAACAAAAAATTGGCGAAAGGTACTGTTTGTATGCTTTGCGTACATGTTTCTTAGACTATGTGGAAGCAATATATACAAAGATTTCAACCGTCTACGTGTTCCAATCATTGTTCTACTTGTCGAAATTTACAAATAATTTCCTTTAACGGATTAACAATGGGGCTCGTTGTTCTCTTAAACTTGAAGAACAATAAATTGGCGAATTGTACTGTTTGGATGCTTTGCATATATGTTTCTTAGACTATATGGAGGCAATATATACAAAGATTTCAACAGACTACCAGTTCTATTCATTGTTCTACTTGTAGAAACTTATAAATAATTTCCCTTGCATGATTATCAATGGGGCTCGAAGTTCACTTCAACTTGAAGTACAAAAAATTGGCGAATTGTACTGTTTGGATGCTTTGCATATATGTTTCTTAGACTATATAGAAGCATTATATACAATGATTTCAACCGTCTACCTTTTCCATTCACTGTTCTACTTGTCGAAAGTTACAAATAATTTCCGGTAAAGGATTAACAATGGGGCTGGTAGTTCACTCAAAAATTGAAGAACAAAAAATTGGCGAATGGTACTGTTTGGATGCTTTGCATTTATATTTCTTAGACTATATAGAAGCAATATATACAATGATTTCAACCGTCTACCTGTTCCATTCATTGTTCTACTATTAGAAAGTTACAAATAATTTCCGTTTCATGATTATCAATGGGGCTCGTAGTTCGGGCATCGCATTTTGTCTTTCGCGTGAAACATTTTCCCATCATTTTTACAGGTTTAAACGACGGAATGAACGACGGAATGAACGACGGCATGAACGACAAAATGAACGGGAAAATGTGTCAGACAAAATTTCTTGCTCTACTTTACTTTCGTTACCCATCTCGCACTGGGAGAAATAAATTCCCGACCGTGATGCGACGAGCATCCAATGCTTAAGGACTAACGCGAAATTTATTCCTTATTAAATTAACCTTACGAATAATCTTAATCTCAACATACCACGAACGTCTTAAAGTCTAATCCATTACAATTACAATTTGACCGCCCGCCCGCAATATCAATCTGACCTTCGATATGGGAGCAGTTTTTGTACACAGTGAAAATCATCCTATCTCGGGGGAAATACAAACACAATCTGAGCCTGTCCAATTAATAGCAAAGATTTCTTTGCAAAATATTGCCTGATTCCTTATCTGCATAGCAGAAAGCAAACCTCTTGGCCAGAAAATGAAAAATGCATTCTGCTTGAAACAGAATGAAGAGAAACATCGTATTGCTTCATGAATGAAGAAAGTCGGACAACAATTATCTCATGAATCAGACTTCGAAAACAATACAGACGATACTTTGATCCAAAAATCAAACGTATCGAAACCATTAACAACGAAACCATTAAGAAATGGTCATCACACGATCGTAACAAATTTTCAGAAGAAATATCTGCAAACCTAACACACAATTTGCAACACAAGATGTCACCGAGAAATATCCATCGAACTCCCTTCGATGTGATTCGATTCATGCAACTCCTGCAATAAAAACTCATTTGTTAGTAAAATGTCATTACACTGTGGATTCCCCCAGCGTCTCTGGACGCCTGTCTCTCTTAATTTCCATGGGCATGGTCCAATTCATTTCCTCTAAATATCCATTATTAGTATTCCGTCTTCTGCAACAAACTCTCATTAATTTTGCCCAAAACGCGCAACATAAAACGAAATATCACCGACCCTTGAATATTGTAACAGACGAGTATCGAAATTTACGAAAATCAAATGAAGCATAATTTATTAAAAATTGTAGGAAATGCAAATGTTGTAAACTTTACGATAAAGAATGATCAGAAATTTAAAAAAGCAAATATAAAATTTGAAGTTACATATCGAGTCGACAAACGCGAATTGAATAGTATGGACAATTTAGCAAATTGTGCAATGTCACAATCATTTGCTATCAAATAAATTACTTGAATGAAAAAAGCTAATTTCGACGCAGTTGCATTCGAAATTATTTAAAACCTTTCCATCATCCGAGCATAAAAATAAATGCATCACTCTTTAATTCGCGACGCGAAAAGTGTTAAATAAAGACAGACTTCCCCCTTTGCTACAATATAACTCTACCATTTAGTGAAATAAATAAGCAAATATCTAAAAGCGACGCGTTTACTTCTTATCTGTATTTGCTATCCGTCTATCACACTGCAATTTCGATATATATGTTTCGGGCGCAAGTTTGTTATTTTCATTCTATTAAAAAAGTATGCAAAACCCGTGGTCCGTAATTTTTGTAAGAAATTTGCGAGAATTCATCGAAACCTCTACGTCGACGCGGTATTCTCACAAAAATGTCATCGCGATCCAAGTAAAATCCAGACAATATTAAATTAATAACTTTAACCATGACAGCCAGCAGCGTGTTTCCTATTTCACGAATTTTATTAAATTAACTGACACTCATTTTCTATCTGTGTCATCAAATGTGCATATAACTTTTTGCACTTTTATTTGCGGAGTGGTTTCAATGACCACGATGAAATTCATTGACTGATTGGTCTCAATGGACAATACATAATATAACTTGACAAAAATTCTACATAAATCCTCAAAATTTCTTGTATTAAAAGATACATTTGCAGCAGTATTTCTATTTGCAAGCACTTGATTAACAATACAAAAATCATGACATGAAGCAGCCAAAAGGCGCTGAAAATCCCGAAATCATCGAGCAGCCAAGAGGCGCTTTCAATAAAAATCGCGAGAAACCGGTGCCATTTCAGGCTCTTACTGTTCGCAACGCTAGCTCAAAACCCGCCTATTGCCATTTCATGGCTCTCATTCTTCGCAACGCTACTTTAAAACCCGCCTATTGCCATTCCATGGCTATCATACGTAATATTTTTTTTTTCTTTTCACCCCGCTAAAAATATATTTACATTGTCACTCACTGCTAAAACTATGTTTCGAGAAGCAGCAATATGCTGCCACATTACATATACATGCCCATTTGTATTTTGCCTGCCGTTTATCAGGGTAATTGCTATTATATGGTGTCGTCAAAATAAACGAATTTTAAAAAAAAAAAAACGTAATATTATTTAATAAACAATCGCGTACTGCCATTTCGAGGCTTTCATTGTTCGCAACGCTACTTCAAAACCCGCCTACTGCCATTCCGGGGGCTCTCAGAATTCGCAACACTACCTATCCGGAAAAAAAGAAGCTATCGTTGGGAGCAGGCCTCCTGAGGCACTCCATGGGGAGTTGCATTTTTGCAACTCCAATTGCTGAGTCTCTGACTCAGCAGATGCGCATCTCTCAGCTGCTTTTGTATTTCGCAACGCTAGTTTCGCGATTGTTCAAAAGAAAACCGCGTATAATTCGTATTTCGCAACACAAATTTAGAATTTATTAAGAGCAAACTCCCGGACACCCATTTCAGGTGCTAAATCGTGATGCTATACTCTACAAATTATTAAGAAAATACTAATTCGAAATATTCTATAAGATACTAAAACAAACTCCCGTGCTCCTTGATCAAGGGCTATGTCGCAACTCTACTTTAACAATTAATTATTCAAAGACAAACCGGGCACTTTTCGTGCTTTATATCGCAACGCTACTTTAAAGAATTACTGTTCAAAGAAAAACCGGTCACTTTTCGTGCTTCAATTCGCAACGCTACTTCTAAACATCTAATTAAAGCAAGCTCCCGTTCGCCATCTCGGGCGATATCTCTCGCAACTCTATCTCTAATTTAATATAATATTCTAGAAATTAAAAAACCGAGTATATTCATATCGCAACACTAACAACTACCAATTAATTCGAACAAACCCGTGGGTACCATCCGTGGTGACCTTAATTTCGCAACACTAACGAGCAAGGTATACGTAACTCTAATTTCGCAATGAAAAACCGCATGCAGCCAAGATGCGCTCGTTGGACGGGAATGTTACATCCGTCAGAGGACAAATACAGAAAGCGAGCACAGTGAATTAACAAATACTAATAATGACTTTCCATTCTAGAACCCAAAACGGATTCGAGGATGAAAAGCCATTCGCTGCAGCCCTCTTCGTGACAGTTTGTCGGGCCTCTTCGGCACTTGTTAGCCACTTCTTCTGCCGCTAGAGAATGCTCGAATACTTTGCACCAACAAAAGTCTTACTATTATCAAATTCAACAGTGAAAACCACACCACGAGCGTGCAGAGCGTATTCGCTGCTCGTGTAGCACAGTTTTCATAAAAAAAGGCAAAGTATTCGAATATCGCACCGGGAGTTTCACCACGTGCGCAAAAAATTTACAAACTAGAAACTACGGTCAAAAAGAGGGGGACACTCGGTTTGACCGTAGTTTGATCCCAGGTCCAGGCATATCACTTTTACCCGACCTACACAGAGAATGTGATATCCTGAATTCCTGGCCCTTCCTGCTTATATTTAACTCACATTCAAGAACGGTATGCTACCTACGTATCTAAAACCTATATTTAAAAATGCAAATCGCGACACAAATCACACAAACACACATCACTCCACGGTTCTCAATCAGGAACCAATGTGCATGGGCCTGAACTAGAGAGGACTCCCCGGGGTTCCTCCGACACCCGAGTTCGCAAACAACATTCATACTCTAAAATGTACGTACCAATTTCCTGAAATCGACTGACAAGGGTGGCGACCATTGCGTTACTTCATTATAATACTCTATCGCGATTTGACAGGTTTATTGTTCGCGACTAAAGTGAACAACAGCCGCGGAACGGAACGTTGGTTCGCTCCCGAATGGAAGCGGCGCGCGAGGACAGGGACTGAGGCGACTGGTCCGATGCACGTTCGGAAGCACGTGGAGGAAAGAAAACTCCCTTACACCAAAACTCGCTTTATTCCGTCTCAAATCAACAAACACAAACACTTGGGTTTTAACGAGGGACAATATCGCGAATCTACGAATAAAAATACGGGTCGCGAAGGCGGACCGCGTGAACAATAATTGCAAAAGCAACTGAACAAAAAGAGATGACTCTCAACGCGCGATGCGTAGTTTATCGCGGCACAGTAGAAAGAAGAGTGAAGCGCGGAACAGGTGCGTTCGCTTGTTCGCGTTACAATTCAGAAAAGACGGCGCTGAGGTTAGCATAATCGCGAATAGGAGCAGCGAAAAGGCCACGTGGGCCGTGCGTCACAAGGATATAATTGGCTCCCGGGCATCACGCGATGTGACGAGTTCGACATACGAAGACATGGAGATGACCAGTCTTCCTGGACTTTAACGGAAGTACCAGGACCGACTCGTGTGAGCCGAGAGCCCCTCCTTGTGGCGCACAACCCACTGCCAACCCCGAACATTTATAGAATTATAAATATTTGACATTGTATCGTTTGATATTTGAGGCAATGTATATGGCATATGTTGCACAGATAGAGAGAATTTCATCATTGGCATGCCATATACATCGCTGAGTTGTAGTAAGAGTGAAAAGGAGAATAAGGCAAAATATATTGTTGAAGGTTGTATAAATTATTTTATGATACGAGAAAATTTCAAGCGACGCAAGATCCACAGCCTAACACACATCACACACATGTGGAAATTACGTCGTGCACGATTCGCCACCGCAATGTCAGTCGCTGATTTTTAAAAAAAAGGCCGTGCCCACCGCCTTTACCCATTCGAAGTGCACCTGGGCACTCGAATGAGTTCGGGCTTAAAGTGAACACGGCAGAACTTGTACTCACTGCGTATTTTTGCTGAAAATCCTAGCTAAGAGGATGATTAGAAGAATTCTAACGGTCTGATTTATGAAAAATTGCAGCAAGTGACTCGAATTTGATATTTAATCAAGCAAATGACTCGACTTTTATATTTATTTAAGCAAGTGACTCGACTTTCATATTTGTTCAAGCAAAGAGAATTTTAATTGAAAAAGTGAACTCTATAGAAGCAAAATACTCTACTTTATATATTTGTAAATATGCAAAATTTACTTTGAATTGAAAATGAATATTAAAAACCGGGAGATCTCGTCATCAGGGGAAGAATTTTAACAGGGAAATGTATTAACTGTCACTCTGACTTCGAGATCTACCCGTCGCGAATTGCCTTCTTGTAGATAATACAATAATTGTTATTGAAACGACGCGAAACAAATTTACAAACTTCCGAAATTTCGTCTATCAAAAGCACAAATCGAGCGATCTATTTTAAAACATAAATCGTCTCGAAGAAAGCAATTAGCCGCGATCTTATAACAAATTTTGTTATAAGAATATTTTTCCAGTGAATATAAAGAACGCACAATACTCGTCAACTGTTCATTTGTGTTGATAAATTCGCAACGCTAACTGTAAATTTCATGATTACATTCATGTAAATAATGCAAAAATCGCGCTACAAGAAGGCCCTGTCCTAAGCTACGATATACATGACAGTACACAAGGAAAATATATAACAGTTTCTACTCACGAGTAATTTTTAAATTACTCGTGTTCACTATGCTCGCTTTATAGAACAATACAACCAATCTCCAGTGCCGCTTCGGACCTTTCGTCCTACGGCATGGTTTGGAGACCGGAGGGACAGTTAAAGTTTTTGACTCACCAGTGTCGAGACACCAGAATACCATTGGTTACCTTAGAATCTCAGCCGCTGCTGTCTCTGCCAGTGTTGTCTCCGCCGCTGTTATCAAGGTTGTCCTCAGGTCATCTCAAGGTTGTCCTCAGGTCATCTCAAGGAATGTCCAAGGTCTAAACAAAACAAAGCATTTCGCATTGCAGGAGGCACCGTTCGTAGAACGTTGAACTGCCTTCCGTTCCGATTTTACAAAGAAAGCTAATTGAATTTTGAAAACAGCGGATGAAAAAAAGTCGTAATTATATATCAAGAAACGTTAAGAGTAGATCGTAAGAATGATTAGTTTATGAATGATTTTCAGAATTGAGAATTCAAGGAGAAGTTATATATCGAACTATGTATCGAAACTTTCCGACAAGTACGTAGAAATAAAACATCTCTGTGTTTACGTTACTCACCTTCAAGGCGGAAGGTGCATCGCAGTTTCATAGGGTACAGCGATGCCTCACGAATTCGAGCAAAGTCTGTAACAAAAATAAGATGCACATCTTAAATACTTATTCCCTGAAAATTTCATGTCGGGGAATTTTTAATTTTTATTTATTTTATTGGTAGAACATACAATGTAAGGGTATGGAAATTTGATATAAAACTTGTAAGGACGCTTTGGAGAAAATTTTCAAGTAGCAACTGAAACTTGGGGAAAAATTGCGGGGTACATGCGAATTAAAATTTCAGCTCACCTATAAAAGATTTGCCCTTCGCCTGGGAGTGATTGTCGCCGTTCAACCATCCCGTCATTTGACTGTTCTGTAACAAAAAAATTAACATTTTCATTAGTATAAGCCATCTTTGTATTTCTCGACTGTGAATTTTTATTTCTCGATCATGTGATACTTACTTTTTAAATTCGTGAAGCCTTGCCCGATGGAAATCCTTTCCACAGCTGCTCCTGTTGCACTGACTCTACTTCCGGCGCGGTATAATTGAAAAAAAGACAATTTGCGACAGAGAATTATTTTCGGCGAACAATTTGACTCTACTTTCGCGTGAAGTTATAAATTTAAGTGTATAATATGAAATACGAAGCAAACACTGACTCTACTTTCGCATAAAGTTATAAATTGAAGTGTATAATATGAAATACGAAGCAAACACTGACTCTACTTTCGCGTAAAATTACTAGAAATTTAACACTTATTAAAGTATATATAAAATGCGAAACAAACACTCCAGCGATGCCTCACGAATTCGGACAAAGTCTGTAACAAAAATAAAACGCAAAATATAAAATATTTGCTCTCTGAAAACTGGAAAATTCAGCTAATTTTTTATTTAGCATAAAAATGTTGCAAGTATTCTATGAGAACTGCAAAAGCTAATTAATACTTTATTTACGTTAATTAAATTGATGGAGAGAACAAAGTTAAATTTGCAAGGGAATTAGCAAATATCAAAGTTATGACGTGTGTACGGAATAAAATTTCAACTTACCTTCACAGACTTTGCCCATCGCCAAGGAATGATTGTCGCTGCTCAACCATCCCGTCATTTGACTGTTCTTTAACAAACAAATTAACATTTTGGTTAGTTTATATACATATTTTTTAATTAAAAAATTTCATTTCTCGAGCATCTTATACTTACTTTTAAAATTCGTGAAGCCTTGCCCGATGGAAGTCCTTTCCACAGCTGCTGCTCGATGCACTGTCTCTACTTCCGGTACGATCAATTTAAATAATATAAGGAAGCTACCGCGACCGAGAATCATTTCCGGCGAACAATTTTGACTCTACTTTCGCGGAGAAAAGAATTCTCAATATTTTTAATAATTATTCAAAAGATATTAATAATTATAATAGCGGGTTGCAAACACTGACTCTATGTCGCGTGAATTTGTTATAAATTGAAAAAATATTGAGTAATAAATATATACAGATATAAATATTAATATAATACGAAACAAGCACTGACTCTAGACCGCAATGCGCTCGGCCCCAAATTTTGCTGAAAATAAAAGGGTGGGGTGGGGAACACAAGAAAATCAAACAACCATGTTTTTCTTTTTCATATCAAATCAAGTGCTTGCTTCAAGAAATACTGCTTAAAAATTATGTCTTACTCATTGATTCGTCATGTTCTTTGTGTAATACAATACACTATTAATTAAATGTATAAACAATAAATACTGCGAGCTGCCACTGTTAAAGTTATAAGATTAGTCATGCTTATTCCCTATTACATATGAACACTAACCCTCTTCGATGAATTCACGAAAATCTTTATAGAAATTACGGACGAATCTAACGCAGGACCTTAACACCCTACATCGGCAAATACGATTTTTATTTACTTCTATACTTATGCCCTGAAACCTATGTAAATCCATTGCAGCGTCTCAAAACGGAAGGATAAGTCGTAACATGTAAATACCAAGTAAAAACGAATCGCGATTTATTTGTAGCATAGAATTGTAGCCGTCGAAATTTAACACCGCGAATTGGTAAACACTGTCAGAATAAGGAGCAGCTTTCTTGGAAGTCGACTATCGTATTGTAAATATTGACTGAATACTCGTATATTGTAAGAGGTTTCAAATAATCCCGAAAGATTTCAATCGTTGCATGTTTCCGTAGAACCGTATTAATTCGTAGAAATGTAAATTCTATTCGTCGGATGTTCGACTCGATATCAATTAATATGAATATTGTATAAATTCAAACAAAATATCGCGAAGACCCGAAGTAAATGAAAATGTTACTTGCGTATGGCGTCGTAATATCTTACGTTTTCTTGCTCCACCGTGCACGTGTCCGATCGTGCCAGCCCGGAAGGTCGTTCAAAGGATACTCCGAGTCCTGCAAGCACACACGAGTAAACTATTAAATAACTGCGAAAAAGTACAATAATTCCGTATAATCACGTTTCAGAGCAACAATAATCGCGGTCTTCGTCAATAAAATCGAAATACGAAGCTATAGAAGAAGTACAAATGTTGTAGACGAGAAAAGCACCGCGTAAATGTCGCGAGAGGTCAGTGACGTCACCAATTGCGTCGTAATTATTTCGCGATTGTTACTAAATTCGTAATTATTATTGTCCAAATTGATTGATATGGTACAGCAGAAGACTATTACGTAGTAGATAAACAAGTGAACTATTTTTTAGCGGTCGGTAAACGAGGGCGATGTAAAAGAAAATGTACTCACAGCGGATACGTGTTAACGGTTCCAAGTCCGGAGAGAGAAAGAGGTAGGTGACCGCTCAGGTAGGAGTGGGGATAGCTCGCGGCGGCTTGGTTGCCGCTCGGTGGGGGAAAAGCGAGCCAATCAGAATACGGCTGCATGTCACGCGCTACAAGGCCTATCCTCTAGCGCGCCAAAACCAGGGATTTTGAGAAATTTCAAACAAAGAATTATAATATCTCGAAATAAGAGATTTGAGCATGAATTATTAAAATAGTTATTAAGTAGAAAGATCTCCACCGGTAATATGTAGAAGATATATCGTTTAGAGCAGAGAAACGAATCTTTTTACTTATTTAAATAACAAGAAGTTATTCTTTACGTGATAATATAGTATTAATGTTCAATGACGATATAAATCAATATTAGAATTTAAAACAATTTGGGTACCAAAACCGTGAGAGCCGATCACATAACTTCAAAAATAACAAAAGGTCTGCCTTCTTTCACTTTGTCTTTAAGTTTGTGGCTTTCTCATGAAGACCATATTTATAATGTTTCCAATTTACATTCGCAGAATAAGAGCATTATGGAGTCAGTTTATTATGCTATATGTACGAGTGAATGAACAACCGAAACAATAGAGACAGCATGATCGCACGAGCAACAGTGATAAAGAGAAAACATCTGACCACCGTTGACTCATCTCCAATGCGAGGCTTAACTTCTACTTAATCGCGTAATCTTAAAGCTACCTTAAACGCAAATTCTTCATCGGCCCAGTCAGAGGGTCTGGCTTACACCGACACACTGCCCCCTCCATCGGACGGTATGAAGCACATATGTCAGATAAGCACATATGTCAAGACACTCGTCGGTCTTCTGGACAGGGGCTGCAATTGGGATAGGAAGTAAGTAACGAGGACGGCTACACGAGAAAACCGTTTGCCTTCTTTCGCATATTTTCGAGAGCATGGAATTGAGTTACGATGACACTCTTGCATTCAATTTTACGCTTAGGTGACATTTTTAAATCTAACTTAAATCTTACTGGAACTATCTTAACGCTAAACGATGTCTTCTTTCGAGGTGATGACTGGAACTTTTAATCAACGAAGAGTTAAAGAATTGTTGTCACCAAAGAAAGAAAACGAATAGTCAGAGATAAAAGCGAACAAATCTGCCCAACGTTGACTCTTCTTCGATGCGAAGCTTAATTTCTACTTAATCGCGTAACCTTAATGCTAACTTAAACGCAAATTCTTAGATGTAACTAATTGTAAGACTAGGAATCCGAACATTCGGTAGCCAAGGCTGCCGAATATTCGGATTTCGTGGCTATTCGCTCGATATCACTTGCTATTTAGTACTACTATTTAACAAAATATCGTACTAAAAGCACGTTTAATAAAAGTTAAAATCATAGCAAGTGATATCGACCCAGGTCCCACCGCGAGAAGGTTGCCACGAAACGGGATCCAAAAATGCATGCCCAACCAACCTCCATTTCATTCTGCTCTTCCTCTGAGACACTTTCCCTCGACATTGACGAATTCAATGTCGAGAGAAAGTGTAGCAGAGGAATCGCCGACTCTACTTTACTTATTCCGTTTCGCGAAAAGAGATAGACACCCGCCGAATGGTGTCGATCTCCCTTTACAATATTTGCTTATTCTAAACTAAACTAAACTCTTAAATCTAGCCTTACTTACTATTTGCAGTAAGTACAGGAAGAGAATAAACTATAGGGAAGCAGATCGCAGCAGCCTTTAACTTCCTTCGAGAAGAGAGGCAGATTATTATATCGTATTAATTTCTCAGCATTAGAAATTGTTATAATGAACGAATTATTTTTGAATGTATTAGAGGTTAATTTTTCTTGCAACTAAGATCCTGCCTGTAGCATTGCTAACTTTCATTAAAATCTAGTAAGACATCTATCCGAGGACTAAGTTCTCTTAAACTTAAAAGCTTTCCTATTCAGTAACTTACTATTCTTAAAATTAAAAGTCTGCCTGTTCGGTTAATAACTTGTCTTAGAACAAGATATTAATAATTTGTCTTAAAGCTAAAAACCTGCCTATTCGTTAACTAACTCGTCTTAAAATTAAAATCCTGCCTATTCTGATAGGAACATACATTAAAATTAAGAGTTGACCACCTCCATAAAGACGATATCTTGCCTTAATATTTAAAACCTGCCTATTCAGTGACTAACTCATTTTAAAGCTAATAGCCTGCCTATTCAGCGACTAACTCATCTTAAAGCTATTACCCTGCCTATTCAGTGATTAACTCGTCTTAAAACTAAACGCCTGCCTATTCTGAAACTAACTCGCCTTAAAATTAAGAGCTGGCCGGCTCGATACATGCACTATTTTGTCTTAAAATTTAAAACCTGTCTATTCAACAACTAACTCGTCTTAAAACTAAACGCCTGCCTATTCTGAAACTAATTCGCCTTAAAATTAGGAGCTGGCTGGCTCGATAAATGAATGTCTTGTCTTAAAATTTAAAACCTGCCTATTCAGTAACTAACTCGTCGTAAAATTCGAAGCCTGCCTTTTCGATAGCTAAGTTTTATAAAAATTAAAGTCCCATATATTCGATAATTAAGAGCTCTTAGAAGTAACGTCGTTACCATGTTTCCTTAATAACGAATAACCTGCCTATTAAGGAATTAAGCTCAATTCCAAAATGTTTGATAGTTAAAACCTCATGCAAAATATATAGGATTTAAGTTTCTTGAAAAATAAGGAATAGCCTTCTCCGAAAACTTAGTTTATCCGGTTACAAAAATATACTTAAACCAAACATCTGCTTGTGCGATGTGTAGATTCCATTGAAACTGAAGAAATTGCCTCCCGATAACAAAGACCTTCTAAATTCCTGAGAATCGGATTTAACTGACACCTGAAATCTTTTGAGAATCAGAGACTTAACTATACGAAAACTAATTTTACCAGTTTCGATGATAATCTCAAATCGTTGGTTATCATCGTCATCACCATCATCGTCATCGTTATCGTGGAAGATCGGAATATTATACATTAAAAGAGAACGACCCACTTTCGCTACAGTATACACAGAATATCATATACGCGAGAAAACTCGAAAGAAAATTCGCCATCGATCTAAAGTCCTCGATTGCACTATCATAAAGTAAGAATGCGAGCTTATGGAACTCCATGTAATTGCAAATGTACGATAAAAATAAACCATGATTTGTGCAAAGCATTTGGGAAAATGTATCGGCGGAACTTTATCCTCGATGAAAAATTGAATTGAGAAAACAGGTAATTCGAACGGCCAACAGTCACAGTATCAATATTATTGTAGAATAAGATGAAATATTTTGACAATATATTAATTCAATTAATAGTTCGTAATGTTCCATTTGACAAACGCTTGCGAAAACAGCTTCACTTTATTATTAATCATAGTTATTTTAATCGTAAAAAGAACGTGAGCACCTGTTTCCGAAGCGCTACGGAAATTCGCGGCTAACGGAATCGCGAGTATCTTTCCGAGGTGCTGTCAATTTTCGCAACACTAATTTCGCGTACGAGCAATAATCGCGAGCGCCTACGCGAGGCGCTGTGAATTTTCGCAACACTAATTTTGCGACGAGCAAAATCGCGAGCATCTTAGCGAGACGCTGTGAATTTTCGCAACGCTAAGTTCGCGAAGAGTGATCGAACAAAATCGCGGGCAACCTCTACCGAGGTGCACTTTTAATTTCGCAACTCTAATAATCGCGAATATTTTATACAATTGACGGGATAGTATCCCGCACTGGCGTCATGACGTAGACGCAGTACTGTACTGCGATATTAATCGCAATTCTGCGATATTAACCGCAATTTTGCGATATTAATCGCAGTGTTGCGATTTTTCGCAGAGCTGAAATCGCGAATATAATATCGAACAAACCGTGTACTTAGTTTCGCAACACTACTTTAAAAAAGAAAGAGAATTGTAAATCGCGTATACATTTTCGCAACACTACTTTGAAAAATAAAGAAAAGGGCAAAATCGCGTATAAATTTTCGCTACACTACCCTGAAAAATAAAGAAAAGAGCAAAATCGCGTGTAAATTTTCGCAACACTACTTTTTTAAAATAATGAAAGAAGCAAAGACGCGTATTGTTATTTTCGCGACACTAATTTCGCGGACGAAGCCGAATTCGCAGCTTTTTGCTGCGATGCGGCGAAGCAACTAACTACCACACAACTATTACTACTACTACTACAAGCGAACATAGTGACAAAGTAGTAACGTAAAACATAAACTTACTGTATATTTCTGAAAGAAACAGGAAAGAATTAGGGTTACAACCTGAAAATCCTAACGAGAATGATTAATTAATATAATAAAAGCGGCGTAAGAAATTTCAATAAATAACATGACTTTAAATGAGAATTGAAATCTATTAAAGTGACTCTACGTAGAGCATTGACACTCTATATGCAAATGAATTTAAAAGTGAATTGTAAT
Organism: Cerceris ruficornis; assembly: GCA_963989415.1. Lineage (NCBI taxonomy): Eukaryota > Metazoa > Arthropoda > Insecta > Hymenoptera > Crabronidae > Cerceris > Cerceris ruficornis. The sequence continues at coordinate 1,275,309 of CAXDIW010000192.1, forward strand.
TGACTAAAATTGACTCTACTGAGATCATTGAAATTTGTCGGTCAATACCATCGTCAAAGTAGTTCGTCGAAAAATTCAATATACATTCGTTATTATTACTTTGACAATGGAATTGACCATCCGCGAAATTCTTACATACTAAACATCCTAGAAAAATCGTTACTACTCGCGACTATGGTACTAATTACCATAATCGCGGTCACTATGTTCGCAAACTACTAGCACACATAAAATACAACCAGTCGTTCGGTGCCGTTTCGGACCATTCGTCCTGCGGCATGATCGAACGACCGGAGGAACTTTGAATTTTGTCACTCACCAACCGAAGAAAGTGATAGTTGAAAAGTGTTTACCTCCACGTTGAGATCGTAGTCCATGGTCCGGCTGCATCCATGGTCCGGCTGCATCCATGGTCCGGCTGCATCCATGGACCGGCTGCATCCATGGTCCGGCTGCATCCATGGTTGGGCTGCGTCCATGGCCTGGCTGCATCCATGGCCTGGAGATTGTCCTTTCTTTAACACAAGACAAGACAACATTATAGAATCTCTAAGGAGAATTATTTGAATATACGGTGGGTAAAATTAAACTCTAATTTAATTCTCTTAACCGTTTGAGTCTCAGGATATATTGGACAAATTTTGAGAGAAATAAAACAATTTTCTTTATAGAGATAGAATATAACGGATCTTTTTGATACTGAGACTCAAACGGTTAAAGTGAACTTTAAGTTTCAATTGAAATAGGGGTCGATTAATGAAAATGTTAGTGAAATAATGAAACTTACATCCTCCATCGTCCACCGACTGCACGATGGAGGTCCTCTCCGCAGGAGCAGGTGCTGACCCGCGAGTTTCGCGATTTCGGTGATCGGTATTCGCGACCGGTACGTTGAAACGATTTACGGTACGAACGAACACTGGCTCTACTTGCGCGAATACTCGTTTCGAGTATGTTTTAAATATATGCGATACAAAACCCGGCACTGACTCTAAGACCGATAAATCGGTCGCAAATTTTAATATGCAAGCGTTTGTCAATGAAACATTACATTTATATAATCGAGATACTTTAATTATAAGGTATTGAAATTAAAATTATATCGTATACTGTGATTATATCGTATGTCGTTCGAATTACTATTGAATGACAAAATAATAAAAAATTTCAACGATACAGTTCCCCAAACGAGTTACACAGATCAAAGTCCCATTTCTAATTGAAGATTTCATAATTCTGTGAACTTCTAAGCGCGAATGTTATTCTATACTCGCACTACAGACTTTACGATAGTGCAATCGAGTTCTAGAAAGACGGCAGCTTCTACTATATCATTTGAAAAATATCAAGAATCTCGAAACACGGGGAAATTGTAGCGAAAGTGAGTCATTTCTCATTTAATGTGAGTTCCAACTGATTGAGAATGGCCCAATATCCCAAAACCTTCTGCCGGAGATACTGTAAACAGAAATAACAATCGGACTTGAAAAAATGAATCTATTTTTGTGAAAATTAATTAAGAACTGACATTACGGAGGAAATGGAGGTGGAAATATTAAGCTACGATAATTGCGAGTTTCGAGGAAAGAGAAAATGAATTGATAACATAATACAACATCTACGGGAACCAACTATCGAAAATAAATGTGCAATATTTTAATGGTTATTTCACAACACGTTGTGTTCAATCGCTTAAATTAATTAGAAACACTGGCGCGAAACCGTAACTTTAAGTTATTGACATTTACACGAAGTAATCACTTTATGTCACTGACACTATAACAACACGTTGTATTTAATCGCTTAAATTATTCAAAATCACTTGCACAAAACTATCACTTTGTGTCACTAACACTTCCACAAAACGTTATATTTAATTGTCGAAATAATTTAAAAATACTTGCACAAAATTGTCACTTGATGTCACTGACACATCCACAAAACCTCGTATTTAATTGTTGAAATAATTTAAAAACACTTGCACAAAACTGTCACTTGATGTCACTGACACATCCACAAAACCTGGTATTTAATTGTTGAAATAATTTAAAAACACTAGCACAAAACTGCCACTTGATGTCACTGACACATCCATAAAACGTTGTATTTAATTGGCGAAATAATTTAAAAACACTTGCACAAAACTGTCACTTGATGTCACAGACACATCCACAAAACGTTGTATTCAATTGTTAAAATGATGTAAAAACACTACAAGTAACGATCACTTGATGTCACTGATACTTCCACAAAACGTTGTATTTAATTGTCGAAATTATTTAAAAACACTTGCACAAAACTGTCACTTGATGTTAGTGACACATCCACAAAACCTTGTATTTAATTGTCGAAATAATTTAAAAACACTTGCACAAAACTGTCACTTGATGTCACTGACACATCCACAATACCTTGTATTTAATTGTTGAAATAATTTAAAAACACTTGCACAGAACTGTCACTTGATGTCACTGACACATCCACAAAACCTTGTATTTAATTGTCGAAATAATTTAAAAACACTTGCAGGTAACTGGCACCTGAGGTCACTGATACTTCCACAAAACGTTGTATTTAATTGTTAAAATGATGTAAAAACACTACAAGTAACTATCACTTGATGCCACTAATACTTCCACAAAACATTGTATTTAATTGTTAAAATTATTTAATATCACTTTTAATTTATTGTTTAAGTAGTTTAATATTATAGCACACATGCACTAATAGTCGTAATCCAAGATCAAGAGTGACTAGGTACCCATATGCAAGTGCACAAATATACATAGGGACCAACCTGTCAAATCACGCGACCCGTTCGATGTCTGAAGCTGTACTGTGCTCTCCCGCCTCAGCGAGGTGGCTCGCTGAACATGCGTAGTGCACCTTACGTATTGAGATCCCCTTTCTCCATGGATAATTTTGCAAACTTCGGTTATTACAATAATTTTCGTCAATAATCGTTTATTACAGATGTAATTATTATTTAATAACTTGTCTCTGCTTATTTTTAATAAATCTTATGGTGAATAAAAATTATAGGAGTGAAGTACGTGAGTTTATAATTGACGATGTACTTTTCAATGCTTACGAATATTTGATTCTTTGTGTAATACTTTTATCTTATTGATAAATAATATATTTGCAGCTATTTTCGATGAATTTCAAGCAACCTCCAATATTATTTGGGGAATATAATGTAAGAAATATATAAGGAAAGGATTTTCGAAGGTAGACACCTCGTTCGCCGACTGCGCGTGCTAAGCTAGTTTACCAACCGCACCAACTCGATACTCTGATTGGACGAACGATGCAAAAGGAAGAAAAAACGAAAATTATTGTTGTTATAATTTAGTTAGAGACAACGGAACTGTTCCACGCTGAACGTATTCAGTTTTTGGCAGATATTATCTCTCAAAACGGAGGGTTCAATTACATTTCATACCATCAAAATAGAAGGTTCCTGCTTGATTGCAATCCGATAGCGATAACGTTATCAAGAACTTCTATTTTATAGACGGTCGAACAAGTTGAAATATTTTACCATCCCTTATTTTGTTATCATCCCGCTGCTTTAACGAACACGGTTAACATCCTAGTCCAAATAAAATATGTTTTGCAATATTTCATCCCAACAAAGTAAGCATTACTGTATGCCAGTATAATGCAATTATATCTTTTATAATCTATAGTATCTTCTATGATATAGTAATTAAACCAATACAACCAATTCCTATTACTATCATGATTTTCTCCGGTACAATACATTTCCAATTGTTTTCTCAAGCCTTTCGTCGAGCCATTCAGGCAGACTTTCAAGTTGAATTCCTTTGCAATCATTTGACAAAACGCACTCCATTACATACGTCCTTTATTCCCTGACATTTGCAAATCGATACACAATGCTTCCGAAGCACATTTACGAATGTTGCACAACAGATCGCCGGAGGCTTTTTTGTAAAGGTCAAGTGCTTGGATCCACACGTTTACCATGGAATTTGCAATACAAAATTCTCCATTCGCATGTATATTTTACTAGTATGCAAATACTTGACAACCTCGACCGACGAAAGAATAATAATTTTGCACAACCTCTACGCGATATATTAGGAAACATCAACAAAAGAGCTTTCACCGTCTAACCAGCTGCATAATAAATTTTCGAGGCTGCATAACAAATATTCAAATTTTACGATAACACGATAACAATAATTCGAAATTATTCTCTATATTTTTTACGACTATCCCATTTATCAGGGCTTCGAATAAGCGCGAAAATAATATTATATATTCAGTATTTAATATTTTGATGACGCTCCCGTCAATTTTCTCACATTCGCTGTATGGTCCGAGGGAAAATCGATGGAACTTCGTTAACTATGATTTCTCCCCAACGTGGCCACCGTAAAGCAATTATCAGTCGAAGAGAGAATGTCTTCTGAGCATTTACTCCCTTTCATTGGCGAAAATGGCATTGGAGGTCGAATTACCCCGGTTTTTGCATCGTCGCTTTGTCAGCCAACGATATTTCGCACCGTTCAACCGAGAGCATCGTCGAGCCTCCACTTCTATCCACGAATCTAACGCGATAGATCAAAGTTTTTCGATTTCAATACGCGCAAACAGCGAATTCTCTGTACGATGACTTTCATCGGCTTTCCTCTCACCATTTAGCAGGAAATGTTTGGAAAAGCGAGGTAAAAATCGAGTAGGAAGCGGAAATATCGTACTCTTTGTTCCGCGCAACGTTTCTGTCCTCCCCAGTTTTCTCTCTGTGCTCCTCCTCTACACGCATTTCCTAGCATCGGAACAAAATAATAGGAATGCCAATCAACGAAAGTTTGACGAAACGCAAAAAATTTATTGAAACGCAGTAATCACATTGTCGAAGGTCGCCGTGAGCTCGGTTTAATAAAACGCTTTTTGCCGCACCGTGCATACGTGCGGCTTTTTTCTTCCATTGCCGATCCGCGATCAATTCGTGAAAATATGAAATATGCGAATAACAGAGAGGAGAGATGCAAAGTGATAAAGAGAGAGAGAGAGAGACATATCTCGATGAAGAGTATTAGGATTTTCCGTGTGCTCTTCCCTTTTATTTTTCTCATTGTACACCTTCCGATTGTACTCTTTGACGTTTATTAATTCAACGATTGGATATCTCGAGAAAGGGAGATTCGTTTTAAACAGTCGTCTTTGTAGATATCACGGGTCGCCGTTGCACGGGGAAAGTAATTGCACGGAAGTGGAGAATTATGCTGGTATTTATTTAAGTGTAAATTTTAATTACATCTGATGCAGAATAATGTAAATCGACTGTGTAATGTATTCGGTGATCCCGATGTTAATAACTGCGAAAAACAAGCATCGATGGAACGTGAAATTTTAATCAAATCGAGCCACTGTCGTTTCACGACTCTCAAATAAACATAGTGATACGGTACTCAAAGAGAAATCTGACCTAAACGATAGGAAACACGACACCGTTGCGAAACGTCCAACCATCCTCTTGTACGTGGATTAGTCGGAAATGCCATTCGTTTTTAGCACAATTTATAAGTTGCTCGTTTCAACGGACAACGATATCCAGTGATTCCTGCTCACTCCTCACGATTCAGTGACAGGCGATTATTAAAATGGTGGAAAATAATAATGCACTTTGCGCTAAATATACTAATATATCATTAATTCATGAAGATCTAGGTATAAGCTACATAAGTGATTACATTCAAAAATTCTCCATACGCTTTTACCAAACGTGCCATAAAAGTAAAGATAAAGCTATTAATTCCATAGGAAATTATTCTCAGGTTGACCTTAACTATAAGAAGTATAAACATAAGCGAATCATTCATTTGTTACTTAGTCTCTAGCCTTGTACTTATTGTATATTACTTCAAGTCTTCTATGATGAGACAGGTTTTTATAATTTTCCTATCATTCTTCTAAAATATAGACAATCGCGTTAATTTGTTAAAAACTCAATTTACTAATGACTGGGGTGAAAGTTAATCTTGGTACCCAGTTATCGTATCTTTATGTAATTGTTTATTATTGTATATTGTAAATAAAAAAAAAAAAAAAAAAGAAAGTTACAAATAATTTCCCTTTCATGATTATCAATGGGGCTCGTTGTTCACTTAATCATGAAGAACAATAAATTCTCGAATGGTACTGTTTGGATGCTTTGCAGGTATGTTTCTTAGACTATATGGAAGCAATATATACAAAGATTTCAACCTTCTACGTGTTCCAATCATTGTTCTACTTGTCGAAATTTACAAATAATTTACTTTAAAGGATTAACAATGGGGCTCGTAGTTCACTTAAACTTGAAGAACAAAAAATTGGCGAATTATACTGTTTGGATGCGTTGCATTTATGTTTCTTAGACTATATAGAAGCAATATATACAAAGATTTCAACCGTCTACCTGTTCCATTCATTGTTCTACTTGCCGAAATTTACAAATAATTTCCTTTAAAGGATTAACAATGGGGCTCGTAGTTCACTTAAACTTGAAGAACAAAAAATTGGCGAATGGTACTGCTTGGATGCTTTGCGTACATGTTTCTTAGACTATATGGAAGCAATATATACAAAGATTTCAACCGTCTACGTGTTCCAATCATTGTTCTATTTGTCGAAATTTACAAATAATTTCCGTTAAAGTAATAACAATGGGGCTCGTAGTTCACTTAAACTTGAAGAACAAAAAATTGGCGAATTGTACTGTTTGGATGCTTTGCATATATGTTTCTTAGGCTATATAGAAGCAACATATACAAAGATTTCAACAGTCTACCTGTTCTATTCATTGTTCTACTTGTACAAAGTTACAAATAGTTTCCCTTTCATGATTATCAATGGGGCTCATTGTTCACTTAAACTTGAAGAACAAAAAATTGTCGAATTGTACTGTTTGGATGCTTTGCATATATGTTTCTTAGACTATATAGAAGCAATATATACAGTGATTTCAACCGTCTACCTGTTCCATTCATTGTTCTACTTGTCGAAAATTACAAATAATTTCCGATAAAGGATTAACCATTGGGGCTCATTGTTCACTTAAACTTGAAGAACAAAAAATTGGCGAATGGTACTGTTTGGATGCTTTGCATATATGTTTCTTAGACTATATAGAAGCAATATATACCAAGATTTCAACCGTCTACCTGTTCCATTCATTGTTCTACTTGTCGAAAGTTACAAATCATTTCCGATAACGGATTAACCATTGGGGCTCATTGTTCACTTAAACTTGAAGAACAAAAAATTGTCGAATTGTACTGTTTGGATGCTTTGCATATATGTTTCTTAGACTATATAGAAGCAATATATACAATGATTTCAACCGTCTACCTGTTCCATTCATTGTTCTACTTGTCGAAAATTACAAATAATTTCCGATAAAGGATTAACCATTGGGGCTCATTGTTCACTTAAACTTGAAGAACAAAAAATTGGCGAATGGTACTGTTTGGATGCTTTGCATATATGTTTCTTAAACTATATAGAAGCAATATATACAATGATTTCAACCGTCTACCTGTTCCATTCATTGTTCTACTTGTCGAAAGTTACAAATAATATCCGATAACGGATTAAGCATTGGGGCTCATTGTTCACTTAAACTTGAAGAACATAAAATTGGCGAATTGTACTGTTTGGATGCTTTGCATATATGTTTCTTAGACTATATAGAAGCAATATATACATTGATTTCAACCGTCTACCTGTTCCACTCATTGTTCTACTTGTCGCAAGTTACAAATAATTTCCGATAAAGGATTAACAATGGGGCTCATTGTTCACTTAAACTTGAAGAACAAAGAATTGGCGAATGGTACTGTTTGGATGCTTTGCATATATGTTTCTAAGACTATATAGAAGCAATATATACAATGATTTCAACCGTCTACCTGTTCCATTCATTGTTCTACTTGTCGAAAATTACAAATAATTTCCGTTAAAGGATTAACCATTGGGGCTCATTGTTCACTTAAACTTGAAGAACAAAAAATTGGCGAATGGTACTGTTTGGATGCTTTGCATATATGTTTCTTAGACTATATAGAAACAATTTATACATTGATTTCAACCGTCTACCTGTTCCACTCATTGTTCTACTTGTCGCAAGTTACAAATAATTTCCGTTAAAGTATTAACAATGGGGCTCGTAGTTCACTAAACTTGAAGAACAAAAAATTGGCGAATGGTACTGTTTGGATGCTTTGCATATATGTTTCTTAGACTATATAGAAGCAATATATACAATGATTTCAACAGTCTACCTGTTCCATTCATTGTTCTACTTGTCGAAATTTACAAATAATTTCCTTTAAAGTATTAACAATGGGGCTCGTAGTTCACTTAAACTTGAAGAACAAAAAATTGGCGAATTGAACTGTTTGGATGCTTTGCATATGTGTTTCTTAGACTATTTAGAAGCAATATGTAGAGAGATTTCACCCGTCTACCTGTACTATTCATTGTTCTACTTGTAGAAAGTTACAAATAATTTCCATTTCATGATTATCATTGGGGCTCGCTGTTCACTTAAACTTGAAGATCAAAAAATTGGCGAATGTCACTGTTTAGATGCTTTGCATATAGGTTTCTTAGACTATATAGAAGCAATATATACAATGATATCAACCGTCTACCTGTTCCATTCATTGTTCTACTTGTCGAAAATTACAAATAATTTCCGATAAAGGATTAACCATTGGGGCTCATTGTTCATTAAACTTGAAGAACAAAAAATTGTCGAATTGTACTGTTTGGATGCTTTGCATATATGTTTCTTAGACTATATAGAAGCAATATATACAATGATTTCAACCGTCTACCTGTTCCATTCATTGTTCTACTTGTCGAAAATTACAAATAATTTCCGATAAAGGATTAACCATTGGGGCTCATTGTTCACTAAACTTGAAGAACAAAAAATTGGCGAATTGTACTGTTTGGATGCTTTGCATATATGTTTCGTGGATTATATAGATCAATATATACAATGATTTCAACCGTCTACCTGATCCATTCATTGTTCTACTTGTCGAAATTTACAAATAATTTCCTTTAAAGGATTAACAATGGGGCTCGTATTTCACTTAAACTTGAAGAACAAAAAATTGGCGAATGGTACTGTTTGGATGCTTTGCATATATGTTTCTTAGACTATATAGAAGCAATATATACATTGATTTCAACCGTCTACCGGTTCCACTCATTGTTCTACTTGTCGCAAGTTACAAATAATTTGCGTTAAAGTATTAACAATGGGTCTCGTAGTTCACTTAAACTTGAAGAACAAAAAATTGGCGAATGGTACTCTTTGGATGCTTTGCATATATGTTTCTTAGACTATATAGAAGCAATATATACAAAGATTTCAACCGTCTACCTGTTCCATTCATTGTTCTACTTGTCGAAAATTACAAAAAATTTCCGATAAAGGATTAACCATTGGGGCTCATTGTTCACTAAACTTGAAGAACAAAGATTGCCGAATTGTACTGTTTGGATGCTTTGCATATATGTTTCTTAGACTATATAGAAGCAATATATACAAAGATTTCAACCGTCTACCTGTTCTATTCATTGTTCTTCTTGTCGAAAGTTACAAATAATTTCCGTTTCATGATTATCAATGGGCCTCGTTGTTCACTTAAAATTGAAGAACAAAAAATTGGCGACTGGTACTGTTTGATGCTTTGCATATATGTTTCTTAGACTATATAGAAGCAATATATACATTGATTTCAACCGTCTACCGGTTCCACTCATTGTTCTACTTGTCGCAAGTTACAAATAATTTGCGTTAAAGTATTAACAATGGGTCTCGTAGTTCACTTAAACTTGAAGATGAAATAATTGGCGAATTGTACTGTTTGGATGCTTTGCATATATGTTTCTTAGACTATATAGAAGCAATATATACAAAGATTTCAACCGTCTACCTGTTCCATTCATTGTTCTACTTGTCGAAATTTACAAATAATTTCCTTTAAAGGATTAACAATGGGGCTCGTAGTTCACTTAAACTTGAAGATCAAAAAATTGGCGAATTGTACTGTTTGGATGCTTTGCATATATGTTTCGTAGGCTATATAGAAGCAATATATACAATGATTTCAACCGTCTACCTGATCCATTAATTGTTCTACTTGTCGAAATTTACAAATAATTTCCTTTAAAGGATTAACAATGGGGCTCGTAGTTCACTTAAACTTGATGAACAAAAAATTGGCGAATTGTACTGTTTGGATGCTTTGCATATATGTTTCTTAGACTATATAGAAGCAATATATACAATGATTTCAACCGTCTACCTGATCCATTCATTGTTCTACTTGTCGAAATTTACAAATAATTTCCTTTAAAGGATTAACAATGGGGCTCGTAGTTCACTTAAACTTGAAGAACAAAAAATTGGCGAATTGTACTGTTTGGATGCTATGCATATATGTTTCTTAGACTATATAGAAGCAATATATAAAAAGATTTCAACCGTCTACCAGTTCCATTCATTGTTCTACTTCTCGAAAGTTACAAATAATTTCCGATAAAGGATTAACCATTGGGGCTCATTGTTCACTAAACTTGAAGAACAAAAAATTGTCGAATTGTACTGTTTGGATGCTTTGCATATATGTTTCTTAGACTATATAGAAGCAATATATACAATGATTTCAACCGTCTACCTGTTCCATTCATTGTTCTACTTGTCGAAAATTACAAATAATTTCCGATAAAGGATTAACCATTGGGGCTCATTGTTCACTAAACTTGAAGAACAAAGATTGTCGAATTGTACTGTTTGGATGCTTTGCATATATGTTTCTTAGACTATATAGAAGCAATATATACAATGATTTTAACCGTCTACCTGATCCATTAATTGTTCTACTTGTCGAAATTTACAAATAATTTCCTTTAAAGGATTAACAATGGGGCTCGTAGTTCACTTAAACTTGAAGAACAAAAAATTGGCGAATTGAACTGTTTGGATGCTTTGCATATGTGTTTCTTAGACTATTTAGAAGCAATATGTAGAACGATTTCACCCGTCTACCTGTACTATTCATTGTTCTACTTGTAGAAAGTTACAAATAATTTCCATTTCATGATTATCATTGGGGCTCGCTGTTCACTTAAACTTGAAGATCAAAAAATTGGCGAATGTCACTGTTTAGATGCTTTGCATATAGGTTTCTTAGACTATATAGAAGCAACATATACAAAGATTTCAACCGTCTACCTGTTCTATTCATTGTTCTTCTTGTCGAAAGTTACAAATAATTTCCGTTTCATGATTATCAATGGGCCTCGTTGTTCACTTAAAATTGAAGAACAAAAAATTGGCGACTGGTACTGTTTGGATGCTTTGCATATATGTTTCTTAGACTATATAGAAGCAATATATAAAAAGATTTCAACCGTCTACCAGTTCCATTCATTGTTCTACTTGTCGAAAGTTACAAATAATTTCCTATAAAGGATTAACAATGGGGCTCATTGTTCACTTAAACTTGAAGAACAAAAAATTGGCGAATGGTACTGTTTGGATGCTTTGCATATATGTTTCTTAGACTATATAGAAGCAATATATACATTGATTTCAACCGTCTACCGGTTCCACTCATTGTTCTACTTGTCGCAAGTTACAAATAATTTGCGTTAAAGTATTAACAATGGGTCTCGTAGTTCACTTAAACTTGAAGATGAAATAATTGGCGAATTGTACTGTTTGGATGCTTTGCATATATGTTTCTTAGATTATATAGAAGCAATATATACAAAGATTTCAACCGTCTACCTGTTCCATTCATTGTTCTACTTGTCGAAAATTACAAATAATTTCCGATAAGGGATTAACAATGGGGATCGTAGTTTACTTAAACTTGAAGAACAAAAAATTGACGAATTGTACTGTTTGGATGCTTTGCATATATGTTTCTTAGACTATATAGAAGCAATATATACAATGATTTCAACCGTCTACCTGTTCCATTCATTGTTCTACTTGTTGAAATTTACAAATAATTTTCTTTAAAGGATTAACAATGGGGCTCGTAGTTCGCTTAAACTTGAAGAACAAAAAATTGGCGAATGGTACTGTTTGGATGCTTTGCATATATGTTTCTTAGACTATATAGAAGCAATATATACATTAATTTCAACCGTCTACCTGTTCCACTCATTGTTCTACTTGTCGCAAGTTACAAATAATTTCCGATAAAGGATTAACCATTGGGGCTCATTGTTCACTTAAACTTGAAGAACAATAAATTGTCGAATTGTACTATTTGGATGCTTTGCATATATGTTTCTTAGACTATATAGAAGTAATATATACAATGTTTTCAACCGTCTATCTGTTCCATTCATTGTTCTACTTGTCGAAAGTTACAAATAATTTCCGTTAAGGGATTAACAATGGGGATCGTAGTTTACTTAAACTTGAAGAACAAAAAATTGGCGAATGGTACTGTTTGGATGCATTGCATATATGTTTCTTAGACTATATAGAAGCAATATATACATTGATTTCAACCGTCTACCTGTTCCATTCATTGTTCTACTTGTCGCAAGTTACAAATAATTTGCGTTAAAGTATTAACAATGGGTCTCGTAGTTCACTTAAACTTGAAGATGAAATAATTGGCGAATTGTACTGTTTGGATGCTTTGCATATATGTTTCTTAGACTATATAGAAGCAATATATATAAAGATTTCAACCGTCTACCTGTTCCATTCATTGTTCTACTTGTCGAAATTTACAAATAATTTCCTTTAAAGGATTAACAATGGGGCTCGTAGTTCACTTAAACTTGAAGATCAAAAAATTGGCGAATTGTACTGTTTGGATGCTTTGCATATATGTTTCGTAGGCTATATAGAAGCAATATATACAATGATTTCAACCGTCTACCTGATCCATTAATTGTTCTACTTGTCGAAATTTACAAATAATTTCCTTTAAAGGATTAACAATGGGGCTCGTAGTTCACTTAAACTTGAAGAACAAAAAATTGGCGAATTGTACTGTTTGGATGCTTTGCATATATGTTTCTTAGACTATATAGAAGCAATATATACAATGATTTCAACAGTCTACCTGTTCCATTCATTGTTCTACTTGTCGAAATTTACAAATAATTTCCGATAACGGATTAACCATTGGGGCTCATTGTTCACTTAAACTTGAAGAACAAAAAATTGTCGAATTGTACTGTTTGGATGCTTTGCATATATGTTTCTTAGACTATATAGAAGCAATATATACAATGATTTCAACCGTCTACCTGTTCCATTCATTGTTCTACTTGTCGAAAATTACAAATAATTTCCGATAAAGGATTAACCATTGGGGCTCATTGTTCACTTAAACTTGAAGAACAAAAAATTGGCGAATGGTACTGTTTGGATGCTTTGCATATATGTTTCTTAGACTATATAGAAGCAATATATACATTAATTTCAACCGTCTACCTGTTCCACTCATTGTTCTACTTGTCGCAAGTTACAAATAATTTCCGATAAAGGATTAACCATTGGGGCTCATTGTTCACTTAAACTTGAAGAACAATAAATTGTCGAATTGTACTATTTGGATGCTTTGCATATATGTTTCTTAGACTATATAGAAGCAATATATACAATGTTTTCAACCGTCTATCTGTTCCATTCATTGTTATACTTGTCGAAAGTTACAAATAATTTCCGTTAAGGGATTAACAATGGGGATCGTAGTTTACTTAAACTTGAAGAACAAAAAATTGGCGAATGGTACTGTTTGGATGCTTTGCATATATGTTTCTTAGACTATATAGAAGCAATATATACATTGATTTCAACCGTCTACCTGTTCCATTCATTGTTCTACTTGTCGCAAGTTACAAATAATTTGCGTTAAAGTATTAACAATGGGTCTCGTAGTTCACTTAAACTTGAAGATGAAATAATTGGCGAATTGTACTGTTTGGATGCTTTGCATATATGTATCTTAGACTATATAGAAGCAATATATACAAAGATTTCAACCGTCTACCTGTTCCATTCATTGTTCTACTTGTCGAAATTTACAAATAATTTCCTTTAAAGGATTAACAATGGGGCTCGTAGTTCACTTAAACTTGAAGATCAAAAAATTGGCGAATTGTACTGTTTGGATGCTTTGCATATATGTTTCGTAGGCTATATAGAAGCAATATATACAATGATTTCAACCGTCTACCTGATCCATTAATTGTTCTACTTGTCGAAATTTACAAATAATTTCCTTTAAAGGATTAACAATGGGGCTCGTAGTTCACTTAAACTTGAAGAACAAAAAATTGGCGAATTGTACTGTTTGGATGCTTTGCATATATGTTTCTTAGACTATATAGAAGCAATATATACAATGATTTCAACCGTCTACCTGTTCCATTCATTGTTCTACTTGTCGAAAATTACAAATAATTTCCGATAAAGGATTAACCATTGGGGCTCATTGTTCACTAAACTTGAAGAACAAAGATTGTCGAATTGTACTGTTTGGATGCTTTGCATATATGTTTCTTAGACTATATAGAAGCAATATATACAATGATTTTAACCGTCTACCTGATCCATTAATTGTTCTACTTGTCGAAATTTACAAATAATTTCCTTTAAAGGATTAACAATGGGGCTCGTAGTTCACTTAAACTTGAAGAACAAAAAATTGGCGAATTGAACTGTTTGGATGCTTTGCATATGTGTTTCTTACACTATTTAGAAGCAATATGTAGAACGATTTCACCCGTCTACCTGTACTATTCATTGTTCTACTTGTAGAAATTTACAAATAATTTCCATTTCATGATTATCATTGGGGCTCGCTGTTCACTTAAACTTGAAGATCAAAAAATTGACGAATGTCACTGTTTAGATGCTTTGCATGTAGGTTTCTTAGACTATATAGAAGCAACATATACAAAGATTTCAACCGTCTACCTGTTCTATTCATTGTTCTTCTTGTCGAAAGTTACAAATAATTTCCGTTTCATGATTATCAATGGGCCTCGTTGTTCACTTAAAATTGAAGAACAAAAAATTGGCGACTGGTACTGTTTGGATGCTTTGCATATATGTTTCTTAGACTATATAGAAGCAATATATAAAAAGATTTCAACCGTCTACCAGTTCCATTCATTGTTCTACTTGTCGAAAGTTACAAATAATTTCCTATAAAGGATTAACAATGGGGCTCATTGTTCACTTAAACTTGAAGAACAAAAAATTGGCGAATGGTACTGTTTGGATGCTTTGCATATATGTTTCTTAGACTATATAGAAGCAATATATACATTGATTTCAACCGTCTACCGGTTCCACTCATTGTTCTACTTGTCGCAAGTTACAAATAATTTGCGTTAAAGTATTAACAATGGGTCTCGTAGTTCACTTAAACTTGAAGATGAAATAATTGGCGAATTGTACTGTTTGGATGCTTTGCATATATGTTTCTTAGATTATATAGAAGCAATATATACAAAGATTTCAACCGTCTACCTGTTCCATTCATTGTTCTACTTGTCGAAAATTACAAATAATTTCCGTTAAGGGATTAACAATGGGGATCGTAGTTTACTTAAACTTGAAGAACAAAAAATTCGCGAATTGTACTGTTTGGATGCTATGCATATATGTTTCTTAGACTATATAGAAGCAATATATAAAAAGATTTCAACCGTCTACCAGTTTCATTCATTGTTCTACTTCTCGAAAGTTACAAATAATTTCCGATAAAGGATTAACCATTGGGGCTCATTGTTCACTAAACTTGAAGAACAAAAAATTGTCGAATTGTACTGTTTGGATGCTTTGCACATATGTTTCTTAGACTATATAGAAGCAATATATACAAAGATTTCAACCGTCTACCTGTTCCATTCATTGTTCTACTTGTCGAAAGTTACAAATCATTTCCGATAACGGATTAACCATTGGGGCTCATTGTTCACTTAAACTTGAAGAACAAAAAATTGTCGAATTGTACTGTTTGGATGCTTTGCATATATGTTTCTTAGACTATATAGAAGCAATATATACAATGATTTCAACCGTCTACCTGATCCATTAATTGTTCTACTTGTCGAAATTTACAAATAATTTCCTTTAAAGGATTAACAATGGGGCTCGTAGTTCACTTAAACTTGAAGAACAAAAAATTGGCGAATTGAACTGTTTGGATGCTTTGCATATGTGTTTCTTAGACTATTTAGAAGCAATATGTAGAACGATTTCACCCGTCTACCTGTACTATTCATTGTTCTACTTGTAGAAAGTTACAAATAATTTCCATTTCATGATTATCATTGGGGCTCGCTGTTCACTTAAACTTGAAGATCAAAAAATTGGCGAATGTCACTGTTTAGATGCTTTGCATATAGGTTTCTTAGACTATATAGAAGCAACATATACAAAGATTTCAACCGTCTACCTGTTCTATTCATTGTTCTTCTTGTCGAAAGTTACAAATAATTTCCGTTTCATGATTATCAATGGGCCTCGTTGTTCACTTAAAATTGAAGAACAAAAAATTGGCGACTGGTACTGTTTGGATGCTTTGCATATATGTTTCTTAGACTATATAGAAGCAATATATAAAAAGATTTCAACCGTCTACCAGTTCCATTCATTGTTCTACTTGTCGAAAGTTACAAATAATTTCCTATAAAGGATTAACAATGGGGCTCATTGTTCACTTAAACTTGAAGAACAAAAAATTGGCGAATGGTACTGTTTGGATGCTTTGCATATATGTTTCTTAGACTATATAGAAGCAATATATACATTGATTTCAACCGTCTACCGGTTCCACTCATTGTTCTACTTGTCGCAAGTTACAAATAATTTGCGTTAAAGTATTAACAATGGGTCTCGTAGTTCACTTAAACTTGAAGATGAAATAATTGGCGAATTGTACTGTTTGGATGCTTTGCATATATGTTTCTTAGATTATATAGAAGCAATATATACAAAGATTTCAACCGTCTACCTGTTCCATTCATTGTTCTACTTGTCGAAAATTACAAATAATTTCCGATAAGGGATTAACAATGGGGATCGTAGTTTACTTAAACTTGAAGAACAAAAAATTGGCGAATTGTACTGTTTGGATGCTTTGCATATATGTTTCTTAGACTATATAGAAGCAATATATACAATGATTTCAACCGTCTACCTGTTCCATTCATTGTTCTACTTGTTGAAATTTACAAATAATTTTCTTTAAAGGATTAACAATGGGGCTCGTAGTTCGCTTAAACTTGAAGAACAAAAAATTGGCGAATGGTACTGTTTGGATGCTTTGCACATATGTTTCTTAGACTATATAGAAGCAATATATACAAAGATTTCAACCGTCTACCTGTTCCATTCATTGTTCTACTTGTCGAAAGTTACAAATCATTTCCGATAACGGATTAACCATTGGGGCTCATTGTTCACTTAAACTTGAAGAACAAAAAATTGTCGAATTGTACTGTTTGGATGCTTTGCATATATGTTTCTTAGACTATATAGAAGCAATATATACAATGATTTCAACCGTCTACCTGTTCCATTCATTGTTCTACTTGTCGAAAATTACAAATAATTTCCGATAAAGGATTAACCATTGGGGCTCATTGTTCACTTAAACTTGAAGAACAAAAAATTGGCGAATGGTACTGTTTGGATGCTTTGCATATATGTTTCTTAGACTATATAGAAGCAATATATACATTAATTTCAACCGTCTACCTGTTCCACTCATTGTTCTACTTGTCGCAAGTTACAAATAATTTCCGATAAAGGATTAACCATTGGGGCTCATTGTTCACTTAAACTTGAAGAACAATAAATTGTCGAATTGTACTATTTGGATGCTTTGCATATATGTTTCTTAGACTATATAGAAGTAATATATACAATGTTTTCAACCGTCTATCTGTTCCATTCATTGTTCTACTTGTCGAAAGTTACAAATAATTTCCTTTAAGGGATTAACAATGGGGATCGTAGTTTACTTAAACTTGAAGAACAAAAAATTGGCGAATGGTACTGTTTGGATGCTTTGCATATATGTTTCTTAGACTATATAGAAGCAATATATACATTGATTTCAACCGTCTACCTGTTCCATTCATTGTTCTACTTGTCGCAAGTTACAAATAATTTGCGTTAAAGTATTAACAATGGGTCTCGTAGTTCACTTAAACTTGAAGATGAAATAATTGGCGAATTGTACTGTTTGGATGCTTTGCATATATGTTTCTTAGACTATATAGAAGCAATATATATAAAGATTTCAACCGTCTACCTGTTCCATTCATTGTTCTACTTGTCGAAATTTACAAATAATTTCCTTTAAAGGATTAACAATGGGGCTCGTAGTTCACTTAAACTTGAAGATCAAAAAATTGGCGAATTGTACTGTTTGGATGCTTTGCATATATGTTTCGTAGGCTATATAGAAGCAATATATACAATGATTTCAACCGTCTACCTGATCCATTAATTGTTCTACTTGTCGAAATTTACAAATAATTTCCTTTAAAGGATTAACAATGGGGCTCGTAGTTCACTTAAACTTGAAGAACAAAAAATTGGCGAATTGTACTGTTTGGATGCTTTGCATATATGTTTCTTAGACTATATAGAAGCAATATATACAATGATTTCAACAGTCTACCTGTTCCATTCATTGTTCTACTTGTCGAAATTTACAAATAATTTCCGATAACGGATTAACCATTGGGGCTCATTGTTCACTTAAACTTGAAGAACAAAAAATTGTCGAATTGTACTGTTTGGATGCTTTGCATATATGTTTCTTAGACTATATAGAAGCAATATATACAATGATTTCAACCGTCTACCTGTTCCATTCATTGTTCTACTTGTCGAAAATTACAAATAATTTCCGATAAAGGATTAACCATTGGGGCTCATTGTTCACTTAAACTTGAAGAACAAAAAATTGGCGAATGGTACTGTTTGGATGCTTTGCATATATGTTTCTTAGACTATATAGAAGCAATATATACATTAATTTCAACCGTCTACTTGTTCCACTCATTGTTCTACTTGTCGCAAGTTACAAATAATTTCCGATAAAGGATTAACCATTGGGGCTCATTGTTCACTTAAACTTGAAGAACAATAAATTGTCGAATTGTACTATTTGGATGCTTTGCATATATGTTTCTTAGACTATATAGAAGCAATATATACAATGTTTTCAACCGTCTATCTGTTCCATTCATTGTTATACTTGTCGAAAGTTACAAATAATTTCCGTTAAGGGATTAACAATGGGTATCGTAGTTTACTTAAACTTGAAGAACAAAAAATTGGCGAATGGTACTGTTTGGATGCTTTGCATATATGTTTCTTAGACTATATAGAAGCAATATATACATTGATTTCAACCGTCTACCTGTTCCATTCATTGTTCTACTTGTCGCAAGTTACAAATAATTTGCGTTAAAGTATTAACAATGGGTCTCGTAGTTCACTTAAACTTGAAGATGAAATAATTGGCGAATTGTACTGTTTGGATGCTTTGCATATATGTATCTTAGACTATATAGAAGCAATATATACAAAGATTTCAACCGTCTACCTGTTCCATTCATTGTTCTACTTGTCGAAATTTACAAATAATTTCCTTTAAAGGATTAACAATGGGGCTCGTAGTTCACTTAAACTTGAAGATCAAAAAATTGGCGAATTGTACTGTTTGGATGCTTTGCATATATGTTTCTTAGACTATATAGAAGCAATATATACAATGATTTCAACCGTCTACCTGTTCCATTCATTGTTCTACTTGTTGAAATTTACAAATAATTTTCTTTAAAGGATTAACAATGGGGCTCGTAGTTCGCTTAAACTTGAAGAACAAAAAATTGGCGAATGGTACTGTTTGGATGCTTTGCACATATGTTTCTTAGACTATATAGAAGCAATATATACAAAGATTTCAACCGTCTACCTGTTCCATTCATTGTTCTACTTGTCGAAAGTTACAAATCATTTCCGATAACGGATTAACCATTGGGGCTCATTGTTCACTTAAACTTGAAGAACAAAAAATTGTCGAATTGTACTGTTTGGATGCTTTGCATATATGTTTCTTAGACTATATAGAAGCAATATATACAATGATTTCAACCGTCTACCTGTTCCATTCATTGTTCTACTTGTCGAAAATTACAAATAATTTCCGATAAAGGATTAACCATTGGGGCTCATTGTTCACTTAAACTTGAAGAACAAAAAATTGGCGAATGGTACTGTTTGGATGCTTTGCATATATGTTTCTTAGACTATATAGAAGCAATATATACATTAATTTCAACCGTCTACCTGTTCCACTCATTGTTCTACTTGTCGCAAGTTACAAATAATTTCCGATAAAGGATTAACCATTGGGGCTCATTGTTCACTTAAACTTGAAGAACAATAAATTGTCGAATTGTACTATTTGGATGCTTTGCATATATGTTTCTTGGACTATATAGAAGTAATATATACAATGTTTTCAACCGTCTATCTGTTCCATTCATTGTTCTACTTGTCGAAAGTTACAAATAATTTCCGTTAAGGGATTAACAATGGGGATCGTAGTTTACTTAAACTTGAAGAACAAAAAATTGGCGAATGGTACTGTTTGGATGCTTTGCATATATGTTTCTTAGACTATATAGAAGCAATATATACATTGATTTCAACCGTCTACCTGTTCCATTCATTGTTCTACTTGTCGCAAGTTACAAATAATTTGCGTTAAAGTATTAACAATGGGTCTCGTAGTTCACTTAAACTTGAAGATGAAATAATTGGCGAATTGTACTGTTTGGATGCTTTGCATATATGTATCTTAGACTATATAGAAGCAATATATACAAAGATTTCAACCGTCTACCTGTTCCATTCATTGTTCTACTTGTCGAAATTTACAAATAATTTCCTTTAAAGGATTAACAATGGGGCTCGTAGTTCACTTAAACTTGAAGATCAAAAAATTGGCGAATTGTACTGTTTGGATGCTTTGCATATATGTTTCGTAGGCTATATAGAAGCAATATATACAATGATTTCAACCGTCTACCTGTTCCATTCATTGTTCTACTTGTCGAAAATTACAAATAATTTCCGTTAAAGGATTAACCATTGGGGCTCATTGTTCACTTAAACTTGAAGAACAAAAAATTGGCGAATGGTACTGTTTGGATGCTTTGCATATATGTTTCTTAGACTATATAGAAACAATTTATACATTGATTTCAACCGTCTACCTGTTCCACTCATTGTTCTACTTGTCGCAAGTTACAAATAATTTCCGTTAAAGTATTAACAATGGGGCTCGTAGTTCACTAAACTTGAAGAACAAAAAATTGGCGAATGGTACTGTTTGGATGCTTTGCATATATGTTTCTTAGACTATATAGAAGCAATATATACAATGATTTCAACAGTCTACCTGTTCCATTCATTGTTCTACTTGTCGAAATTTACAAATAATTTCCTTTAAAGGATTAACAATGGGGCTCGTAGTTCACTTAAACTTGAAGAACAAAAAATTGGCGAATTGTACTGTTTGGATGCTTTGCATATATGTTTCGTAGGCTATATAGAAGCAATATATACAATGATTTCAACCGTCTACCTGATCCATTAATTGTTCTACTTGTCGAAATTTACAAATAATTTCCTTTAAAGGATTAACAATGGGGCTCGTAGTTCACTTAAACTTGAAGAACAAAAAATTGGCGAATTGTACTGTTTGGATGCTTTGCATATATGTTTCTTAGACTATATAGAAGCAATATATACAATGATTTCAACAGTCTACCTGTTCCATTCATTGTTCTACTTGTCGAAATTTACAAATAATTTCCTTTAAAGGATTAACAATGGGGCTCGTAGTTCACTTAAACTTGAAGAACAAAAAATTGGCGAATGGTACTCTTTGGATGCTTTGCATATATGTTTCTTAGACTATATAGAAGCAATATATACATTGATTTCAACCGTCTACCGGTTCCACTCATTGTTCTACTTGTCGCAAGTTACAAATAATTTGCGTTAAAGTATTAACAATGGGTCTCGTAGTTCACTTAAACTTGAAGATGAAATAATTGGCGAATTGTACTGTTTGGATGCTTTGCATATATGTTTCTTAGATTATATAGAAGCAATATATACAATGATTTCAACCGTCTACCTGATCCATTCATTGTTCTACTTGTCGAAATTTACAAATTATTTCCTTTAAAGGATTAACAATGGGGCTCGTAGTTCACTTAAACTTGAAGAACAAAAAATTGGCGAATGGTACTCTTTGGATGCTTTGCATATATGTTTCTTAGACTATATAGAAGCAATATATACAAAGATTTCAACCGTCTACCTGTTCCATTCATTGTTCTACTTGTCGAAAGTTACAAATCATTTCCGATAACGGATTAACCATTGGGGCTCATTGTTCACTTAAACTTGAAGAACTAAAAATTGTCGAATTGTACTGTTTGGATGCTTTGCATATATGATTCTTAGACTATATAGAAGCAATATATACAATGACTTCAACAGTCTACCTGTTCCATTCATTGCTCTACTTGTCGAAATTTACAAATAATTTCCTTTAAAGGATTAACAATGGGGCTCATAGTTCACTTAAACTTGAAGAACAAAAAATTGGCGAATGGTACTGTTTGGATGCTTTGCATATATGTTTCTTAGACTATATAGAAGCAATATATACAAAGATTTCAACCGTCTACCTGTTCCATTCATTGTTCTACTTGTCAAAAGTTACAAATCATTTCCGATAACGGATTAACCATTGGGGCTCATTGTTCACTTAAACTTGAAGAACAAAAAATTGTCGAATTGTACTGTTTGGATGCTTTGCATATATGATTCTTAGACTATATAGAAGCAATATATACAATGATTTCAACCGTCTACCTGTTCCATTCATTGTTCTACTTGTCGAAAATTACAAATAATTTCCGTTAAAGGATTAACCATTGGGGCTCATTGTTCACTTAAACTTGAAGAACAAAAAATTGGCGAATGGTACTGTTTGGATGCTTTGCATATATGTTTCTTAGACTATATAGAAGCAATTTATACATTGATTTCAACCGTCTACCTGTTCCACTCATTGTTCTACTTGTCGCAAGTTACAAATAATTTCCGTTAAAGTATTAACAATGGGGCTCGTAGTTCTTTAAACTTGATGAACAAAAAATTGGCGAATGGTACTGTTTGGATGCTTTGCATATATATGTTTCTTAGACTATATAGAAGCAATATATACAATGATTTCAACAGTCTACCTGTTCCATTCATTGTTCTACTTGTCGAAATTTACAAATAATTTCCTTTAAAGGATTAACAATGGGGCTCATAGTTCACTTAAACTTGAAGAACAAAAAATTGGCGAATGGTACTGTTTGGATGCTTTGCATATATGTTTCTTAGACTATATAGAAGCAATATATACAATGATTTCAACAGTCTACCTGTTCCATTCATTGTTCTACTTGTCGAAATTTACAAATAATTTCCTTTAAAGGATTAACAATGGGGCTCATAGTTCACTTAAACTTGAAGAACAAAAAATTGGCGAATGGTACTGTTTGGATGCTTTGCATATATGTTTCTTAGACTATATAGAAGCAATATATACAAAGATTTCAACCGTCTACCTGTTCCATTCATTGTTCTACTTGTCAAAAGTTACAAATCATTTCCGATAACGGATTAACCATTGGGGCTCATTGTTCACTTAAACTTGAAGAACAAAAAATTGTCGAATTGTACTGTTTGGATGCTTTGCATATATGTTTCTTAGACTATATAGAAGCAATATATACAAAGATTTCAACCGTCTACCTGTTCCATTCATTGTTCTACTTGTCGAAAGTTACAAATAATATCCGATAACGGATTAAGCATTGGGGCTCATTGTTCACTTAAACTTGAAGAACATAAAATTGGCGAATTGTACTGTTTGGATGCTTTGCATATATGTTTCTTAGACTATATAGAAGCAATATATACATTGATTTCAACCGTCTACCTGTTCCACTCATTGTTCTACTTGTCGCAAGTTACAAATAATTTGCGTTAAAGTATGAACAATGGGGCTCGTTGTTCACTTAAACTTGAAGATGAAATAATTGTCGAATTGTACTGTTTGGATGCTTTGCATATATGTTTCGTAGGCTATATAGAAGCAATATATACAATGATTTCAACCGTCTACCTGATCCATTCATTGTTCTACTTGTCGAAATTTACAAATAATTTCCTTTAAAGGATTAACAATGGGGCTCGTAGTTCACTTAAACTTGAAGAACAAAAAATTGGCGAATGGTAC
Organism: Cerceris ruficornis; assembly: GCA_963989415.1. NCBI lineage: Eukaryota > Metazoa > Arthropoda > Insecta > Hymenoptera > Crabronidae > Cerceris > Cerceris ruficornis. The sequence goes on from CAXDIW010000192.1 coordinate 1,299,731, forward strand.
TCTTTGGATGCTTTGCATATATGTTTCTTAGACTATATAGAAGCAATATATACAAAGATTTCAACCGTCTACCTGTTCCATTCATTGTTCTACTTGTCGAAAGTTACAAATCATTTCCGATAACGGATTAACCATTGGGGCTCATTGTTCACTTAAACTTGAAGAACTAAAAATTGTCGAATTGTACTGTTTGGATGCTTTGCATATATGATTCTTAGACTATATAGAAGCAATATATACATTAATTTCAACCGTCTACCTGTTCCACTCATTGTTCTCCTTGTCGCAAGTTACAAATAATTTCCGTTAAAGTATTAACAATGGGGCTCGTAGTTCACTTAAACATGAATATGAAATAATTGGCGAATTGTACTGTTTGGAAGCTTTGCATATATGTTTCTTAGATTATATAGAAGCAATATATACAAAGATATCAACCGTCTACCTGTTCCATTCATTGTTCTACTTGTCGAAAATTACAAATAATTTCCGATAAAGGATTAACCATTGGGGCTCATTGTTCACTAATCTTGAAGAACAAAAAATTGTCGAATTGTACTGTTTGGATGCTTTGCATATATGTTTCTTAGACTATATAGAAGCAATATATACAATGATTTCAACCGTCTACCTGTTCCATTCATTGTTCTACTTGTCGAAAGTTACAAATAATTTCCGATAAAGGATTAACCATTGGGGCTCATTGTTCACTTAACCTCGAAGAACAAAAAATTGGCGAATGGTACTGTTTGGATGCTTTACATATATGTTTCTTAGACTATACGGAAGCAATATATACAAATATTTCAACCGTCTACCTGTTCCATTCATTGTTCTACATGTCGAAAGTTACAAATAATTTCCGTTTCATGATTATCAATGGGGCTCGTTGTTCACTTAAACTTGAAGAACAAAAAATTGGCGAATGGTACTGTTTGGATGCTTTGCATATATGTTTCTTAGACTATATGGAAGCAAAATATACAAAGATTTCAACCGTCTACGTGTTCCAATCATTGTTCTACTTGTAGAAAGTTACAATTAATTTCCCTTAAAGGATTAACAATGGGGCTCGTAGTTCACATAAAACTTGAAGAACAAAAAATTGGCGAATTGTACTGTTTGGATGCTTTGCATATATGTTTCGTAGATTATATAGAAGCCATATATACAATGATTTCAACCGTCTACCTGATCCATTCATTGTTCTACTTGTCGAAAGTTACAAATCATTTCCGATAACGGATTAACCATTGGGGCTCATTGTTCACTTAAACTTGAAGAACAAAAAATTGTCGAATTGTACTGTTTGGATGCTTTGCATATATGTTTCTTAGACTATATAGAAGCAATATATACAATGATTTCAACCGTCTACCTGTTCCATTCATTGTTCTACTTGTCGAAAATTACAAATAATTTCCGATAAAGGATTAACCATTGGGGCTCATTGTTCACTTAAACTTGAAGAACAAAAAATTGGCGAATGGTACTGTTTGGATGCTTTGCATATATGTTTCTTAGACTATATAGAAGCAATATATACATTAATTTCAACCGTCTACCTGTTCCACTCATTGTTCTACTTGTCGCAAGTTACAAATAATTTCCGATAAAGGATTAACCATTGGGGCTCATTGTTCACTTAAACTTGAAGAACAATAAATTGTCGAATTGTACTATTTGGATGCTTTGCATATATGTTTCTTAGACTATATAGAAGCAATATATACAATGTTTTCAACCGTCTATCTGTTCCATTCATTGTTCTACTTGTCGAAAGTTACAAATAATTTCCGTTAAAGGATTAACAATGGGGATCGCAGTTTACTTAAACTTGAAGAACAAAAAATTGGCGAATGGTACTGTTTGGATGCTTTGCATATATGTTTCTTAGACTATATAGAAGCAATATATACATTGATTTCAACCGTCTACCTGTTCCATTCATTGTTCTACTTGTCGCAAGTTACAAATAATTTGCGTTAAAGTATTAACAATGGGTCTCGTAGTTCACTTAAACTTGAAGATGAAATAATTGGCGAATTGTACTGTTTGGATGCTTTGCATATATGTTTCTTAGACTATATAGAAGCAATATATATAAAGATTTCAACCGTCTACCTGTTCCATTCATTGTTCTACTTGTCGAAATTTACAAATAATTTCCTTTAAAGGATTAACAATGGGGCTCGTAGTTCACTTAAACTTGAAGATCAAAAAATTGGCGAATTGTACTGTTTGGATGCTTTGCATATATGTTTCGTAGGCTATATAGAAGCAATATATACAATGATTTCAACCGTCTACCTGATCCATTAATTGTTCTACTTGTCGAAATTTACAAATAATTTCCTTTAAAGGATTAACAATGGGGCTCGTAGTTCACTTAAACTTGAAGAACAAAAAATTGGCGAATTGTACTGTTTGGATGCTTTGCATATATGTTTCTTAGACTATATAGAAGCAATATATACAATGATTTCAACAGTCTACCTGTTCCATTCATTGTTCTACTTGTCGAAATTTACAAATAATTTCCGATAACGGATTAACCATTGGGGCTCATTGTTCACTTAAACTTGAAGAACAAAAAATTGTCGAATTGTACTGTTTGGATGCTTTGCATATATGTTTCTTAGACTATATAGAAGCAATATATACAATGATTTCAACCGTCTACCTGTTCCATTCATTGTTCTACTTGTCGAAAATTACAAATAATTTCCGATAAAGGATTAACCATTGGGGCTCATTGTTCACTTAAACTTGAAGAACAAAAAATTGGGAATGGTACTGTTTGGATGCTTTGCATATATGTTTCTTAGACTATATAGAAGCAATATATACATTAATTTCAACCGTCTACCTGTTCCACTCATTGTTCTACTTGTCGCAAGTTACAAATAATTTCCGATAAAGGATTAACCATTGGGGCTCATTGTTCACTTAAACTTGAAGAACAATAAATTGTCGAATTGTACTATTTGGATGCTTTGCATATATGTTTCTTAGACTATATAGAAGCAATATATACAATGTTTTCAACCGTCTATCTGTTCCATTCATTGTTATACTTGTCGAAAGTTACAAATAATTTCCGTTAAGGGATTAACAATGGGGATCGTAGTTTACTTAAACTTGAAGAACAAAAAATTGGCGAATGGTACTGTTTGGATGCTTTGCATATATGTTTCTTAGACTATATAGAAGCAATATATACATTGATTTCAACCGTCTACCTGTTCCATTCATTGTTCTACTTGTCGCAAGTTACAAATAATTTGCGTTAAAGTATTAACAATGGGTCTCGTAGTTCACTTAAACTTGAAGATGAAATAATTGGCGAATTGTACTGTTTGGATGCTTTGCATATATGTATCTTAGACTATATAGAAGCAATATATACAAAGATTTCAACCGTCTACCTGTTCCATTCATTGTTCTACTTGTCGAAATTTACAAATAATTTCCTTTAAAGGATTAACAATGGGGCTCGTAGTTCACTTAAACTTGAAGATCAAAAAATTGGCGAATTGTACTGTTTGGATGCTTTGCATATATATTTCGTAGGCTATATAGAAGCAATATATACAATGATTTCAACCGTCTACCTGATCCATTAATTGTTCTACTTGTCGAAATTTACAAATAATTTCCTTTAAAGGATTAACAATGGGGCTCGTAGTTCACTTAAACTTGAAGAACAAAAAATTGGCGAATTGTACTGTTTGGATGCTTTGCATATATGTTTCTTAGACTATATAGAAGCAATATATACAATGATTTCAACAGTCTACCTGTTCCATTCATTGTTCTACTTGTCGAAATTTACAAATAATTTCCTTTAAAGGATTAACAATGGGGCTCGTAGTTCACTTAAACTTGAAGAACAAAAAATTGGCGAATGGTACTCTTTGGATGCTTTGCATATATGTTTCTTAGACTATATAGAAGCAATATATACATTGATTTCAACCGTCTACCGGTTCCACTGATTGTTCTACTTGTCGCAAGTTACAAATAATTTGCGTTAAAGTATTAACAATGGGTCTCGTAGTTCACTTAAACTTGAAGATAAAATAATTGGCGAATTGTACTGTTTGGATGCTTTGCATATATGTTTCTTAGATTATATAGAAGCAATATATACAAAGATTTCAACCGTCTACCTGTTCCATTCATTGTTCTACTTGTCGAAATTTACAAATAATTTCCTTTAAAGGATTAACAATGGGGCTCGTAGTTCACTTAAACTTGAAGTACAAAAAATTGGCGAATGGTACTGTTTGGATGCTTTGCATATATGTTTCTTAGACTATATAGAAGCAATATATACAAAGATTTCAACCGTCTACCTGTTCCATTCATTGTTCTACTTGTCGAAAGTTACAAATAATATCCGATAACGGATTAAGCATTAGGGCTCATTGTTCACTTAAACTTGAAGAACATAAAATTGGCGAATTGTACTGTTTGGATGCTTTGCATATACGTTTCTTAGACTATATAGAAGCAATATATACATTGATTTCAACCGTCTACCTGTTCCACTCATTGTTCTACTTGTCGCAAGTTACAAATAATTTGCGTTAAAGTATGAAAAATGGGGCTCGTTGTTCACTTAAACTTGAAGATGAAATAATTGTCGAATTGTACTGTTTGGATGCTTTGCATATATGTTTCTTAGACTATATAGAAGCAATATATACAAAGATTTCAACCGGCTACCTGTTCCATTCATTGTTCTACTTGTCGCAAGTTACAAATAATTTCCGTTAAAGTATTAACAATGGGGCTCGTAGTTCACTTAAACTTGAAGATCAAAAAATTGGCGAATGGTACTGTTTGGATGCTTTGCATATATGTTTCTTAGACTATATAGACGCAATATATACAAGGATTTCAACCGTTTACCTGTTCCATTCATTGTTCTACTTGTCGAAAGTTACAAATAATTTCCGATAAAGGATTAACAATGGGGCTCGTTGTTCACTTAAACTTGAAGAACAATAAATTGGCGAATTGTACTGTTTGGATGCTTTGCATATATGTTTCTTAGACTATATAGAAGCAATATATACATTGATTTCAACCGGCTACCTGTTCCATTCATTGTTCTACTTGTCGCAAGTTACAAATAATTTCCGTTAAAGTATTAACAATGGGGCTCGTAGTTCACTTAAAATTGAAGATCAAATAATTGGCGAATTGTACTGTTTGGATTCGTTGCATATATGTTTCTTAGACTATACAGAAGCAATATATACAATGATTTCAACAGTCTACCTGTTCCATTCATTGTTCTACTTGTTGAAATTTACAAATAATTTCCTTTAAAGGATTAACAATGGGGCTCGTAGTTCACTTAAATTTGAAGATCAAAAAATTGGCGAATGGTACTGTTTGGATGCTTTGCATATATGTTTCTTAGACTATATAGACGCAATATATACAAGGATTTCAACCGTTTACCTGTTCCATTCATTGTTCTACTTGTCGAAAGTTACAAATAATTACCGATAAAGGATTAACCATTGGGGCTTATTGTTCACTTAAACTTGAAGAACAAAAAATTGGCGAATTGTACTGTTTGGATGCTTTGCATATATGTTTCTTAGACTATATAGAAGCAATATATACAAAGATTTCAACCGTCTACCTGTTCCATTCATTGTTCTACTTGTCGAAAGTTACAAATAATTTCCGATAAAGGATTAACAATGGGGCTCATTGTTCACTTAAACTAGAAGGACAACAAATTGGCGAGTGGTAATGTTTGGATGCTTTGCATAAATGGTTCTTAGACTATATGGAAGCAATATATACAAAGATTTCAACCGTCTACGTGTTCCAATCATTGTTCTACTTGTCGAAAATTACAAATAATTTCCGATAAAGGATTGACCATTGGGGCTCATTGTTCACTTAAACTTGAAGAACAAAAAATTGGCGAATGGTACTGTTTGGATGCTTTGCGTATATGTTTCTTAGACTATATAGACGCAATATATACAAAGATTTCAACCGTCTACCTGTTCCATTCATTGTTCTACTTGTCGAAAGTTACAAATAATTACCGATAAAGGATTAACCATTGGGGCTCATTGTTCACTTAAACTTGAAGAACAAAAAATTGGCGAATGGTACTGTTTGGATGCTTTGCATATATGTTTCTTAGACTATATAGAAACAATATATACAACGATTTCAACCGTCTACCTGTTCCATTCATTGTTCTACTTGTCGAAAGTTACAAATAATTTCCGTTAAGGGATTAACAATGGCGATCGTAGTTTACTTAAACTTGAAGAACAAAAAATTGGCGAATTGTGCTGTTTGGATGCTTTGCATATATGTTTCGTAGGCTATATAGAAGCAATATATACAATGATTTCAACCGTCTACCTGATCCATTCATTGTTCTACTTGTCGAAATTTACAAATAATTTCCTTTAAAGGATTAACAATGGCGATCGTAGTTTACTTAAACTTGAAGAACAAAAAATTGGCGAATGGTACTGTTTGGATGCTTTGCATATATGTTTCTTAGACTATATAGACGCAATATATACAAAGATTTCAACCGTCTACCTGTTCCATTCATTGTTCTACTTGTCGAAAGTTACAAATAATTACCGATAAAGGATTAACCATTGGGGCTCATTGTTCACTTAAACTTGAAGAACAAAAAATTGGCGAAGGGTACTGTTTGGATGCTTTGCGTACATGTTTCTTAGACTATATGGAAGCAATATATACAAAGATTTCAACCGTCTACGTGTTCCAATCATTGTTCTACATGTCGAAATTTACAAATAATTTCCTTTAAAGGATTAAAAATGGGGCTCGTTGTTCACTTAAACTTGAAGAACAATAAATTGGCGAATTGTACTGTTTGGATGCTTTGCATATATGTTTCTTAGACTATATAGATGCAATATATACAAAGATTTCAACCGGCTACCTGTTCCATTCATTGTTCTACTTGTCGCAAGTTACAAATAATTTCCATTAAAGGATTAACAATGGGGCTCGTAGTTCACTTAAACTTGAGGATCAAATAATTGGCGAATTGTACTGTTTGGATTCTTTGCATATATGTATCTTAGACTATACCGAAGCAATATATACAATGATTTCAACAGTCTACCTGTTCCATTCATTGTTCTACTTGTTGAAATTTACAAATAATTTCCTTTAAAGGATTAACAATGGGGCTTGTAGTCCACTTAAACTTGAAGAACAAAAAATTGGCGAATGGTACTGTTTGGATGCTTTGCGTATATGTTTCTTAGACTATATAGAAGCAAAATATACAATGATTTCAACCGTCTACCTGTTCCATTCATTGTTCTACTTGTCGAAATTTACAAATAATTTCCTTCAAAGGATTAACAATTGGGCTCGTAGTTCACTTAAACTTGAAGAACAAAAAATTGGCGAATTGTACTGTTTGGATGCTTTGAATATATGTTTCTTAGATTATTTAGAAGCAATATATAGAAAGATTTCACCCGTCTACCTGTACTATTCATTGTTCTACTTGTAGAAAGTTACAAATAATTTCCAATTCGTGATTATAAATGGGGCTCGCTGTTCACTTAAACTTGAAGATCAAAAAATTAGCGATTGTTACTGTTTAGATGCTTTGCATATAGGTTTCTTAGACTCTATAGAAGCAACATATACAAAGATTTCAAGCGTCTACCTGTTCTATTCATTGTTCTACTTGTAGAAAGTTACAAATAATTTCCGTTTCATGATTATCAATGGGGCTCGTTGTTCACTTAAACTTGAAGAACAAAAAATTGGCGAATGGTACTGTTTGGATGCTTTGCATATATGTTTCTTAGACTATATAGACGCAATATATACAATGATTTCAACCGTCTACCCGTTCTATTCATTGTTCTACTTGTAGAAACTTACAAATAATTTCCGTTTCATGATTATCAATGGAGCTCGTAGTTCACTTAAACTTGAAGATCAAATAATTGGCGAATTGTACTGTTTGGATTCTTTGCATATATGTTTCTTAGACTATACAGAAGCAATATATACAATGATTTCAACAGTCTACCTGTTCCATTCATTGTTCTACTTGTCGAAATTTACAAATAATTTCCTTTGAAGGATTAACAATGGGGCTCGTTGTTCACTTAAACTTGAAGAACAAAAAATTGGCGAATGGTACTGTTTGGATGCTTTGCATATATGTTTCTTACAAGGGAACATATCGAACTCGAACACACCGATTTTGATGAAATTTATGTCAGAGGTACTCCTCGTCAGAATATTGGACACGTATTTTTTTTTATCGGCAACCATCCACTCTGAAGGGGTGAAAATACCCCTCAAAGTTGAGGGTAAAAACACATTTTTGGATATATCTCGGTAACCAGGGGTCAAAAAAATTTAATTTTTTTTTAAATTGTGTGTTTTTCAACCGAGAATTGAACTGTGTAACAAAAGTTGCAAAAAAATTATTTGTTTAAAAAATATATTAAAAAATTAATTTTTTTTGTTAATATCTTCCAAAAAACATTCGCAACTGATTAAATAAATATATGAACACAAGCTATGGTCCAAATTAGCGGATACGTGTTTTTGGATTTTTTCGATTTTTGACGATAACGGTCATTATTTCGTGTTTAACATTTTCTCGTTCCGCACTGAAATGGCCGGCCGAAATGGACTTTTTTTCATAACAAAACTGACATTATTGCCATGACTAGTATTCTAATAATCTATGCGAAAGAATTTTAAACATCAAATAATAACCGTTAGTGTCAAAAACCAAAAATTCCAAAGTCACGAATGCACTGATTTCGGTAATACTTTACGTACATATTATTCGATAGCGGAATAACGCTTATCAGAAAAAATTAACGAAAAAATTCAAATTTTTAACCCTTTCGCTACGGGCGTCTTCTCCGGCGCGGTATTCCCGCTGTACGGGCCGTTGCGCCAAAAGTGTGCACGCTGCGCCGGAAAGATCGTCAGCGATCGCACTTACGCCTCGCTGCAACAGAGTTGCTTTGACGACGTTTTTTTAAAAAAAAATTTTCCTTCTAATGCTACATGTTCAGAGTAATAATATTCGATGCACAATAACTCCAATCACTCGTTGTATGTACAATTAGCTGCATTTTATGCAGAGCGACTATAGTCGCCCGTAGTATGTCAGTGGCATCTTATGGAGGGCGACTATAGTCGCCCGTAGTATGTCTGTGGCATCTTATGGAGAGCGACTATAGTCACCCGTAGTAGTGAATGGGTTAATGTACGATTTGATAAATAATATATTTAAATTTGCATTTTTTCGTTAATTTTTTCTGATAAGCGTTATTCCGCTATCGAATAATATGTACGTAAAGTATTACCGAAATCAGTGCATTCGTGACTTTGGAATTTTTGGTTTTTGACACTAACAGTTATTACTTGATGTTTAAAATTCTTTCGCATAGATTATTAGAATACTAGTCATGGCAATAATGTCAGTTTTGTTATGAAAAAAAGTCCATTTCGGCCGGCCATTTCAGTGCGGAACGAGAAAATGTTAAACACGAAATAATGACCGTTATCGTCAAAAATCGAAAAAATCCAAAAACACGTATCCGCTAATTTGGACCATAGCTTGTGTTCATAAATTTATTTAATCAGTTGCGAATGTTTTTTGGGAGATATTAACAAAAAAAATCAATTTTTTAATATATTTTTTAAACAAATAATTTTTTTGCAACTTTTGTTACACAGTTCAATTCTCGGTTGAAAAACACACAATTTAAAAAAAAAATTAAATTTTTTTGACCCCTGGTTACCGAGATATATCCAAAAATGTGTTTTTACCCTCAACTTTGAAGGGTATTTTCACCCCTTCAGAGTGGATGGTTGCCGATAAAAAAAAATACGTGTCCAATATTCTGACGAGGAGTACCTCTGACATAAATTTCATCAAAATCGGTGTGTTCGAGTTCGATATGTTCCCTTGTTAGACTATATAGACGCAATATATACAAGGATTTCAACCGTCTACCTGTTCCATTCATTGTTCTACTTGTCGCAAGTTACAAATAATTTCCATTAAAGTATTAACAATGGGGCTCGTAGTTCACTTAAACTTGAAGATCAAATAATTGGCGAATTGTACTGTTTGGATTCTTTGCATATATGTATCTTAGACTATACCGAAGCAATATATACAATGATTTCAACAGTCTACCTGTTCCATTCATTGTTCTACTTGTTGAAATTTACAAATATTTTCCGATAAAGGATTAACCATTGGGGCTCATTGTGCACTAAACTTGAAGAACAAAAAATTGGCGAATGGTACTGTTTGGATGCTTTGCATATATGTTTCTTAGACTATATAGAAGCAATATATACAAAGATTTCAACCGTCTACCTGTTCCATTCATTGTTCTACTTGTCGAAAGTTACAAATAATATCCGATAACGGATTAAGCATTGGGGCTCATTGTTCACTTAAACTTGAAGAACATAAAATTGGCGAATTGTACTGTCTGGATGCTTTGCATATACGTTTCTTAGACTATATAGAAGCAATATATACATTGATTTCAACCGTCTACCTGTTCCACTCATTGTTCTACTTGTCGCAAGTTACAAATAATTTGCGTTAAAGTATGAAAAATGGGGCTCGTTGTTCACTTAAACTTGAAGATGAAATAATTGTCGAATTGTACTGTTTGGATGCTTTGCATATATGTTTCTTAGACTATATAGAAGCAATATATACAAAGATTTCAACCGGCTACCTGTTCCATTCATTGTTCTACTTGTCGCAAGTTACAAATAATTTCCGTTAAAGTATTAACAATGGGGCTCGTAGTTCACTTAAAATTGAAGATCAAATAATTGGCGAATTGTACTGTTTGGATTCGTTGCATATATGTTTCTTAGACTATACAGAAGCAATATATACAATGATTTCAACAGTCTACCTGTTCCATTCATTGTTCTACTTGTTGAAATTTACAAATAATTTCCTTTAAAGGATTAACAATGGGGCTCGTAGTTCACTTAAATTTGAAGATCAAAAAATTGGCGAATGGTACTGTTTGGATGCTTTGCATATATGTTTCTTAGATTATATAGTTGCAATATATACAAAGATTTCGACCGTCTACCTGTTCCATTCATTGTTCTACTTGTCGAAAGTTACAAATAATTTCCGATAAAGGATTAACCATTGGGGCTCATTGTTCACTTAAACTTGAAGAACAAAAAATTGGCGAATGGTACTGTTTGGATGCTTTGCATATATGTTTCTTAGACTATATAGAAGCAATATATACATTGATTTCAACCGGCTACCTGTTCCATTCATTGTTCAACTTGTCGCAAGTTACAAATAATTTCCGTTAAAGTATTAACAATGGGGCTCGTAGTTCACTTAAACTTGAAGATCAAATAATTGGCGAATTGTACTGTTTGGATTCTTTGCATATATGTTTCTTAGACTATACAGAAGCAATATATACAATGATTTCATCAGTCTACCTGTTCCATTCATTGTTCTACTTGTCGAAATTTACAAATAATTTCCTTTAAAGGATTAACAATGGGGCTCGTAGTTCACTTAAACTTGAAGATCAAAAAATTGGCGAATGGTACTGTTTGGATGCTTTGCATATATGTTTCTTAGACTATATAGACGCAATATATACAAGGATTTCAACCGTTTACCTGTTCCATTCATTGTTCTACTTGTCGAAAGTTACAAATAATTACCGATAAAGGATTAACCATTGGGGCTTATTGTTCACTTAAACTTGAAGAACAAAAAATTGGCGAACTGTACTGTTTGGATGCTTTGCATATATGTTTCTTAGACTATATAGAAGCAATATATACAAAGATTTCAACCGTCTACCTGTTCCATTCATTGTTCTAGTTGTCGAAAGTTACAAATAATTTCCGATAAAGGATTAACAATGGGGCTCATTGTTCACTTAAACTTGAAGGACAACAAATTGGCGAGTGGTAATGTTTGGATGCTTTGCATAAATGGTTCTTAGACTATATGGAAGCAATATATACAAAGATTTCAACAGTCTACGTGTTCCAATCCTTGTTCTACTTGTCGAAAATTACAAATAATTTCCGGTAAAGGATTAACCATTGGGGCTCATTGTTCACTTAAACTTGAAGAACAAAAAATTGGCGAATGGTACTGTTTGGATGCTTTGCGTATATGTTTCTTAGACTATATAGAAGCAAAATAAACAATGATTTCAACAGTCTACCTGTTCCATTCATTGTTCTACTTGTCGAAATTTACAAATAATTTCCTTTAAAGGATTAACAATGGGGCTCGTTGTTCACTTAAACTTGAAGAACAATAAATTGGCGAATTGTACTGTTTGGATGCTTTGCATATATGTTTCTTAGACTATATAGATGCAATATATACAAAGATTTCAACCGGCTACCTGTTCCATTCATTGTTCTACTTGTCGCAAGTTACAAATAATTTCCATTAAAGTATTAACAATGGGGCTCGTAGTTCACTTAAACTTGAAGATCAAATAATTGGCGAATTGTACTGTTTGGATTCTTTGCATATATGTATCTTAGACTATACCGAAGCAATATATACAATGATTTCAACAGTCTACCTGTTCCATTCATTGTTCTACTTGTTGAAATTTACAAATAATTTCCTTTAAAGGATTAACAATGGGGCTTGTAGTCCACTTAAACTTGAAGAACAAAAAATTGGCGAATGGTACTGTTTGGATGCTTTTCGTATATGTTTCTTAGACTATATAGAAGCAAAATATACAATGATTTCAACCGTCTACCTGTTCCATTCATTGTTCTACTTGTCGCAAGTTACAAATAATTTCCGTTAAAGTATGAACAATGGGGCTCGTTGTTCACTTAAACATGAAGATGAAATAATTGGCGAATTGTACTGTTTGGATTCTTTGCATATATGTATCTTAGACTATACCGAAGCAATATATACAATGATTTCAACAGTCTACCTGTTCCATTCATTGTTCTACTTGTTGAAATTTACAAATAATTTCCGATAAAGGATTAACCATTGGGGCTCATTGTGCACTAAACTTGAAGAACAAAAAATTGGCGAATGGTACTGTTTGGATGCTTTGCATATATGTTTCTTAGACTATATAGAAGCAATATATACAAAGATTTCAAGCGTCTACCTGTTCCATTCATTGTTCTACTTGTCGAAAGTTACAAATAATATCCGATAACGGATTAAGCATTGGGGCTCATTGTTCACTTAAACTTGAAGAACATAAAATTGGCGAATTGTACTGTTTGGATAATTTGCATATATGTTTCTTAGACTATATGGAAGCAATATATACAAAGATTTCAACGTCTACCAGTTCCATTCATTGTTCTACTTGTCGAAAGTTACAAATAATTTCCGATAAAGGATTAACAATGGGGCTCATTGTTCACTTAAACTTGAAGAACAAAAAATTGGCGAATGGTACTGTTTGGATGCTTTGCATATATGTTTCTTAGACTATATAGAAGCAATATATACATTGATTTCAACCGTCTACCTGTTCCATTCATTGTTCTACTTGTCGGAAGTTACAAATAATTTACGTTAAAGTATGAACAATGGGGCTCGTTGTTCACTTAAACATGAAGATGAAATAATTGGCGAATTGTACTGTTTGGATGCTTTGCATATATGTTTCTTAGATTATATAGAAGCAATATGTAGAAAGATTTCACCCGTCTACCTGTTCCATTCATTGTTCTACTTGTCGAAAGTTACAAATAATTTCCGATAAAGGATTAACCATTGGGGCTCATTGTTCACTTAAACTTGAAGAACAAAAAATTGGCGAATTGTACTGTTTGGATGCTTTGCATATATGTTTCTTAGACTATATGGAAGCAATATATACAAAGATTTCAACGTCTACCAGTTCCATTCATTGTTCTACTTGTCGAAAGTTACAAATAATTTCCGATAAAGGATTAACAATGGGGCTCATTGTTCACTTAAACTTGAAGAACAAAAAATTGGCGAATGGTACTGTTTGGATGCTTTGCATATATGTTTCTTAGACTATATAGAAGCAATATATACATTGATTTCAACCGTCTACCTGTTCCATTCATTGTTCTACTTGTCGGAAGTTACAAATAATTTCCGTTAAAGTATGAACAATGGGGCTCGTTGATCACTTAAACATGAAGATGAAATAATTGGCGAATTGTACTGTTTGGATGCTTTGCATATATGTTTCTTAGATTATATAGAAGCAATATGTAGAAAGATTTCACCCGTCTACCTGTTCCATTCATTGTTCTACTTGTCGAAAGTCACAAATAATTTCCGTTAAGGGATTAACAATGGGGATCGTAGTTTACTTAAACTTGAAGAACAAAAAATTGGCGAATTGTACTGTTTGGATGCTTTGCGTATATGTTTCTTAGACTATATAGAAGCAAAATATACAATGATTTCAACCGTCTACCTGTTCCATTCATTGTTCTACTTGTCGCAAGTTACAAATAATTTCCGTTAAAGTATGAACAATGGGGCTCGTTGTTCACTTAAACATGAAGATGAAATAATTGGCGAATTGTACTGTTTGGATTCTTTGCATATATGTATCTTAGACTATACCGAAGCAATATATTCAATGATTTCAACAGTCTACCTGTTCCATTCATTGTTCTACTTGTTGAAATTTACAAATAATTTCCGATAAAGGATTAACCATTGGGGCTCATTGTGCACTAAACTTGAAGAACAAAAAATTGGCGAATGGTACTGTTTGGATGCTTTGCATATATGTTTCTTAGACTATATAGAAGTAATATATACAAAGATTTCAACCGTCTACCTGTTCCATTCATTGTTCTACTTGTCGAAAGTTACAAATAATATCCGATAACGGATTAAGCATTGGGGCTCATTGTTCACTTAAACTTGAAGAACATAAAATTGGCGAATTGTACTGTTTGGATGCTTTGCATATACGTTTCTTAGACTATATAGAAGCAATATATACATTGATTTCAACCGTCTACCTGTTCCACTCATTGTTCTACTTGTCGCAAGTTACAAATAATTTGCGTTAAAGTATGAACAATGGGGCTCGTTGTTCACTTAAACTTGAAGATGAAATAATTGTCGAATTGTACTGTTTGGATGCTTTGCATATATGTTTCTTAGACTATATAGAAGCAATATATACAAAGATTTCAAGCGTCTACCTGTTCCATTCATTGTTCTACTTGTCGAAAGTTACAAATAATTTCCGATAAAGGATTAACCATTGGGGCTCATTGTTCAATTAAACTTCAAGAACAAAAAATTGGCGAATTGTACTGTTTGGATGACTTGCATATATGTTTCTTAGACTATATGGAAGCAATATATACAAAGATTTCAACGTCTACCAGTTCCATTCATTGTTCTACGTGTCGAAAGTTACAAATAATTTCCGATAAAGGATTAACAATGGGGCTCATTGTTCACTTAAACTTGAAGAACAAAAAATTGGCGAATGGTACTGTTTGGATGCTTTGCATATATGTTTCTTAGACTATATAGAAGCAATATATACATTGATTTCAACCGTCTACCTGTTCCATTCATTGTTCTACTTGTCGGAAGTTACAAATAATTTCCGTTAAAGTATGAACAATGGGGCTCGTTGTTCACTTAAACATGAAGATGAAATAATTGGCGAATTGTACTGTTTGGATGCTTTGCATATATGTTTCTTAGATTATATAGAAGCAATATGTAGAAAGATTTCACCCGTCTACCTGTTCCATTCATTGTTCTACTTGTCGAAAGTTACAAATAATTTCCGATAAAGGATTAACCATTGGGGCTCATTGTTCACTTAAACTTGAAGAACAAAAAATTGGCGAATTGTACTGTTTGGATGCTTTGCATATATGTTTCTTAGACTATATGGAAGCAATATATACAAAGATTTCAACGTCTACCAGTTCCATTCATTGTTCTACTTGTCGAAAGTTACAAATAATTTCCGATAAAGGATTAACAATGGGGCTCATTGTTCACTTAAACTTGAAGAACAAAAAATTGGCGAATGGTACTGTTTGGATGCTTTGCATATATGTTTCTTAGACTATATAGAAGCAATATATACATTGATTTCAACCGTCTACCTGTTCCATTCATTGTTCTACTTGTCGGAAGTTACAAATAATTTCCGTTAAAGTATGAACAATGGGGCTCGTTGATCACTTAAACATGAAGATGAAATAATTGGCGAATTGTACTGTTTGGATGCTTTGCATATATGTTTCTTAGATTATATAGAAGCAATATGTAGAAAGATTTCACCCGTCTACCTGTTCCATTCATTGTTCTACTTGTCGAAAGTTACAAATAATTTCCGTTAAGGGATTAACAATGGGGATCGTAGTTTACTTAAACTTGAAGAACAAAAAATTGGCGAATTGTACTGTTTGGATGCTTTGCATATATGTTTCTTAGACTATATAGAAGCAATATATACATTGATTTCAACCGTCTACCTGTTCCATTCGTTGTTCTACTTGTCGGAAGTTACAAATAATTTCCGTTAAAGTATTAACAATGGGGCTCGTTGTTCACTTAAACATGAAGATGAAATAATTGGCGAATTGTACTGTTTGGATGCTTTGCATATATGTTTCTTAGATTATATAGAAGCAATATATACAAAGATTTCAACCGTCTACCTGTTCCATTCATTGTTCTACTTGTCGAAATAACAAATAATTTCCGATAAAGGATTAACCATTGGGGCTCATTGCTCACTTAAACTTGAAGAACAATAAATTGTCGAATTGTACTATTTGGATGCTTTGCATATATGTTTCTTAGACTATATAGAAGCAATATATACAAAGATTTCAACCGTCTGCGTGTTCCAATCATTGTTCTACTTGTAGAAAGTTACAATTAATTTCCGTTAAAGGATTAACAATGGGGCTCGTAGTTCACTTAAACTTGAAGAACAAAAAATTGGCGAATTGTACTGTTTGGATGCTTTGCATATATGTTTCGTAGGCTATATAGAAGCAATATATACAATGATTTCAACCGTCTACCTGTTCCATTCATTGTTCTACTTGTCGCAAGTTACAAATAATTTCCGTTAAAGTATTAACAATGGGGCTCGTAGTTCACTTAAACTTGAAGATCAAATAATTGGCGAATTGTACTGTTTGGATGATTTGCAGATATGTTTCTTAGACTATATAGAAGCAATATATACAAAGATTTCAACCGTCTACGTGTTCCAATCATTGTTCTACTTGTAGAAAGTTACAATTAATTTCCGTTAAAGCATTAACAAGGGGGCTCGTAGTTCACTTAAACTTGAAGAACAAAAAATTAGCGAATTGTACTGTTTGGATGCTTTGCATATATGTTTCGTAGATTATATAGAAGCCATATATACAATGATTTCAACCGTCTACCTGATCCATTCATTGTTCTACTTGTCGAAACTTACAAATAATATCCTTTAAAGGATTAACAATGGGGCTCGTTGTTCACTTAAACTTGAAGAACAATAAATTGGCGAATTGTACTGTTTGGATGCTTTGCATATATGTTTCTTAGACTATATAGAAGCAATATATACAAAGATTTCAACCGTCTACCTGTTCCATTCATTGTTCTACTTGTCGAAATTTACAAATAATTTCCGATAAACGATTAACCATTGGGGCTCATTGTTCACTTAAACTTGAAGAACAAAAAATTGGCGAATTGTACTGTTTGGATGCTTTGCATATATGTTTCTTAGACTATATAGAAGCAATATATACAATGATTTCAACCGTCTACCTGTTCCATTCATTGTTCTACTTGTCGAAAGTTACAAATAATTTCCGATAAAGGATTAACAATGGGTCTCATTGTTCACTTAAACTTGAAGAACAAAAAATTGGCGAATGGTACTGTTTGGATGCTTTGCATATATGTTTCTTAGACTATATGGAAGCAATATATACAAAGATTTCAACCGTCTACGTGTTCCAATCATTGTTCTACTTGTCGAAATTTACAAATAATTTCCTTTAAAGGATTAAAAATGGGGCTCGTTGTTCAGTTAAACTTGAAGAACAATAAATTCGCGAATTGTACTGTTTGGATGCTTTGCATATATGTTTCTTAGACTATATAGAAGCAATATATACATTGATTTCAACCGGCTACCTGTTCCATTCATTGTTCTACTTGTCGCAAGTTACAAATAATTTCCGTTAAAGTATTAACAATGGGGCTCGTAGTTCACTTAAACTTGAAGATCAAATAATTGGCGAATTGTACTGTTTGGATTCTTTGCATATATGTTTCTTAGACTATACAGAAGCAATATATACAATGATTTCAACAGTCTACCTGTTCCATTCATTGTTCTACTTGTTGAAATTTACAAATAACTTCCTTTAAAGGATTAACAATGGGGCTCGTAGTTCACTTAAACTTGAAGATCAAAAAATTGGCGAATGGTGCTGTTTGGATGCTTTGCATATATGTTTCTTAGATTATATAGTAGCAATATATACAAAGATATCAACCGTCTACCTGTTCCATTCATTGTTCTACTTGTCGAAATTTACAAATAATTTCCTTTAAAGGATTAACAATGGGGCTCGTTGTTCACTTAAACTTGAAGAACAATAAATTCGCGAATTGTACTGTTTGGATGCTTTGCATATATGTTTCTTAGACTATATAGAAGCAATATATACATTGATTTCAACCGGCTACCTGTTCCATTCATTGTTCTACTTGTCGCAAGTTATAAATAATTTCCGTTAAAGTATTAACAATGGGGCTCGTAGTTCACTTAAACTTGAAGATCAAATAATTGGCGAATTGTACTGTTTGGATTCTTTGCATATATGTTTCTTAGACTATACAGAAGCAATATATACAATGATTTCAACAGTCTACCTGTTCCATTCATTGTTCTACTTGTTGAAATTTACAAATAATTTAGTTTAAAGGATTAACAATGGGGCTCGTAGTTCACTTAAACTTGAAGAACAATAAATTCGCGAATTGTACTGTTTGGATGCTTTGCATATATGTTTCTTAGACTATATAGAAGCAATATATACATTGATTTCAACCGGCTACCTGTTCCATTCAGTGTTCTACTTGTCGAAAGTTACAAATAATTTCCGATAAAGGATTAACAATGGGTCTCATTGTTCACATAAACTTGAAGAACAAAAAATTGGCGAATGTTACTGTTTGGATGCTTTGCATATATGTTTCTTAGACTATATGGAAGCAATATATACAAAGATTTCAACCGTCTACGTGTTCCAATCATTGTTCTACTTGTCGAAATTTACAAATAATTTCCTTTAAAGGATTAACAATGGGGCTCGTAGTTCACTTAAACTTGAAGAACAAAAAATTGGCGAATGGTACTGTTTGGATGCTTTGCATATATGTTTCTTAGAATATATAGAAGCAATATATACAAAGATTTCAACCGTC
The DNA here is from genome assembly GCA_963989415.1 of Cerceris ruficornis. NCBI lineage: Eukaryota > Metazoa > Arthropoda > Insecta > Hymenoptera > Crabronidae > Cerceris > Cerceris ruficornis. The sequence continues at coordinate 1,319,259 of CAXDIW010000192.1, forward strand.
TACCTGTTCCATTCATTGTTCTACTTGTCGAAATTTACAAATAATTTCCGATAAACGATTAACCATTGGGGCTCATTGTTCACTTAAACTTGAAGAACAAAAAATTGGCGAATTGTACTGTTTGGATGCTTTGCATATATGTTTCTTAGACTATATAGAAGCAATATATACAATGATTTCAACCGTCTACCTGTTCCATTCATTGTTCTACTTGTCGAAAGTTACAAATAATTTCCGATAAAGGATTAACAATGGGTCTCATTGTTCACTTAAACTTGAAGAACAAAAAATTGGCGAATGGTACTGTTTGGATGCTTTGCATATATGTTTCTTAGACTATATGGAAGCAATATATACAAAGATTTCAACCGTCTACGTGTTCCAATCATTGTTCTACTTGTCGAAATTTACAAATAATTTCCTTTAAAGGATTAAAAATGGGGCTCGTTGTTCAGTTAAACTTGAAGAACAATAAATTCGCGAATTGTACTGTTTGGATGCTTTGCATATATGTTTCTTAGACTATATGGAAGCAATATATACAAAGATTTCAACCGGCTACCTGTTCCATTCATTGTTCTACTTGTCGCAAGTTACAAATAATTTCCGTTAAAGTATTAACAATGGGGCTCGTAGTTCACTTAAACTTGAAGATCAAATAATTGGCGAATTGTACTGTTTGGATTCTTTGCATATATGTTTCTTAGACTATACAGAAGCAATATATACAATGATTTCAACAGTCTACCTGTTCCATTCATTGTTCTACTTGTTGAAATTTACAAATAATTTCCTTTAAAGGATTAACAATGGGGCTCGTAGTTCACTTAAACTTGAAGATCAAAAAATTGGCGAATGGTGCTGTTTGGATGCTTTGCATATATGTTTCTTAGATTATATAGTAGCAATATATACAAAGATTTCAACCGTCTACCTGTTCCATTCATTGTTCTACTTGTCGAAATTTACAAATAATTTCCTTTAAAGGATTAACAATGGGGCTCGTTGTTCACTTAAACTTGAAGAACAATAAATTGGCGAATTGTACTGTTTGGATGCTTTGCATATATGTTTCTTAGACTATATAGAAGCAATATATACAAAGATTTCAACCGTCTACCTGTTCCATTCATTGTTCTACATGTCGAAAGTTACAAATAATTTCCGATAAAGGATTAACCATTGGGGCTCATTGTTCACTTAAACTTGAAGAACAAAAAAGTGGCGAATTGTACTGTTTGGATGCTTTGCATATATGTTTCTTAGACTATATAGAAGCAATATATACAAAGATTTCAACCGTCTACCTGTTCCATTCAGTGTTCTACTTGTCGAAAGTTACAAATAATTTCCGATAAAGGATTAACAATGGGTCTCATTGTTCACATAAACTTGAAGAACAAAAAATTGGCGAATGGTACTGTTTGGATGCTTTGCATATATGTTTCTTAGACTATATGGAAGCAATATATACAAAGATTTCAACCGTCTACGTGTTCCAATCATTGTTCTACTTGTCGAAATTTACAAATAATTTCCTTTAAAGGATTAACAATGGGGCTCGTTGTTCACTTAATCTTGAAGAACAATAAATTCGCGAATTGTACTGTTTGGATGCTTTGCATATATGTTTCTTAGACTATATAGAAGCAATATATACATTGATTTCAACCGGCTACCTGTTCCATTCATTGTTCTACTTGTCGCAAGTTACAAATAATTTCCGTTAAAGTATTAACAATGGAGCTCGTAGTTCATTTAAACTTGAAGATCAAATAATTGGCGAATTGTACTGTTTGGATTCTTTGCATATATGTTTCGTAGACTATACAGAAGCAATATATACAAAGATTTCAACCATCTACGTGTTCCAATCATTGTTCTACTTGTCGAAATTTACAAATAATTTCCTTTAAAGGATTAACAATGGGGCTCGTTGTTCACTTAAACTTTAAGAACAAAAGATTGGCGAATGTTACTGTTTGGATGCTTTGCATATATGTTTCTTAGACTATATAGACGCAATATATACAATGATTTCAACCGTCTACCCGTTCTATTCATTGTTCTACTTGTAGAAACTTACAAATAATTTCCGTTTCATGATTATCAATGGAGCTCGTAGTTCACTTAAACTTGAAGATCAAATAATTGGCGAATTGTACTGTTTGGATTCTTTGCATATATGTATCTTAGACTATACAGACGCAATATATACAAAGGTTTCAACCGCCTACCTGTTCCATTCAGTGTTCTACTTGTCGAAAGTTACAAATAATTTCCGATAAAGGATTAACCATTGGGGCTCATTGTTCACTTAAACTTGAAGAACAAGAAATTGGCGAATGGTACTGTTTGGATGCTTTGCATATATGTTTCTTAGACTATATGGAAGCAATATATACAAAGATTTCAACCGTCTACGTGTTCCAATCATTGTTCTACTTGTCGAAATTTACAAATAATTTCCTTTAAAGGATTAACAATGGGGCTCATAGTTCACTTAAACTTGAAGAACAAAAAATTGGCGAATGGTACTGTTTGGATGCTTTGCATATATGTTTCTTAGATTATATAGAAGCAACATATACAAAGATTTCAACCGTCTACCTGTTCCATTCATTGTTCTACTTGTCGAAGTTTACAAATAATTTCCTTTAAAGGATTAACAATGGGGCTCGTTGTTCACTTAAACTTGAAGATCAAAAAATTGGCGAATGGTGCTGTTTGGATGCTTTGCATATATGTTTCTTAGATTATATAGTAGCAATATATACAAAGATTTCAACCGTCTACCTATTCCATTCATTGTTCTACTTGCCGAAATTTACAAATAATTTCCTTTAAAGGATTAACAATGGGGCTCGTCGTTCACTTAAACTTGAAGAACAAGAAATTCGCGAATTGTACTGTTTGGATGCTTTGCATATATGTTTCTTAGACTATATGGAAGCAATATATACAATGATTTCAACCGTCTACCTGTTCCATTCATTGTTCTACTTGTAGAAAGTTACAAATAATTTCCTTTAAAGGATTAACAATGGGGCTCATAGTTCACTTAAACTTGAAGAACAAAAAATTGGCGAATGGTACTGTTTGGATGCTTTGCATATATGTTTCTTAGATTATATAGAAGCAATATATACAATGATTTCAACCGTCTACCTGTTCCATTCATTGTTCTACTTGTCGAAAGTTACAAATAATTTCCGTTAAGGGATTAACAATGGGGATCGTAGTTTACTTAAACTTGAAGAACCAGAAATTGGCGAATTGTACTGTTTGGATGCTTTGCATATAGGTTTCTTAGTCTATATAGAAGCAATACATACAATGATTTCAACCGTCTACCAATTCCATTCATTGTTCTACTTGCCGAAATTTACAAATAATTTCCTTTAAAGGATTAACAATGGGGCTCGTAGTTCACTTAAACTTGAAGAACAAAAAATTGGCGAATCGTACTGTTTGGATGCTTTGAATATATGTTTCTTATATTATATAGAAGCAATATATACAAGGATTTCAACCGTCTACATGTTCCATTCATTGTTCTACTTGTCGAAAGTTACAAATAATTACCGATAAAGGATTAACCATTGGGGCTCATTGTTCACTTAATCTTGAGGAACAACAAATTGGCGAATTGTACTGTTTGGATGCTTTGCATATATGTTTCTTAGACTATATAGAAGCAATATGTAGAAAGATTTCACCCGTCTACCTGTTCCATTCATTTTTCTACTTGTCGAAAGTTACAAATAATTTCCGTTAAGGGATTAACAATGGGGATCGTAGTTTACTTAAACTTGAAGAACAAAAAATTGGCGAATTGTACTGTTTGGATGCTTTGCATATATGTTTCTTAGACTATATAGAAGCAATATATACATTGATTTCAACCGTCTACCTGTTCCATTCGTTGTTCTACTTGTCGGAAGTTACAAATAATTTCCGTTAAAGTATTAACAATGGGGCTCGTTGTTCACTTAAACATGAAGATGAAATAATTGGCGAATTGTACTGTTTGGATGCTTTGCATATATGTTTCTTAGATTATATAGAAGCAATATATACAAAGATTTCAACCGTCTACCTGTTCCAGTCATTGTTCTACTTGTCGAAAATAACAAATAATTTCCGATAAAGGATTAACCATTGGGGCTCATTGCTCACTTAAACTTGAAGAACAATAAATTGTCGAATTGTACTATTTGGATGCTTTGCATATATGTTTCTTAGACTATATAGAAGCAATATATACAATGTTTTCAACCGTCTACCTGTTCCATTCATTGTTCAACTTGTCGAAAGTTACTAATAATTTCCGTTAAGGGATTAACAATGGGGATCGTAGTTTTCTTAAACTTGAAGAACAAAAAATTGGCGAATGGTACTGTTTGGATGCTTTGCATATATGTTTCTTAGACTATATAGAAGCAATATATACATTGATTTCAACCGTCTACCTGTTCCATTCATTGTTCTACTTGTCGGAAGTTACAAATAATTTCCGTTAAAGTATTAACAATGGGGCTCGTAGTTCACTTAAACATGAAGATGAAATAATTGGCGAATGGTACTGTTTGGATGCTTTGCATATATGTTTCTTAGACTATATGGAAGCAATATATACAAAGATTTCAACCGTCTGCGTGTTCCAATCATTGTTCTACTTGTAGAAAGTTACAATTAATTTCCGTTATAGGATTAACAATGGGGCTCGTAGTTCACTTAAACTTGAAGAACAAAAAATTGGCGAATTGTACTGTTTGGATGCTTTGCATATATGTTTCGTAGGCTATATAGAAGCAATATATACAATGATTTCAACCGTCTACCTGTTCCATTCATTGTTCTACTTGTCGCAAGTTACAAATAATTTCCGTTAAAGTATTAACAATGGGGCTCGTAGTTCACTTAAACTTGAAGATCAAATAATTGGCGAATTGTACTGTTTGGATGATTTGCAGATATGTTTCTTAGACTATATAGAAGCAATATATACAAAGATTTCAACCGTCTACGTGTTCCAATCATTGTTCTACTTGTAGAAAGTTACAATTAATTTCCGTTAAAGCATTAACAAGGGGGCTCGTAGTTCACTTAAACTTGAAGAACAAAAAATTAGCGAATTGTAATGTTTGGATGCTTTGCATATATGTTTCGTAGATTATATAGAAGCCATATATACAATGATTTCAACCGTCTACCTGATCCATTCATTGTTCTACTTGTCGAAACTTACAAATAATATCCTTTAAAGGATTAACAATGGGGCTCGTTGTTCACTTAAACTTGAAGAACAATAAATTGGCGAATTGTACTGTTTGGATGCTTTGCATATATGTTTCTTAGACTATATAGAAGCAATATATACAAAGATTTCAACCGTCTACGTGTTCCAATCATTGTTCTACTTGTCGAAATTTACGAATAATTTCCTTTAAAGGATTAACAATGGGGCTCGTTGTTCACTTAAACTTGAAGAACAATAAATTCGCGAATTGTACTGTTTGGATGCTTTGCATATATGTTTCTTAGACTATATAGAAGCAATATATAAATTGATTTCAACCGGCTACCTGTTCCATTCATTGTTCTACTTGTCGCAAGTTACAAATAATTTCCGTTAAAGTATTAACAATGGGGCTCGTAGTTCACTTAAACTTGAAGATCAAATAATTGGCGAATTCTACTGTTTGGATTCTTTGCATATATGTTTCTTAGACTATACAGAAGCAATATATACAATGATTTCAACAGTCTACCTGTTCGATTCATTGTTCTACTTGTTGAAATTTACAAATAATTTCCTTTAAAGGATTAACAATGGGGCTCGTAGTTCACTTAAACTTGAAGATCAAAAAATTGGCGAATGGTACTGTTTGGATGCTTTGCATATATGTTTCTTAGATTATATAGTAGCAATATATACAATGATTTCAACCGTCTACCTGTTCCATTCATTGTTCTACTTGTAGAAAGTTACAAATAATTTCCGTTTCATGATTATCAATGGGGCTCGTCGTTCACTTAAACTTGAAGAACAAAAAATTGGCTAATGGTACTGTTTGGATGATTTGCGTATATGTTTCTTAGTCTATATAGAAGCAATATATACAATGATTTCAACCGTCTACCTGTTCCATTCATTGTTCTACTTGTCGAAAGTTACAAATAATTTCCGTTAAGGGATTAACAATGGGGATCGTAGTTTACTTAAACTTGAAGAACCAGAAATTGGCGAATTGTACTGTTTGGATGCTTTGCATATAGGTTTCTTAGTCTATATAGAAGCAATACATACAATGATTTCAACCGTCTACCAATTCCATTCATTGTTCTACTTGCCGAAATTTACAAATAATTTCCTTTAAAGGATTAACAATGGGGCTCGTAGTTCACTTAAACTTGAAGAACAAAAAATTGGCGAATCGTACTGTTTGGATGCTTTGAATATATGTTTCTTATATTATATAGAAGCAATATATACAAGGATTTCAACCGTCTACATGTTCCATTCATTGTTCTACTTGTCGAAAGTTACAAATAATTACCGATAAAGGATTAACCATTGGGGCTCATTGTTCACTTAAACTTGAGGAACAACAAATTGGCGAATTGTACTGTTTGGATGCTTTGCATATATGTTTCTTAGACTATATAGAAGCAATATATACAAAGATTTCAACCGTCTACATGTTCCATTCATTGTTCTACTTGTCGAAAGTTACAAATAATTTCCGATAAAGGATTAACAATGGGTCTCATTGTTCACTTAAACTTGAAGAACAAAAAATTGGCGAATGGTACTGTTTGGATGCTTTGCATATATGTTTCTAAGGCTATATAGACGCAATATATACAAGGATTTCAACCGTCTACCTGTTCCATTCATTGTTCTACTTGTCGAAAGTTACAAATAATTTCCGATAAAGGATTAACAATGGGGCTCATTGTTCACTTAAACTTGAAGGACAAAAAATTGGCGAATGATACTGTTTGGATGCTTTGCATATATGTTTCTTAGACTATATGGAAGCAATACATACAAAGATTTCAACCGTCTACGTGTTCCAATCATTGTTCTACTTGTAGAAAGTTACAATTAATTTCCGTTAAAGGATTAACAATGGGGCTCGTAGTTCACATAAACTTGAAGAACAAAAAATGAGCGAATTGTACTGTTTGGATGCTTTGCATATATGTTTCTTAGACTATATAGAAGCAATATATACAAAGATTTCAACCGTCTACGTGTTCCAATCATTGTTCTACTTGTAGAAATTTCGAATTAATTTCCGTTAAAGGATTAACAATGGGGCTCGTAGTTCACTTAAACTTGAAGAACAAAAAATTGGCGAATTGTACTGTTTGGATGCTTTGCATATATGTTTCTTAGACTATATAGAAGCAATATATACAAAGATTTCAACCGTCTACCTGTTCCATTCATTGTTCTACTTGTCGAAAGTTACAAATAATTACCGATAAAGGATTAACCATTGGGGCTCATTGTTCACTTAAACTTGAAGAACAAAAAATTGGAGAATGGTACTGTTTGGATGCTTTGCATATATGTTTCTTAGACTATATGGAAGCAATATATACAAAGATTTCAACCGTCTACGTGTTCCAATCATTGTTCTACTTGTAGAAAGTTACAATTAATTTCCGTTAAAGGATTAACAATGGGGCTCGTAGTTCACTTAAACTTGAAGAACAAAAAATTGGCAAATTGTACTGTTTGGATGCTTTGCATATATGTTTCTTAGATTATATGGAAGCAATATATACAAAGATTTCAACAGCCTACGTGTTCCAATCATTGTTCTACTTGTCGAAATTTACAAATAATTTCCTTTAAAGGATTAACAATGGGGCTCGTTGTTCACTTAAACTTGAAGAACAATAAATTGGCGAATTGTACTGTTTGGATGCTTTGCATATATGTTTCTTAGACTATATAGAAGCAATATATACAAAGAATTCAACCGTCTACCTGTTCCATTCATTGTTCTACTTGTCGAAAGTTACAAATAATTACCGATAAAGGATTAACCATTGGGGCTCATTGTTCACTTAATCTTGAAGAACAAAAAATTGGCGAATTGTACTGTTTGGATGCTTTCCATATATGTTTCTTAGACTATATGGAAGCAATATATACAAAGATTTCAACCGTCTACGTGTACCAATCATTGTTCTACTTGTAGAAAGTTACAATTAATTTCCGTTAAAGGATTAACAATGGGACTCGTAGTTCACTTAAACTTGAAGAACAAAAAATTGGCAAATTGTACTGTTTGGATGCTTTGCATATATGTTTCTTAGACTAATTAGAAGCAATATATAGAAAGATTTCACCCGTCTACCTGTACTATTCATTGTTCTACTTGTAGAAAGTTATAAATAATTTCCATTTCATGATTATCAATGGGGCTCGCTGTTCACTTAAACTTGAAGATCAAAAAATTGGCGATTGTTACTGTTTAGATGCTTTGCATATAGGTTTCGTAGACTATATAGAAGCAACATATACAAAGATTTCAACCGTCTACCTGTTCTATTCATTGTTCTACTTGTCGAAAATTACAAATAATTTCCGATAAAGGATTAACCATTGGGTCTCATTGTTCACTTAAACTTGAAGACCAAAAAATTGGCAAATGGTATTGTTTGGATGCTTTGCGTACATATTTCATAGACTATATGGAAGCAATATATACAAAGATTTCAACAGTCTACGTGTTACAATCATTGTTCTACTTGTCGAAAGTTACAAATAATTTCCGTTTCATGATTATCAATGGGGCTCGTCGTTCACTTAAACTTGAAGAACAAAAAATTGGCTAATGGTACTGTTTGGATGATTTGCGTATATGTTTCTTAGTCTATATAGAAGCAATATATACAATGATTTCAACCGTCTACCTGTTCCATTCATTGTTCTACTTGTCGAAAGTTACAAATAATTTCCGTTAAGGGATTAACAATGGGTCTCGTAGTTCACTTAAACTTGAAGATAAAATAATTGGCGAATTGTACTGTTTGGATGCTTTGCATATATGTTTCTTAGATTATATAGAAGCAATATATACAAAGATTTCAACCGTCTACCTGTTCCATTCATTGTTCTACTTGTCGAAAATTACAAATAATTTCCGATAAAGGATTAACCATTGGGGCTCATTGTTCACTAAACTTGAAGAACAAAGATTGTCGAATTGTACTGTTTGGATGCTTTGCATATATGTTTCTTAGACTATATAGAAGCAATATATACAATGATTTCAACCGTCTACCTGTTCCATTCATTGTTCTACTTGTCGAAAGTTACAAATAATTTCCGTTAAGGGATTAACAATGGGGATCGTAGTTTACTTAAACTTGAAGAACAAAAAATTGGCGAATTGTACTGTTGGATGCTTTGCATATATGTTTCTTAGACTATATAGAAGCAATATATACAATGATTTCAACAGTCTACCTGTTCCATTCATTGTTCTACTTGTCGAAATTTACAAATAATTTCCTTTAAAGGATTAACAATGGGGCTCGTAGTTCACTTAAACTTGAAGAACAAAAAATTGGCGAATGGTACTGTTTGGATGCTTTGCATATATGATTCTTAGACTATATAGAAGCAATATATACAAAGATTCCAACCATCTACCTGTTCCATTCATTGTTCTACTTGTCGAAAGTTACAAATAATTTCCGATAAAGGATTAACCATTGGGGCTCATTGTTCACTAAACTTGAAGAACAAAAAATCGGCGAATTGTACTGTTTGGATGCTTTGCATATATGTTTCTTATACTATATAGAAGCAATAAATACAAAGATTTCAACCGTCTACCTGTTCCATTCACTGTTCTACTTGTCGAAATTTACAAATAATTTCCTTTAAAGGATTAACAATGGGGCTCGTTGTTCCCTTAAACTTGAAGAACAAAAAATTGGCGAATGGTACTGTTTGGATGCTTTGCATATATGTTTCTTAGACTATATGCAAGCAATATATACAAAGATTTCAACCGTCTACCTGATCCATTCATTGTTCTACTTATCGAAATTTACAAATAATTTCCTTTAAAGGATTAACAATGGGGCTCGTAGTTCACTTAAACTTGAAGAACAAAAAATTGGCGAATTGTGCTGTTTGGATGCTTTGCATATGTGTTTCTTAGACTATTTAGAAGCAAAATATAGAAAGATTTCACCCGTCTACCTGTACTATTCATTGTTCTACTTGTAGAAAGTTACAAATAATTTCCATTTCATGATTATCAATGGGGCTCGCTGTTCACTTAAACTTGAAGAACAAAAAATTGGCGACTGTTACTGTTTGGATGCTTTGCATATATGTTTCTTAGACTATATAGAAGCAATATATAAAAAGATTTCAACCGTCTATCAGTTCCATTCATTGTTCTACTTGTCGAAAGTTGCAAATAATTTCCTTTAAAGGATTAACAATGGGGCTCGTAGTTCACTTCAACTTGAAGATCAAATAATTGGCGAATGGTACTATTTGGATGCTTTGCATATATGTTTCTTAGATTATATAGAAGCAATATATACAAAGATTTCAACCGTCTACCTGTTCCATTCATTGTTCTACTTGTCGAAATTTACAAATAATTTCCTTTAAAGGATTAACAATGGGGCTCGTAGTTCACTTAAACTTGAAGTACAAAAAATTGGCGAATTGTACTGTTTGGATGCTTTGCATATATGTTTCGTAGGCTATATAGAAGCAATATATACAATGATTTCAACCGTCTACCTGATCCATTCATTGTTCTACTTATCGAAATTTACAAATAATTTCCTTTAAAGGATTAACAATGGGGCTCGTAGTTCACTTAAACTTGAAGAACAAAAAATTGGCGAATTGTGCTGTTTGGATGCTTTGCATATGTGTTTCTTAGACTATTTAGAAGCAATATATAGAAAGATTTCACCCGTCTACCTGTACTATTCATTGTTCTACTTGTAGAAAGTTACAAATAATTTCCATTTCATGATTATCAATGGGGCTCGCTGTTCACTTAAACTTGAAGAACAAAAAATTGGCGACTGGTACTGTTTGGATGCTTTGCATATATGTTTCTTAGACTACATAGAAGCAATATATAAAAAGATTTCAACCGTCTATCAGTTCCATTCATTGTTCTACTTGTCGAAAGTTGCAAATAATTTCCTTTAAAGGATTAACAATGGGGCTCGCTGTTCACTTAAACTTGAAGAACAAAAAATTGCTGAATGGTACTGTTTGGATGCTTTGCATATATGTTTCTTAGACTATATAGACGCAATATATACAATGATTTCAACCGTCTACCCGTTCTATTCATTGTTCTACTTGTAGAAACTTACAAATAATTTCCGTTTCATGATTATCAATGGGGCTCGCTGTTCACTTAAACTTGAAGAACAAAAAATTGGCGACTGGTACTGTTTGGATGCTTTGCATATATGTTTCTTAGACTATATAGAAGCAATATATAAAAAGATTTCAACCGTCTATCAGTTCCATTCATTGTTCTACTTGTCGAAAGTTGCAAATAATTTCCTTTAAAGGATTAACAATGGGGATCGTAGTTCACTTCAACTTGAAGATCAAATAATTGGCGAATGGTACTGTTTGGATGCTTTGCATATATGTTTCTTAGATTATATAGAAGCAATATATACAAAGATTTCAACCGTCTACCTGTTCCATTCATTGTTCTACTTGTCGAAATTTACAAATAATTTCCTTTAAAGGATTAACAATGGGGCTCGTAGTTCACTTAAACTTGAAGTACAAAAAATTGGCGAATGGTACTGTTTGGATGCTTTGCATATATGTTTCTTAGACTATATAGAAGCAATATATACAAAGATTTCAACCGTCTACCTGTTCCATTCATTGTTCTACTTGTCGAAAGTTACAAATAATATCCGATAACGGATTAAGCATTAGGGCTCATTGTTCACTTAAACTTGAAGAACATAAAATTGGCGAATTGTACTGTTTGGATGCTTTGCATATACGTTTCTTAGACTATATAGAAGCAATATATACATTGATTTCAACCGTCTACCTGTTCCACTCATTGTTCTACTTGTCGCAAGTTACAAATAATTTGCGTTAAAGTATGAAAAATGGGGCTCGTTGTTCACTTAAACTTGAAGATGAAATAATTGTCGAATTGTACTGTTTGGATGCTTTGCATATATGTTTCTTAGACTATATAGAAGCAATATATACAAAGATTCCATCGGCTACCTGTTCCATTCATTGTTCTACTTGTCGCAAGTTACAAATAATTTCCGTTAAAGTATTAACAATGGGGCTCGTAGTTCACTTAAACTTGAAGATCAAAAAATTGGCGAATGGTACTGTTTGGATGCTTTGCATATATGTTTCTTAGACTATATAGACGCAATATATACAAGGATTTCAACCGTTTACCTGTTCCATTCATTGTTCTACTTGTCGAAAGTTACAAATAATTTCCGATAAAGGATTAACAATGGGGCTCGTTGTTCACTTAAACTTGAAGAACAATAAATTGGCGAATTGTACTGTTTGGATGCTTTGCATATATGTTTCTTAGACTATATAGAAGCAATATATACATTGATTTCAACCGGCTACCTGTTCCATTCATTGTTCTACTTGTCGCAAGTTACAAATAATTTCCGTTAAAGTATTAACAATGGGGCTCGTAGTTCACTTAAAATTGAAGATCAAATAATTGGCGAATTGTACTGTTTGGATTCGTTGCATATATGTTTCTTAGACTATACAGAATCAATATATACAATGATTTCAACAGTCTACCTGTTCCATTCATTGTTCTACTTGTTGAAATTTACAAATAATTTCCTTTAAAGGATTAACAATGGGGCTCGTAGTTCACTTAAATTTGAAGATCAAAAAATTGGCGAATGGTACTGTTTGGATGCTTTGCATATATGTTTCTTAGACTATATAGACGCAATATATACAAGGATTTCAACCGTTTACCTGTTCCATTCATTGTTCTACTTGTCGAAAGTTACAAATAATTACCGATAAAGGATTAACCATTGGGGCTTATTGTTCACTTAAACTTGAAGAACAAAAAATTGGCGAATTGTACTGTTTGGATGCTTTGCATATATGTTTCTTAGACTATATAGAAGCAATATATACAAAGATTTCAACCGTCTACCTGTTCCATTCATTGTTCTACTTGTCGAAAGTTACAAATAATTTCCGATAAAGGATTAACAATGGGGCTCATTGTTCACTTAAACTAGAAGGACAACAAATTGGCGAGTGGTAATGTTTGGATGCTTTGCATAAATGGTTCTTAGACTATATGGAAGCAATATATACAAAGATTTCAACCGTCTACGTGTTCCAATCATTGTTCTACTTGTCGAAAATTACAAATAATTTCCGATAAAGGATTGACCATTGGGGCTCATTGTTCACTTAAACTTGAAGAACAAAAAATTGGCGAATGGTACTGTTTGGATGCTTTGCGTATATGTTTCTTAGACTATATAGACGCAATATATACAAAGATTTCAACCGTCTACCTGTTCCATTCATTGTTCTACTTGTCGAAAGTTACAAATAATTACCGATAAAGGATTAACCATTGGGGCTCATTGTTCACTTAAACTTGAAGAACAAAAAATTGGCGAATGGTACTGTTTGGATGCTTTGCATATATGTTTCTTAGACTATATAGAAACAATATATACAACGATTTCAACCGTCTACCTGTTCCATTCATTGTTCTACTTGTCGAAAGTTACAAATAATTTCCGTTAAGGGATTAACAATGGCGATCGTAGTTTACTTAAACTTGAAGAACAAAAAATTGGCGAATTGTGCTGTTTGGATGCTTTGCATATATGTTTCGTAGGCTATATAGAAGCAATATATACAATGATTTCAACCGTCTACCTGATCCATTCATTGTTCTACTTGTCGAAATTTACAAATAATTTCCTTTAAAGGATTAACAATGGCGATCGTAGTTTACTTAAACTTGAAGAACAAAAAATTGGCGAATGGTACTGTTTGGATGCTTTGCATATATGTTTCTTAGACTATATAGACGCAATATATACAAAGATTTCAACCGTCTACCTGTTCCATTCATTGTTCTACTTGTCGAAAGTTACAAATAATTACCGATAAAGGATTAACCATTGGGGCTCATTGTTCACTTAAACTTGAAGAACAAAAAATTGGCGAAGGGTACTGTTTGGATGCTTTGCGTACATGTTTCTTAGACTATATGGAAGCAATATATACAAAGATTTCAACCGTCTACGTGTTCCAATCATTGTTCTACATGTCGAAATTTACAAATAATTTCCTTTAAAGGATTAAAAATGGGGCTCGTTGTTCACTTAAACTTGAAGAACAATAAATTGGCGAATTGTACTGTTTGGATGCTTTGCATATATGTTTCTTAGACTATATAGATGCAATATATACAAAGATTTCAACCGGCTACCTGTTCCATTCATTGTTCTACTTGTCGCAAGTTACAAATAATTTCCATTAAAGGATTAACAATGGGGCTCGTAGTTCACTTAAACTTGAGGATCAAATAATTGGCGAATTGTACTGTTTGGATTCTTTGCATATATGTATCTTAGACTATACCGAAGCAATATATACAATGATTTCAACAGTCTACCTGTTCCATTCATTGTTCTACTTGTTGAAATTTACAAATAATTTCCTTTAAAGGATTAACAATGGGGCTTGTAGTCCACTTAAACTTGAAGAACAAAAAATTGGCGAATGGTACTGTTTGGATGCTTTGCGTATATGTTTCTTAGACTATATAGAAGCAAAATATACAATGATTTCAACCGTCTACCTGTTCCATTCATTGTTCTACTTATTTAGAAGCATATAGCATAGAAGCATACTATTTATTTAGAAGCAATATATAGAAAGATTTCACCCGTCTACCTGTACTATTCATTGTTCTACTTGTAGAAAGTTACAAATAATTTCCAATTCGTGATTATAAATGGGGCTCGCTGTTCACTTAAACTTGAAGATCAAAAAATTAGCGATTGTTACTGTTTAGATGCTTTGCATATAGGTTTCTTAGACTCTATAGAAGCAACATATACAAAGATTTCAAGCGTCTACCTGTTCTATTCATTGTTCTACTTGTAGAAAGTTACAAATAATTTCCGTTTCATGATTATCAATGGGGCTCGTTGTTCACTTAAACTTGAAGAACAAAAAATTGGCGAATGGTACTGTTTGGATGCTTTGCATATATGTTTCTTAGACTATATAGACGCAATATATACAATGATTTCAACCGTCTACCCGTTCTATTCATTGTTCTACTTGTAGAAACTTACAAATAATTTCCGTTTCATGATTATCAATGGAGCTCGTAGTTCACTTAAACTTGAAGATCAAATAATTGGCGAATTGTACTGTTTGGATTCTTTGCATATATGTTTCTTAGACTATACAGAAGCAATATATACAATGATTTCAACAGTCTACCTGTTCCATTCATTGTTCTACTTGTCGAAATTTACAAATAATTTCCTTTGAAGGATTAACAATGGGGCTCGTTGTTCACTTAAACTTGAAGAACAAAAAATTGGCGAATGGTACTGTTTGGATGCTTTGCATATATGTTTCTTAGACTATATAGACGCAATATATACAAGGATTTCAACCGTCTACCTGTTCCATTCATTGTTCTACTTGTCGCAAGTTACAAATAATTTCCATTAAAGTATTAACAATGGGGCTCGTAGTTCACTTAAACTTGAAGATCAAATAATTGGCGAATTGTACTGTTTGGATTCTTTGCATATATGTATCTTAGACTATACCGAAGCAATATATACAATGATTTCAACAGTCTACCTGTTCCATTCATTGTTCTACTTGTTGAAATTTACAAATATTTTCCGATAAAGGATTAACCATTGGGGCTCATTGTGCACTAAACTTGAAGAACAAAAAATTGGCGAATGGTACTGTTTGGATGCTTTGCATATATGTTTCTTAGACTATATAGAAGCAATATATACAAAGATTTCAACCGTCTACCTGTTCCATTCATTGTTCTACTTGTCGAAAGTTACAAATAATATCCGATAACGGATTAAGCATTGGGGCTCATTGTTCACTTAAACTTGAAGAACATAAAATTGGCGAATTGTACTGTCTGGATGCTTTGCATATACGTTTCTTAGACTATATAGAAGCAATATATACATTGATTTCAACCGTCTACCTGTTCCACTCATTGTTCTACTTGTCGCAAGTTACAAATAATTTGCGTTAAAGTATGAAAAATGGGGCTCGTTGTTCACTTAAACTTGAAGATGAAATAATTGTCGAATTGTACTGTTTGGATGCTTTGCATATATGTTTCTTAGACTATATAGAAGCAATATATACAAAGATTTCAACCGGCTACCTGTTCCATTCATTGTTCTACTTGTCGCAAGTTACAAATAATTTCCGTTAAAGTATTAACAATGGGGCTCGTAGTTCACTTAAAATTGAAGATCAAATAATTGGCGAATTGTACTGTTTGGATTCGTTGCATATATGTTTCTTAGACTATACAGAAGCAATATATACAATGATTTCAACAGTCTACCTGTTCCATTCATTGTTCTACTTGTTGAAATTTACAAATAATTTCCTTTAAAGGATTAACAATGGGGCTCGTAGTTCACTTAAATTTGAAGATCAAAAAATTGGCGAATGGTACTGTTTGGATGCTTTGCATATATGTTTCTTAGATTATATAGTTGCAATATATACAAAGATTTCGACCGTCTACCTGTTCCATTCATTGTTCTACTTGTCGAAAGTTACAAATAATTTCCGATAAAGGATTAACCATTGGGGCTCATTGTTCACTTAAACTTGAAGAACAAAAAATTGGCGAATGGTACTGTTTGGATGCTTTGCATATATGTTTCTTAGACTATATAGAAGCAATATATACATTGATTTCAACCGGCTACCTGTTCCATTCATTGTTCAACTTGTCGCAAGTTACAAATAATTTCCGTTAAAGTATTAACAATGGGGCTCGTAGTTCACTTAAACTTGAAGATCAAATAATTGGCGAATTGTACTGTTTGGATTCTTTGCATATATGTTTCTTAGACTATACAGAAGCAATATATACAATGATTTCATCAGTCTACCTGTTCCATTCATTGTTCTACTTGTCGAAATTTACAAATAATTTCCTTTAAAGGATTAACAATGGGGCTCGTAGTTCACTTAAACTTGAAGATCAAAAAATTGGCGAATGGTACTGTTTGGATGCTTTGCATATATGTTTCTTAGACTATATAGACGCAATATATACAAGGATTTCAACCGTTTACCTGTTCCATTCATTGTTCTACTTGTCGAAAGTTACAAATAATTACCGATAAAGGATTAACCATTGGGGCTTATTGTTCACTTAAACTTGAAGAACAAAAAATTGGCGAACTGTACTGTTTGGATGCTTTGCATATATGTTTCTTAGACTATATAGAAGCAATATATACAAAGATTTCAACCGTCTACCTGTTCCATTCATTGTTCTAGTTGTCGAAAGTTACAAATAATTTCCGATAAAGGATTAACAATGGGGCTCATTGTTCACTTAAACTTGAAGGACAACAAATTGGCGAGTGGTAATGTTTGGATGCTTTGCATAAATGGTTCTTAGACTATATGGAAGCAATATATACAAAGATTTCAACAGTCTACGTGTTCCAATCCTTGTTCTACTTGTCGAAAATTACAAATAATTTCCGGTAAAGGATTAACCATTGGGGCTCATTGTTCACTTAAACTTGAAGAACAAAAAATTGGCGAATGGTACTGTTTGGATGCTTTGCGTATATGTTTCTTAGACTATATAGAAGCAAAATAAACAATGATTTCAACAGTCTACCTGTTCCATTCATTGTTCTACTTGTCGAAATTTACAAATAATTTCCTTTAAAGGATTAACAATGGGGCTCGTTGTTCACTTAAACTTGAAGAACAATAAATTGGCGAATTGTACTGTTTGGATGCTTTGCATATATGTTTCTTAGACTATATAGATGCAATATATACAAAGATTTCAACCGGCTACCTGTTCCATTCATTGTTCTACTTGTCGCAAGTTACAAATAATTTCCATTAAAGTATTAACAATGGGGCTCGTAGTTCACTTAAACTTGAAGATCAAATAATTGGCGAATTGTACTGTTTGGATTCTTTGCATATATGTATCTTAGACTATACCGAAGCAATATATACAATGATTTCAACAGTCTACCTGTTCCATTCATTGTTCTACTTGTTGAAATTTACAAATAATTTCCTTTAAAGGATTAACAATGGGGCTTGTAGTCCACTTAAACTTGAAGAACAAAAAATTGGCGAATGGTACTGTTTGGATGCTTTTCGTATATGTTTCTTAGACTATATAGAAGCAAAATATACAATGATTTCAACCGTCTACCTGTTCCATTCATTGTTCTACTTGTCGCAAGTTACAAATAATTTCCGTTAAAGTATGAACAATGGGGCTCGTTGTTCACTTAAACATGAAGATGAAATAATTGGCGAATTGTACTGTTTGGATTCTTTGCATATATGTATCTTAGACTATACCGAAGCAATATATACAATGATTTCAACAGTCTACCTGTTCCATTCATTGTTCTACTTGTTGAAATTTACAAATAATTTCCGATAAAGGATTAACCATTGGGGCTCATTGTGCACTAAACTTGAAGAACAAAAAATTGGCGAATGGTACTGTTTGGATGCTTTGCATATATGTTTCTTAGACTATATAGAAGCAATATATACAAAGATTTCAACCGTCTACCTGTTCCATTCATTGTTCTACTTGTCGAAAGTTACAAATAATATCCGATAACGGATTAAGCATTGGGGCTCATTGTTCACTTAAACTTGAAGAACATAAAATTGGCGAATTGTACTGTTTGGATAATTTGCATATATGTTTCTTAGACTATATGGAAGCAATATATACAAAGATTTCAACGTCTACCAGTTCCATTCATTGTTCTACTTGTCGAAAGTTACAAATAATTTCCGATAAAGGATTAACAATGGGGCTCATTGTTCACTTAAACTTGAAGAACAAAAAATTGGCGAATGGTACTGTTTGGATGCTTTGCATATATGTTTCTTAGACTATATAGAAGCAATATATACATTGATTTCAACCGTCTACCTGTTCCATTCATTGTTCTACTTGTCGGAAGTTACAAATAATTTCCGTTAAAGTATGAACAATGGGGCTCGTTGTTCACTTAAACATGAAGATGAAATAATTGGCGAATTGTACTGTTTGGATGCTTTGCATATATGTTTCTTAGATTATATAGAAGCAATATGTAGAAAGATTTCACCCGTCTACCTGTTCCATTCATTGTTCTACTTGTCGAAAGTTACAAATAATTTCCGATAAAGGATTAACCATTGGGGCTCATTGTTCACTTAAACTTGAAGAACAAAAAATTGGCGAATTGTACTGTTTGGATGCTTTGCATATATGTTTCTTAGACTATATGGAAGCAATATATACAAAGATTTCAACGTCTACCAGTTCCATTCATTGTTCTACTTGTCGAAAGTTACAAATAATTTCCGATAAAGGATTAACAATGGGGCTCATTGTTCACTTAAACTTGAAGAACAAAAAATTGGCGAATGGTACTGTTTGGATGCTTTGCATATATGTTTCTTAGACTATATAGAAGCAATATATACATTGATTTCAACCGTCTACCTGTTCCATTCATTGTTCTACTTGTCGGAAGTTACAAATAATTTCCGTTAAAGTATGAACAATGGGGCTCGTTGATCACTTAAACATGAAGATGAAATAATTGGCGAATTGTACTGTTTGGATGCTTTGCATATATGTTTCTTAGATTATATAGAAGCAATATGTAGAAAGATTTCACCCGTCTACCTGTTCCATTCATTGTTCTACTTGTCGAAAGTCACAAATAATTTCCGTTAAGGGATTAACAATGGGGATCGTAGTTTACTTAAACTTGAAGAACAAAAAATTGGCGAATTGTACTGTTTGGATGCTTTGCGTATATGTTTCTTAGACTATATAGAAGTAATATATACAAAGATTTCAACCGTCTACCTGTTCCATTCATTGTTCTACTTGTCGAAAGTTACAAATAATATCCGATAACGGATTAAGCATTGGGGCTCATTGTTCACTTAAACTTGAAGAACATAAAATTGGCGAATTGTACTGTTTGGATGCTTTGCATATACGTTTCTTAGACTATATAGAAGCAATATATACATTGATTTCAACCGTCTACCTGTTCCACTCATTGTTCTACTTGTCGCAAGTTACAAATAATTTGCGTTAAAGTATGAACAATGGGGCTCGTTGTTCACTTAAACTTGAAGATGAAATAATTGTCGAATTGTACTGTTTGGATGCTTTGCATATATGTTTCTTAGACTATATAGAAGCAATATATACAAAGATTTCAAGCGTCTACCTGTTCCATTCATTGTTCTACTTGTCGAAAGTTACAAATAATTTCCGATAAAGGATTAACCATTGGGGCTCATTGTTCAATTAAACTTCAAGAACAAAAAATTGGCGAATTGTACTGTTTGGATGACTTGCATATATGTTTCTTAGACTATATGGAAGCAATATATACAAAGATTTCAACGTCTACCAGTTCCATTCATTGTTCTACGTGTCGAAAGTTACAAATAATTTCCGATAAAGGATTAACAATGGGGCTCATTGTTCACTTAAACTTGAAGAACAAAAAATTGGCGAATGGTACTGTTTGGATGCTTTGCATATATGTTTCTTAGACTATATAGAAGCAATATATACATTGATTTCAACCGTCTACCTGTTCCATTCATTGTTCTACTTGTCGGAAGTTACAAATAATTTCCGTTAAAGTATGAACAATGGGGCTCGTTGTTCACTTAAACATGAAGATGAAATAATTGGCGAATTGTACTGTTTGGATGCTTTGCATATATGTTTCTTAGATTATATAGAAGCAATATGTAGAAAGATTTCACCCGTCTACCTGTTCCATTCATTGTTCTACTTGTCGAAAGTTACAAATAATTTCCGATAAAGGATTAACCATTGGGGCTCATTGTTCACTTAAACTTGAAGAACAAAAAATTGGCGAATTGTACTGTTTGGATGCTTTGCATATATGTTTCTTAGACTATATGGAAGCAATATATACAAAGATTTCAACGTCTACCAGTTCCATTCATTGTTCTACTTGTCGAAAGTTACAAATAATTTCCGATAAAGGATTAACAATGGGGCTCATTGTTCACTTAAACTTGAAGAACAAAAAATTGGCGAATGGTACTGTTTGGATGCTTTGCATATATGTTTCTTAGACTATATAGAAGCAATATATACATTGATTTCAACCGTCTACCTGTTCCATTCATTGTTCTACTTGTCGGAAGTTACAAATAATTTCCGTTAAAGTATGAACAATGGGGCTCGTTGATCACTTAAACATGAAGATGAAATAATTGGCGAATTGTACTGTTTGGATGCTTTGCATATATGTTTCTTAGATTATATAGAAGCAATATGTAGAAAGATTTCACCCGTCTACCTGTTCCATTCATTGTTCTACTTGTCGAAAGTTACAAATAATTTCCGTTAAGGGATTAACAATGGGGATCGTAGTTTACTTAAACTTGAAGAACAAAAAATTGGCGAATTGTACTGTTTGGATGCTTTGCATATATGTTTCTTAGACTATATAGAAGCAATATATACATTGATTTCAACCGTCTACCTGTTCCATTCGTTGTTCTACTTGTCGGAAGTTACAAATAATTTCCGTTAAAGTATTAACAATGGGGCTCGTTGTTCACTTAAACATGAAGATGAAATAATTGGCGAATTGTACTGTTTGGATGCTTTGCATATATGTTTCTTAGATTATATAGAAGCAATATATACAAAGATTTCAACCGTCTACCTGTTCCATTCATTGTTCTACTTGTCGAAATAACAAATAATTTCCGATAAAGGATTAACCATTGGGGCTCATTGCTCACTTAAACTTGAAGAACAATAAATTGTCGAATTGTACTATTTGGATGCTTTGCATATATGTTTCTTAGACTATATAGAAGCAATATATACAAAGATTTCAACCGTCTGCGTGTTCCAATCATTGTTCTACTTGTAGAAAGTTACAATTAATTTCCGTTAAAGGATTAACAATGGGGCTCGTAGTTCACTTAAACTTGAAGAACAAAAAATTGGCGAATTGTACTGTTTGGATGCTTTGCATATATGTTTCGTAGGCTATATAGAAGCAATATATACAATGATTTCAACCGTCTACCTGTTCCATTCATTGTTCTACTTGTCGCAAGTTACAAATAATTTCCGTTAAAGTATTAACAATGGGGCTCGTAGTTCACTTAAACTTGAAGATCAAATAATTGGCGAATTGTACTGTTTGGATGATTTGCAGATATGTTTCTTAGACTATATAGAAGCAATATATACAAAGATTTCAACCGTCTACGTGTTCCAATCATTGTTCTACTTGTAGAAAGTTACAATTAATTTCCGTTAAAGCATTAACAAGGGGGCTCGTAGTTCACTTAAACTTGAAGAACAAAAAATTAGCGAATTGTACTGTTTGGATGCTTTGCATATATGTTTCGTAGATTATATAGAAGCCATATATACAATGATTTCAACCGTCTACCTGATCCATTCATTGTTCTACTTGTCGAAACTTACAAATAATATCCTTTAAAGGATTAACAATGGGGCTCGTTGTTCACTTAAACTTGAAGAACAATAAATTGGCGAATTGTACTGTTTGGATGCTTTGCATATATGTTTCTTAGACTATATAGAAGCAATATATACAAAGATTTCAACCGTCTACCTGTTCCATTCATTGTTCTACTTGTCGAAATTTACAAATAATTTCCGATAAACGATTAACCATTGGGGCTCATTGTTCACTTAAACTTGAAGAACAAAAAATTGGCGAATTGTACTGTTTGGATGCTTTGCATATATGTTTCTTAGACTATATAGAAGCAATATATACAATGATTTCAACCGTCTACCTGTTCCATTCATTGTTCTACTTGTCGAAAGTTACAAATAATTTCCGATAAAGGATTAACAATGGGTCTCATTGTTCACTTAAACTTGAAGAACAAAAAATTGGCGAATGGTACTGTTTGGATGCTTTGCATATATGTTTCTTAGACTATATGGAAGCAATATATACAAAGATTTCAACCGTCTACGTGTTCCAATCATTGTTCTACTTGTCGAAATTTACAAATAATTTCCTTTAAAGGATTAAAAATGGGGCTCGTTGTTCAGTTAAACTTGAAGAACAATAAATTCGCGAATTGTACTGTTTGGATGCTTTGCATATATGTTTCTTAGACTATATAGAAGCAATATATACATTGATTTCAACCGGCTACCTGTTCCATTCATTGTTCTACTTGTCGCAAGTTACAAATAATTTCCGTTAAAGTATTAACAATGGGGCTCGTAGTTCACTTAAACTTGAAGATCAAATAATTGGCGAATTGTACTGTTTGGATTCTTTGCATATATGTTTCTTAGACTATACAGAAGCAATATATACAATGATTTCAACAGTCTACCTGTTCCATTCATTGTTCTACTTGTTGAAATTTACAAATAACTTCCTTTAAAGGATTAACAATGGGGCTCGTAGTTCACTTAAACTTGAAGATCAAAAAATTGGCGAATGGTGCTGTTTGGATGCTTTGCATATATGTTTCTTAGATTATATAGTAGCAATATATACAAAGATATCAACCGTCTACCTGTTCCATTCATTGTTCTACTTGTCGAAATTTACAAATAATTTCCTTTAAAGGATTAACAATGGGTCTCATTGTTCACTTAAACTTGAAGAACAAAAAATTGGCGAATGGTACTGTTTGGATGCTTTGCATATATGTTTCTTAGACTATATGGAAGCAATATATACAATGATTTCAACAGTCTACCTGTTCCATTCATTGTTCTACTTGTTGAAATTTACAAATAATTTAGTTTAAAGGATTAACAATGGGGCTCGTAGTTCACTTAAACTTGAAGAACAATAAATTCGCGAATTGTACTGTTTGGATGCTTTGCATATATGTTTCTTAGACTATATAGAAGCAATATATACATTGATTTCAACCGGCTACCTGTTCCATTCAGTGTTCTACTTGTCGAAAGTTACAAATAATTTCCGATAAAGGATTAACAATGGGTCTCATTGTTCACATAAACTTGAAGAACAAAAAATTGGCGAATGTTACTGTTTGGATGCTTTGCATATATGTTTCTTAGACTATATGGAAGCAATATATACAAAGATTTCAACCGTCTACGTGTTCCAATCATTGTTCTACTTGTCGAAATTTACAAATAATTTCCTTTAAAGGATTAACAATGGGGCTCGTAGTTCACTTAAACTTGAAGAACAAAAAATTGGCGAATGGTACTGTTTGGATGCTTTGCATATATGTTTCTTAGAATATATAGAAGCAATATATACAAAGATTTCAACCGTCTACCTGTTCCATTCATTGTTCTACTTGTCGAAATTTACAAATAATTTCCGATAAACGATTAACCATTGGGGCTCATTGTTCACTTAAACTTGAAGAACAAAAAATTGGCGAATTGTACTGTTTGGATGCTTTGCATATATGTTTCTTAGACTATATAGAAGCAATATATACAATGATTTCAACCGTCTACCTGTTCCATTCATTGTTCTACTTGTCGAAAGTTACAAATAATTTCCGATAAAGGATTAACAATGGGTCTCATTGTTCACTTAAACTTGAAGAACAAAAAATTGGCGAATGGTACTGTTTGGATGCTTTGCATATATGTTTCTTAGACTATATGGAAGCAATATATACAAAGATTTCAACCGTCTACGTGTTCCAATCATTGTTCTACTTGTCGAAATTTACAAATAATTTCCTTTAAAGGATTAAAAATGGGGCTCGTTGTTCAGTTAAACTTGAAGAACAATAAATTCGCGAATTGTACTGTTTGGATGCTTTGCATATATGTTTCTTAGACTATATAGAAGCAATATATACATTGATTTCAACCGGCTACCTGTTCCATTCATTGTTCTACTTGTCGCAAGTTACAAATAATTTCCGTTAAAGTATTAACAATGGGGCTCGTAGTTCACTTAAACTTGAAGATCAAATAATTGGCGAATTGTACTGTTTGGATTCTTTGCATATATGTTTCTTAGACTATACAGAAGCAATATATACAATGATTTCAACAGTCTACCTGTTCCATTCATTGTTCTACTTGTTGAAATTTACAAATAATTTCCTTTAAAGGATTAACAATGGGGCTCGTAGTTCACTTAAACTTGAAGATCAAAAAATTGGCGAATGGTGCTGTTTGGATGCTTTGCATATATGTTTCTTAGATTATATAGTAGCAATATATACAAAGATTTCAACCGTCTACCTGTTCCATTCATTGTTCTACTTGTCGAAATTTACAAATAATTTCCTTTAAAGGATTAACAATGGGGCTCGTTGTTCACTTAAACTTGAAGAACAATAAATTGGCGAATTGTACTGTTTGGATGCTTTGCATATATGTTTCTTAGACTATATAGAAGCAATATATACAAAGATTTCAACCGTCTACCTGTTCCATTCATTGTTCTACATGTCGAAAGTTACAAATAATTTCCGATAAAGGATTAACCATTGGGGCTCATTGTTCACTTAAACTTGAAGAACAAAAAAGTGGCGAATTGTACTGTTTGGATGCTTTGCATATATGTTTCTTAGACTATATAGAAGCAATATATACAAAGATTTCAACCGTCTACCTGTTCCATTCAGTGTTCTACTTGTCGAAAGTTACAAATAATTTCCGATAAAGGATTAACAATGGGTCTCATTGTTCACATAAACTTGAAGAACAAAAAATTGGCGAATGGTACTGTTTGGATGCTTTGCATATATGTTTCTTAGACTATATGGAAGCAATATATACAAAGATTTCAACCGTCTACGTGTTCCAATCATTGTTCTACTTGTCGAAATTTACAAATAATTTCCTTTAAAGGATTAACAATGGGGCTCGTTGTTCACTTAATCTTGAAGAACAATAAATTCGCGAATTGTACTGTTTGGATGCTTTGCATATATGTTTCTTAGACTATATAGAAGCAATATATACATTGATTTCAACCGGCTACCTGTTCCATTCATTGTTCTACTTGTCGCAAGTTACAAATAATTTCCGTTAAAGTATTAACAATGGAGCTCGTAGTTCATTTAAACTTGAAGATCAAATAATTGGCGAATTGTACTGTTTGGATTCTTTGCATATATGTTTCGTAGACTATACAGAAGCAATATATACAAAGATTTCAACCATCTACGTGTTCCAATCATTGTTCTACTTGTCGAAATTTACAAATAATTTCCTTTAAAGGATTAACAATGGGGCTCGTTGTTCACTTAAACTTTAAGAACAAAAGATTGGCGAATGTTACTGTTTGGATGCTTTGCATATATGTTTCTTAGACTATATAGACGCAATATATACAATGATTTCAACCGTCTACCCGTTCTATTCATTGTTCTACTTGTAGAAACTTACAAATAATTTCCGTTTCATGATTATCAATGGAGCTCGTAGTTCACTTAAACTTGAAGATCAAATAATTGGCGAATTGTACTGTTTGGATTCTTTGCATATATGTATCTTAGACTATACAGACGCAATATATACAAAGGTTTCAACCGCCTACCTGTTCCATTCAGTGTTCTACTTGTCGAAAGTTACAAATAATTTCCGATAAAGGATTAACCATTGGGGCTCATTGTTCACTTAAACTTGAAGAACAAGAAATTGGCGAATGGTACTGTTTGGATGCTTTGCATATATGTTTCTTAGACTATATGGAAGCAATATATACAAAGATTTCAACCGTCTACGTGTTCCAATCATTGTTCTACTTGTCGAAATTTACAAATAATTTCCTTTAAAGGATTAACAATGGGGCTCATAGTTCACTTAAACTTGAAGAACAAAAAATTGGCGAATGGTACTGTTTGGATGCTTTGCATATATGTTTCTTAGATTATATAGAAGCAACATATACAAAGATTTCAACCGTCTACCTGTTCCATTCATTGTTCTACTTGTCGAAGTTTACAAATAATTTCCTTTAAAGGATTAACAATGGGGCTCGTTGTTCACTTAAACTTGAAGATCAAAAAATTGGCGAATGGTGCTGTTTGGATGCTTTGCATATATGTTTCTTAGATTATATAGTAGCAATATATACAAAGATTTCAACCGTCTACCTATTCCATTCATTGTTCTACTTGCCGAAATTTACAAATAATTTCCTTTAAAGGATTAACAATGGGGCTCGTCGTTCACTTAAACTTGAAGAACAAGAAATTCGCGAATTGTACTGTTTGGATGCTTTGCATATATGTTTCTTAGACTATATGGAAGCAATATATACAATGATTTCAACCGTCTACCTGTTCCATTCATTGTTCTACTTGTAGAAAGTTACAAATAATTTCCTTTAAAGGATTAACAATGGGGCTCATAGTTCACTTAAACTTGAAGAACAAAAAATTGTCGAATGGTACTGTTTGGATGCTTTGCATATATGTTTCTTAGATTATATAGAAGCAATATATACAATGATTTCAACCGTCTACCTGTTCCATTCATTGTTCTACTTGTCGAAAGTTACAAATAATTTCCGTTAAGGGATTAACAATGGGGATCGTAGTTTACTTAAACTTGAAGAACCAGAAATTGGCGAATTGTACTGTTTGGATGCTTTGCATATAGGTTTCTTAGTCTATATAGAAGCAATACATACAATGATTTCAACCGTCTACCAATTCCATTCATTGTTCTACTTGCCGAAATTTACAAATAATTTCCTTTAAAGGATTAACAATGGGGCTCGTAGTTCACTTAAACTTGAAGAACAAAAAATTGGCGAATCGTACTGTTTGGATGCTTTGAATATATGTTTCTTATATTATATAGAAGCAATATATACAAGGATTTCAACCGTCTACATGTTCCATTCATTGTTCTACTTGTCGAAAGTTACAAATAATTACCGATAAAGGATTAACCATTGGGGCTCATTGTTCACTTAATCTTGAGGAACAACAAATTGGCGAATTGTACTGTTTGGATGCTTTGCATATATGTTTCTTAGACTATATAGAAGCAATATGTAGAAAGATTTCACCCGTCTACCTGTTCCATTCATTTTTCTACTTGTCGAAATTTACAAATAATTTCCGTTAAGGGATTAACAATGGGGATCGTAGTTTACTTAAACTTGAAGAACAAAAAATTGGCGAATTGTACTGTTTGGATGCTTTGCATATATGTTTCTTAGACTATATAGAAGCAATATATACATTGATTTCAACCGTCTACCTGTTCCATTCGTTGTTCTACTTGTCGGAAGTTACAAATAATTTCCGTTAAAGTATTAACAATGGGGCTCGTTGTTCACTTAAACATGAAGATGAAATAATTGGCGAATTGTACTGTTTGGATGCTTTGCATATATGTTTCTTAGATTATATAGAAGCAATATATACAAAGATTTCAACCGTCTACCTGTTCCAGTCATTGTTCTACTTGTCGAAAATAACAAATAATTTCCGATAAAGGATTAACCATTGGGGCTCATTGCTCACTTAAACTTGAAGAACAATAAATTGTCGAATTGTACTATTTGGATGCTTTGCATATATGTTTCTTAGACTATATAGAAGCAATATATACAATGTTTTCAACCGTCTACCTGTTCCATTCATTGTTCAACTTGTCGAAAGTTACTAATAATTTCCGTTAAGGGATTAACAATGGGGATCGTAGTTTTCTTAAACTTGAAGAACAAAAAATTGGCGAATGGTACTGTTTGGATGCTTTGCATATATGTTTCTTAGACTATATAGAAGCAATATATACATTGATTTCAACCGTCTACCTGTTCCATTCATTGTTCTACTTGTCGGAAGTTACAAATAATTTCCGTTAAAGTATTAACAATGGGGCTCGTAGTTCACTTAAACATGAAGATGAAATAATTGGCGAATGGTACTGTTTGGATGCTTTGCATATATGTTTCTTAGACTATATGGAAGCAATATATACAAAGATTTCAACCGTCTGCGTGTTCCAATCATTGTTCTACTTGTAGAAAGTTACAATTAATTTCCGTTATAGGATTAACAATGGGGCTCGTAGTTCACTTAAACTTGAAGAACAAAAAATTGGCGAATTGTACTGTTTGGATGCTTTGCATATATGTTTCGTAGGCTATATAGAAGCAATATATACAATGATTTCAACCGTCTACCTGTTCCATTCATTGTTCTACTTGTCGCAAGTTACAAATAATTTCCGTTAAAGTATTAACAATGGGGCTCGTAGTTCACTTAAACTTGAAGATCAAATAATTGGCGAATTGTACTGTTTGGATGATTTGCAGATATGTTTCTTAGACTATATAGAAGCAATATATACAAAGATTTCAACCGTCTACGTGTTCCAATCATTGTTCTACTTGTAGAAAGTTACAATTAATTTCCGTTAAAGCATTAACAAGGGGGCTCGTAGTTCACTTAAACTTGAAGAACAAAAAATTAGCGAATTGTACTGTTTGGATGCTTTGCATATATGTTTCGTAGATTATATAGAAGCCATATATACAATGATTTCAACCGTCTACCTGATCCATTCATTGTTCTACTTGTCGAAACTTACAAATAATATCCTTTAAAGGATTAACAATGGGGCTCGTTGTTCACTTAAACTTGAAGAACAATAAATTGGCGAATTGTACTGTTTGGATGCTTTGCATATATGTTTCTTAGACTATATAGAAGCAATATATACAAAGATTTCAACCGTCTACGTGTTCCAATCATTGTTGTACTTGTCGAAATTTACGAATAATTTCCTTTAAAGGATTAACAATGGGGCTCGTTGTTCACTTAAACTTGAAGAACAATAAATTCGCGAATTGTACTGTTTGGATGCTTTGCATATATGTTTCTTAGACTATATAGAAGCAATATATAAATTGATTTCAACCGGCTACCTGTTCCATTCATTGTTCTACTTGTCGCAAGTTACAAATAATTTCCGATAAAGTATTAACAATGGGGCTCGTAGTTCACTTAAACTTGAAGATCAAATAATTGGCGAATTCTACTGTTTGGATTCTTTGCATATATGTTTCTTAGACTATACAGAAGCAATATATACAATGATTTCAACAGTCTACCTGTTCGATTCATTGTTCTACTTGTTGAAATTTACAAATAATTTCCTTTAAAGGATTAACAATGGGGCTCGTAGTTCACTTAAACTTGAAGATCAAAAAATTGGCGAATGGTACTGTTTGGATGCTTTGCATATATGTTTCTTAGATTATATAGTAGCAATATATACAATGATTTCAACCGTCTACCTGTTCCATTCATTGTTCTACTTGTAGAAAGTTACAAATAATTTCCGTTTCATGATTATCAATGGGGCTCGTCGTTCACTTAAACTTGAAGAACAAAAAATTGGCTAATGGTACTGTTTGGATGATTTGCGTATATGTTTCTTAGTCTATATAGAAGCAATATATACAATGATTTCAACCGTCTACCTGTTCCATTCATTGTTCTACTTGTCGAAAGTTACAAATAATTTCCGTTAAGGGATTAACAATGGGGATCGTAGTTTACTTAAACTTGAAGAACCAGAAATTGGCGAATTGTACTGTTTGGATGCTTTGCATATAGGTTTCTTAGTCTATATAGAAGCAATACATACAATGATTTCAACCGTCTACCAATTCCATTCATTGTTCTACTTGCCGAAATTTACAAATAATTTCCTTTAAAGGATTAACAATGGGGCTCGTAGTTCACTTAAACTTGAAGAACAAAAAATTGGCGAATCGTACTGTTTGGATGCTTTGAAT
This sequence comes from Cerceris ruficornis, assembly GCA_963989415.1. Classification (NCBI taxonomy): domain Eukaryota; kingdom Metazoa; phylum Arthropoda; class Insecta; order Hymenoptera; family Crabronidae; genus Cerceris; species Cerceris ruficornis. The sequence goes on from CAXDIW010000192.1 coordinate 1,350,387, forward strand.
ATATGTTTCTTATATTATATAGAAGCAATATATACAAGGATTTCAACCGTCTACATGTTCCATTCATTGTTCTACTTGTCGAAAGTTACAAATAATTACCGATAAAGGATTAACCATTGGGGCTCATTGTTCACTTAAACTTGAGGAACAACAAATTGGCGAATTGTACTGTTTGGATGCTTTGCATATATGTTTCTTAGACTATATAGAAGCAATATATACAAAGATTTCAACCGTCTACATGTTCCATTCATTGTTCTACTTGTCGAAAGTTACAAATAATTTCCGATAAAGGATTAACAATGGGTCTCATTGTTCACTTAAACTTGAAGAACAAAAAATTGGCGAATGGTACTGTTTGGATGCTTTGCATATATGTTTCTAAGGCTATATAGACGCAATATATACAAGGATTTCAACCGTCTACCTGTTCCATTCATTGTTCTACTTGTCGAAAGTTACAAATAATTTCCGATAAAGGATTAACAATGGGGCTCATTGTTCACTTAAACTTGAAGGACAAAAAATTGGCGAATGATACTGTTTGGATGCTTTGCATATATGTTTCTTAGACTATATGGAAGCAATACATACAAAGATTTCAACCGTCTACGTGTTCCAATCATTGTTCTACTTGTAGAAAGTTACAATTAATTTCCGTTAAAGGATTAACAATGGGGCTCGTAGTTCACATAAACTTGAAGAACAAAAAATGAGCGAATTGTACTGTTTGGATGCTTTGCATATATGTTTCTTAGACTATATAGAAGCAAAATATACAAAGATTTCAACCGTCTACGTGTTCCAATCATTGTTCTACTTGTAGAAATTTCGAATTAATTTCCGTTAAAGGATTAACAATGGGGCTCGTAGTTCACTTAAACTTGAAGAACAAAAAATTGGCGAATTGTACTGTTTGGATGCTTTGCATATATGTTTCTTAGACTATATAGAAGCAATATATACAAAGATTTCAACCGTCTACCTGTTCCATTCATTGTTCTACTTGTCGAAAGTTACAAATAATTACCGATAAAGGATTAACCATTGGGGCTCATTGTTCACTTAAACTTGAAGAACAAAAAATTGGAGAATGGTACTGTTTGGATGCTTTGCATATATGTTTCTTAGACTATATGGAAGCAATATATACAAAGATTTCAACCGTCTACGTGTTCCAATCATTGTTCTACTTGTAGAAAGTTACAATTAATTTCCGTTAAAGGATTAACAATGGGGCTCGTAGTTCACTTAAACTTGAAGAACAAAAAATTGGCAAATTGTACTGTTTGGATGCTTTGCATATATGTTTCTTAGATTATATGGAAGCAATATATACAAAGATTTCAACAGCCTACGTGTTCCAATCATTGTTCTACTTGTCGAAATTTACAAATAATTTCCTTTAAAGGATTAACAATGGGGCTCGTTGTTCACTTAAACTTGAAGAACAATAAATTGGCGAATTGTACTGTTTGGATGCTTTGCATATATGTTTCTTAGACTATATAGAAGCAATATATACAAAGAATTCAACCGTCTACCTGTTCCATTCATTGTTCTACTTGTCGAAAGTTACAAATAATTACCGATAAAGGATTAACCATTGGGGCTCATTGTTCACTTAAACTTGAAGAACAAAAAATTGGCGAATTGTACTGTTTGGATGCTTTCCATATATGTTTCTTAGACTATATGGAAGCAATATATACAAAGATTTCAACCGTCTACGTGTACCAATCATTGTTCTACTTGTAGAAAGTTACAATTAATTTCCGTTAAAGGATTAACAATGGGACTCGTAGTTCACTTAAACTTGAAGAACAAAAAATTGGCAAATTGTACTGTTTGGATGCTTTGCATATATGTTTCTTAGACTAATTAGAAGCAATATATAGAAAGATTTCACCCGTCTACCTGTACTATTCATTGTTCTACTTGTAGAAAGTTATAAATAATTTCCATTTCATGATTATCAATGGGGCTCGCTGTTCACTTAAACTTGAAGATCAAAAAATTGGCGATTGTTACTGTTTAGATGCTTTGCATATAGGTTTCGTAGACTATATAGAAGCAACATATACAAAGATTTCAACCGTCTACCTGTTCTATTCATTGTTCTACTTGTCGAAAATTACAAATAATTTCCGATAAAGGATTAACCATTGGGTCTCATTGTTCACTTAAACTTGAAGACCAAAAAATTGGCAAATGGTATTGTTTGGATGCTTTGCGTACATATTTCATAGACTATATGGAAGCAATATATACAAAGATTTCAACAGTCTACGTGTTACAATCATTGTTCTACTTGTCGAAAGTTACAAATAATTTCCGTTTCATGATTATCAATGGGGCTCGTCGTTCACTTAAACTTGAAGAACAAAAAATTGGCTAATGGTACTGTTTGGATGATTTGCGTATATGTTTCTTAGTCTATATAGAAGCAATATATACAATGATTTCAACCGTCTACCTGTTCCATTCATTGTTCTACTTGTCGAAAGTTACAAATAATTTCCGTTAAGGGATTAACAATGGGGATCGTAGTTTACTTAAACTTGAAGAACCAGAAATTGGCGAATTGTACTGTTTGGATGCTTTGCATATAGGTTTCTTAGTCTATATAGAAGCAATACATACAATGATTTCAACCGTCTACCAATTCCATTCATTGTTCTACTTGCCGAAATTTACAAATAATTTCCTTTAAAGGATTAACAATGGGGCTCGTAGTTCACTTAAACTTGAAGAACAAAAAATTGGCGAATCGTACTGTTTGGATGCTTTGAATATATGTTTCTTATATTATATAGAAGCAATATATACAAGGATTTCAACCGTCTACATGTTCCATTCATTGTTCTACTTGTCGAAAGTTACAAATAATTACCGATAAAGGATTAACCATTGGGGCTCATTGTTCACTTAAACTTGAGGAACAACAAATTGGCGAATTGTACTGTTTGGATGCTTTGCATATATGTTTCTTAGACTATATAGAAGCAATATATACAAAGATTTCAACCGTCTACATGTTCCATTCCTTGTTCTACTTGTCGAAAGTTACAAATAATTTCCGATAAAGGATTAACAATGGGTCTCATTGTTCACTTAAACTTGAAGAACAAAAAATTGGCGAATGGTACTGTTTGGATGCTTTGCATATATGTTTCTAAGGCTATATAGACGCAATATATACAAGGATTTCAACCGTCTACCTGTTCCATTCATTGTTCTACTTGTCGAAAGTTACAAATAATTTCCGTTAAGGGATTAACAATGGGGATCGTAGTTTACTTAAACTTGAAGAACAAAAAATTGGCGAATTGTACTGTTTGGATGCTTTGCATATATGTTTCTTAGACTATATAGAAGCAATATATACAATGATTTCAACAGTCTACCTGTTCCATTCATTGTTCTACTTGTCGAAATTTACAAATAATTTCCTTTAAAGGATTAACAATGGGGCTCGTAGTTCACTTAAACTTGAAGAACAAAAAATTGGCGAATTGTACTGTTTGGATGCTTTGCATATATGTTTCTTAGACTATTGATAAGCAATATATAGAAAGATTTCACCCGTCTACCTGTACTATTCATTGTTCTACTTGTAGAAAGTTACAAATAATTTCCATTTCATGATTATCAATGGGGCTCGCTGTTCACTTAAACTTGAAGATCAAAAAATTGGCGATTGTTACTGTTTAGACGCTTTGCATATAGGTTTCGTAGACTATATAGAAGCAACATATACAAAGATTTCAACCGTCTACCTTTTCTATTCATTGTTCTACTTGTCGAAAATTACAAATAATTTCCGATAAAGGATTAACCATTGGGTCTCATTGTTCACTTAAACTTGAAGACCAAAAAATTGGCAAATGGTATTGTTTGGATGCTTTGCGTACATGTATCTTAGACTATATGGAAGCAATATATACAAAGATTTCAACAGTCTACGTGTTCCAATCATTGTTCTACTTGTCGAAATTTACAAATAATTTCCTTTAAAGGATTAACAATGGGGCTCGTTGTTCACTTAAACTTGAAGAACAATAAACTGGCGAATTGTACTGTTTGGATGTTTTGCATATATGTTTCTTAGACTATATAGAAGCAATATATACAAAGAATTCAACCGTCTACCTGTTCCATTCATTGTTCTACTTGTCGCAAGTTACAAATAATTTCCTTTAAAGGATTAACAATGGGGCTAGTTGTACACTTAAACTTGAAGGACAAAAAATTGGCGAATGATACTGTTTGGATGCTTTCCATATATGTTTCTTAGACTATATGGAAGCAATATATACAAAGATTTCAACCGTCTACGTGTACCAATCATTGTTCTACTTGTAGAAAGTTACAATTAATTTCCGTTAAAGGATTAACAATGGGACTCGTAGTTCACTTAAACTTGAAGAACAAAAAATTGGCAAATTGTACTGTTTGGATGCTTTGCATATATGTTTCTTAGACTAATTAGAAGCAATATATAGAAAGATTTCACCCGTCTACCTGTACTATTCATTGTTCTACTTGTAGAAAGTTATAAATAATTTCCATTTCATGATTATCAATGGGGCTCGCTGTTCACTTAAACTTGAAGATCAAAAAATTGGCGATTGTTACTGTTTAGATGCTTTGCATATAGGTTTCGTAGACTATATAGAAGCAACATATACAAAGATTTCAACCGTCTACCTGTTCTATTCATTGTTCTACTTGTCGAAAATTACAAATAATTTCCGATAAAGGATTAACCATTGGGTCTCATTGTTCACTTAAACTTGAAGACCAAAAAATTGGCAAATGGTATTGTTTGGATGCTTTGCGTACATATTTCATAGACTATATGGAAGCAATATATACAAAGATTTCAACAGTCTACGTGTTACAATCATTGTTCTACTTGTCGAAAGTTACAAATAATTTCCGTTTCATGATTATCAATGGGGCTCGTCGTTCACTTAAACTTGAAGAACAAAAAATTGGCTAATGGTACTGTTTGGATGATTTGCGTATATGTTTCTTAGTCTATATAGAAGCAATATATACAATGATTTCAACCGTCTACCTGTTCCATTCATTGTTCTACTTGTCGAAAGTTACAAATAATTTCCGTTAAGGGATTAACAATGGGGATCGTAGTTTACTTAAACTTGAAGAACCAGAAATTGGCGAATTGTACTGTTTGGATGCTTTGCATATAGGTTTCTTAGTCTATATAGAAGCAATACATACAATGATTTCAACCGTCTACCAATTCCATTCATTGTTCTACTTGCCGAAATTTACAAATAATTTCCTTTAAAGGATTAACAATGGGGCTCGTAGTTCACTTAAACTTGAAGAACAAAAAATTGGCGAATCGTACTGTTTGGATGCTTTGAATATATGTTTCTTATATTATATAGAAGCAATATATACAAGGATTTCAACCGTCTACATGTTCCATTCATTGTTCTACTTGTCGAAAGTTACAAATAATTACCGATAAAGGATTAACCATTGGGGCTCATTGTTCACTTAAACTTGAGGAACAACAAATTGGCGAATTGTACTGTTTGGATGCTTTGCATATATGTTTCTTAGACTATATAGAAGCAATATATACAAAGATTTCAACCGTCTACATGTTCCATTCCTTGTTCTACTTGTCGAACGTTACAAATAATTTCCGATAAAGGATTAACAATGGGTCTCATTGTTCACTTAAACTTGAAGAACAAAAAATTGGCGAATGGTACTGTTTGGATGCTTTGCATATATGTTTCTAAGGCTATATAGACGCAATATATACAAGGATTTCAACCGTCTACCTGTTCCATTCATTGTTCTACTTGTCGAAAGTTACAAATAATTTCCGTTAAGGGATTAACAATGGGGATCGTAGTTCACTTAAACTTGAAGAACAAAAAATTGGCGAATTGTACTGTTTGGATGCTTTGCATATATGTTTCTTAGACTATATAGAAGCAATATATACAATGATTTCAACAGTCTACCTGTTCCATTCATTGTTCTACTTGTCGAAATTTACAAATAATTTCCTTTAAAGGATTAACAATGGGGCTCGTAGTTCACTTAAACTTGAAGAACAAAAAATTGGCGAATGGTACTGTTTGGATGCTTTGCATATATGTTTCTTATACTATATAGAAGAAATATATACAAAGATTTCAACCGTCTACCTGTTCCATTCAATGTTCTACTTGTCGAAATTTACAAATAATTTCCTTTAAAGGATTAACAATGGGGCTCGTAGTTCACTTAAACTTGAAGAACAAAAAATTGGCGAATTGTACTGTTTGGATGCTTTGCATATATGTTTCTTAGACTATTGATAAGCAATATATAGAAAGATTTCACCCGTCTACCTGTACTATTCATTGTTCTACTTGTAGAAAGTTAGAAATAATTTCCATTTCATGATTATCAATGGGGCTCGCTGTTCACTTAAACTTGAAGATCAAAAAATTGGCGATTGTTACTGTTTAGACGCTTTGCATATAGGTTTCGTAGACTATATAGAAGCAACATATACAAAGATTTCAACCGTCTACCTTTTCTATTCATTGTTCTACTTGTCGAAAATTACAAATAATTTCCGATAAAGGATTAACCATTGGGTCTCATTGTTCACTTAAACTTGAAGACCAAAAAATTGGCAAATGGTATTGTTTGGATGCTTTGCGTACATGTATCTTAGACTATATGGAAGCAATATATACAAAGATTTCAACAGTCTACGTGTTCCAATCATTGTTCTACTTGTCGAAATTTACAAATAATTTCCTTTAAAGGATTAACAATGGGGCTCGTTGTTCACTTAAACTTGAAGAACAATAAACTGGCGAATTGTACTGTTTGGATGTTTTGCATATATGTTTCTTAGACTATATAGAAGCAATATATACAAAGAATTCAACCGTCTACCTGTTCCATTCATTGTTCTACTTGTCGCAAGTTACAAATAATTTCCTTTAAAGGATTAACAATGGGGCTAGTTGTACACTTAAACTTGAAGAACAATAAATTGGCGAATTGTACTATTTGGATGCTTTGCATATATGTTTCTTAGACTATATAGAAGCAATATATACAATGATTTCAACCGTCTACCTGTTCCATTCATTGTTCTACTTGTCGAAAGTTACAAATAATTTCCGATAACGGATTAACCATTGGGGCTCATTGTTCACTTAAACTTGAAGAACAAAAAATTGGCGAATTGTACTGTTTGGATGCTTTCCATATATGTTTCTTATACTATATAGAAGAAATATATACAAAGATTTCAACCGTCTACCTGTTCCATTCAATGTTCTACTTGTCGAAATTTACAAATAATTTCCTTTAAAGGATTAACAATGGGGCTCGTAGTTCACTTAAACTTGAAGAACAAAAAATTGATGAATTGTACTGTTTGGATGCTTTGCATATATGTTTCGTAGACTATTGATAAGCAATATATTGAAAGATTTCACCCGTCTACCTGTACTATTCATTGTTCTACTTCTAGAAAGTTACAAATAATTTCCATTTCATGATTATCAATGGGGCTCGCTGTTCACTTAAACTTGAAGATCAAAAAATTGGCGATTGTTACTGTTTAGATGCTTTGCATATAGGTTTCGTAGACTATATAGAAGCAACATATACAAAGATTTCAACCGTCTACCTTTTCTATTCATTGTTCTACTTGTCGAAAATTACAAATAATTTCCGATAAAGGATTAACCATTGGGTCTCATTGTTCACTTAAACTTGAAGACCAAAAAATTGGCAAATGGTATTGTTTGGATGCTTTGCGTACATGTTTCTTAGACTATATGGAAGCAATACATACAAAGATTTCAACAGTCTACGTGTTCCAATCATTGTTCTACATGTCGAAATTTACAAATAATTTCCTTTAAAGGATTAACAATGGGGCTCGTTGTTCACTTAAACTTGAAGAACAATAAACTGGCGAATTGTACTGTTTGGATGTTTTGCATATATGTTTCTTAGACTATATAGAAGCAATATATACAAAGAATTCAACCGTCTACCTGTTCCATTCATTGTTCTACTTGTCGCAAGTTACAAATAATTTCCGATAAACGATTAACCATTGGGGCTCATTGTTCACTTACACTTGAAGAACAAAAAATTGGCGAATGGTACTGTTTGGAAGCTTTGCATATATGTTTCTTAGACTATATAGAAGCAATATATACATTGATTTCAACCGTCTACCTGTTCCATTCATTGTTCTACTTGTCGAAAGTTACAAATAATTTCCGATAAAGGATTAACAATGGGGCTCATTGTTCACTTAAACTTGAAGGACAAAAAATTGGCGAATGATACTGTTTGGATGCTTTGAAAATATGTTTCTTAGATTATATGGAAGCAATACATACAAAGATTTCAACCGTCTACGTGTTCCAATCATTGTTCTACTTGTAGAAAGTTACAATTAATTTCCGTTAAAGGATTAACAATGGGGCTCGTAGTTCACATAAACTTGAAGAACAAAAAATGAGCGAATTGTACTGTTTGGATGCTTTGCATATTTGTTTCGTAGACTATATAGAAGCAATATATACAAAGATTTCAACCGTCTACCTGTTCCATTCATTGTTCTACTTGTCGAAAGTTACAAATAATTTCCGATAAAGGATTAACCATTGGGGCTCATTGTTCATTTAAACTTGAAGAACAAAAAATTGGCGAATGGTCCTGTTTGGATGCTTTGCATATATGTTTCTTAGACTATATAGAAGCAATATATACATTGATTTCAACCGTCTACCTGTTCCATTCACTGTTCTACTTGTCGCAAGTTACAAATAATTTCCGCTAAAGTATTAACAATGGGGCTCGTAGTTCACTTAAACTTGAAGATCAATTAATTGGCGAATTGTACTGTTTGGATGATATGCAGATATGTTTCTTAGACTATATAGAAGCAATATATACAATGATTTCAACCGTCTACCTGTTCCATTCATTGTTCTACTTGTCGAAAGTTACAAATAATTTCCGATAAAGGATTAACCATTGGGGCTCATTGTTCATTTAAACTTGAAGAACAAAAAATTGGCGGATGGTACTGTTTGGATGCTTTGAATATATGTTTCTTACATTATACAGAAGCAATATATACAAATATTTCAACCGTCTACCTGTTCCATTCATTGTTCTACTTGTCGAAAGTTAGAAATAATTTCCGTTAAGGGATTAACAATGGGGATCGTAGTTTACTTAAACTTGAAGGACAAAAAATTGGCGAATGGTACTGTTTGGATGCTTTGCATATATGTTTCTTAGACTATATGGAAGCTATATATACAAAGATTTCAACCGTCTACGTGTTCCAATCATTGTTCTACTTGTAGAAAGTTACAATTAATTTCCGTTAAAGGATTAACAATGGGGCTCGTAGTTCACTTAATCTTGAAGAACAAAAAATTGGCGAATTGTTCTGTTTGGATGCTTTGCATATTTGTTTCGTAGACTATATAGAAGCAATATATACAATGATTTCAACCGTCTACCTATTCCATTCATTGTTCTACTTGCCGAAAATTACAAATAATTTCCGATAAAGGATTAACCATTGGGCCTCATTGTTCACTTAAGCTTGAAGGACAAAAAATTGGAGAATGGTACTGTTTGGATGCTTGGCATATATGTTTCTTAGACTATATGGAAGCAATATATACAAAGATTTCAACCGTCTACGTGTTCCAATCATTGTTCTACTTGTAGAAAGTTACAATTAATTTCCGTTAAAGGATTAACAATGGGGCTCGTAGTTCACTTAAACTTGAAGAACAAAAAATTGGCGAATTGTACTGTTTGGATGCTTTGCATATTTGTTTCGTAGACTATATAGAAGCAATATATAAAATGATTTCAACCGTCTACATGATCCATTCATTGTTCTACTTGTCGAAATTTACAAATAATTTCCTTTAAAGGATTAACAATGGGGCTCGTAGTTCACTTAATCATGAAGATGAAATAATTGGCGAATTGTACTGTTTGGATGCTTTGCATATGTGTCTCTTAGATTATATAGAAGCAATATATACAATAATTTCAACCGTCTACCTGTTCCATTCATTGTTCTACTTGTCGAAAGTTAGAAATAATTTCCGTTAAGGGATTAACAATGGGGATCGTAGTTTACTTAAACTTGAAGGACAAAAAATTGACGAATGGTACTGTTTGGATGCTTTGCATATATGTTTCTTAGACTATATGGAAGCTATATATACAAAGATTTCAACCGTCTACGTGTTCCAATCATTGTTCTACTTGTAGAAAGTTACAATTAATTTCCGTTAAAGGATTAACAATGGGGCTCGTAGTTCACTTAAACTTGAAGAACAAAAAATTGGCGAATTGTTCTGTTTGGATGCTTTGCATATTTGTTTCGTAGACTATATAGAAGCAATATATACAATGATTTCAACCGTCTACCTATTCCATTCATTGTTCTACTTGCCGAAAATTACAAATAATTTCCGATAAAGGATTAACCATTGGGCCTCATTGTTCACTTAAGCTTGAAGGACAAAAAATTGGAGAATGGTACTGTTTGGATGCTTTGCATATATGTTTCTTAGACTATATGGAAGCAATATATACAAAGATTTCAACCGTCTACGTGTTCCAATCATTGTTCTACTTGTAGAAAGTTACAATTAATTTCCGTTAAAGGATTAACAATGGGGCTCGTAGTTCACTTAAACTTGAAGAACAAAAAATTGGCGAATTGTACTGTTTGGATGCTTTGCATATTTGTTTCGTAGACTATATAGAAGCAATATATAAAATGATTTCAACCGTCTACATGATCCATTCATTGTTCTACTTGTCGAAATTTACAAATAATTTCCTTTAAAGGATTAACAATGGGGCTCGTAGTTCACTTAATCATGAAGATGAAATAATTGGCGAATTGTACTGTTTGGATGCTTTGCATATGTGTCTCTTAGATTATATAGAAGCAATATATACAATAATTTCAACCGTCTACCTGTTCCATTCATTGTTCTACTTGTCGAAAGTTACAAATAATTTCCGTTAAGTGATTAACAATGGGGATCGTAGTTTACTTGAACTTGAAGAACAAAAAATTGGCGAATTGTACTGTTTGGATGCTTTGCATTTATGTTTCTTAGACTATATGGAAGCAATATATACAAAGATTTCAACCGTCTACGTGTTCCAATCATTGTTCTACTTGTAGAAATTTAGAATTAATTTCCGTTAAAGGATTAACAATGGGGCTCGTAGTTCACTTAAACTTGAAGAACAAAAAATTGGCGAATTGTACTGTTTGGATGCTTTGCATATATGTTTCTTAGACTATATAGAAGCAATATATACAAAGATTTCAACCGTCTACCTGTTCCATTCATTGTTCTACTTGTCGAAAGTTACAAATAATTACCGATAAAGTATTAACCATTGGGGCTCATTGTTCACTTAAACTTGAAGAACAAAAAATTGGAGAATGGTACTGTTTGGATGCTTTGCATATATGTTTCTTAGACTATATGGAAGCAATATATACAAAGATTTCAACCGTCTACGTGTTCCAATCATTGTTCTACTTGTAGAAAGTTACAATTAATTTCCGTTAAAGGATTAACAATGGGGCTCGTAGTTCACTTAAACTTGAAGAACAAAAAATTGGCGAATTGTACTGTTTGGATGCTTTGCATATTTGTTTCGTAGACTATATAGAAGCAATATATACAATGATTTCAACCGTCTACATGATCCATTCATTGTTCTACTTGTCGAAATTTACAAATAATTTCCTTTAAAGGATTAACAATGGGGCTCGTAGGTCACTTAATCATGAAGATGAAATAATAGGGGAATTGTACTGTTTGGATGCTTTGCATATGTGTCTCTTAGATTATATAGAAACAATATATACAAAGATTTCAACCGTCTACCTGTTCCATTCATTGTCCTACTTGTCGAAATTTACAAATAATTTCTTTTAAAGGATTAACAATGGGGCTCGTAGTTCACTTAAACTTGAAGAACAAAAAATTGGCGAATTGTACTGTTTGGATGCTTTGCATATATGTTTCTTAGACTATTTAGAAGCAATATATAGAAAGATTTCACCCGTCTACCTGTACTATTCATTGTTTTACTTGTAGAAAGTTACAAATAATTTCCATTTCATGATTATCAATGGGGCTCGCTGTTCACTTAAACTTGAAGAACAATAAATTGGCGAATTGTACTGTTTGGATGCTTTGCATATATGTTTCATAGACTATATAGAATCAATATATACAAAGAATTCAACCGTCTACCTGTTCCATTCATTGTTCTACTTGTCGAAGGTTACAAATAATTACCGATAAAGGATTAACCATTGGGGCTCATTGTTCACTTAAACTTGAAGAACAAAAAATTGGCGAATTGTACTGTTTGGATGCTTTGCATATATGTTTCTTAGATTATATGGAAGCAATATATACAAAGATTTCAACAGCCTACGTGTTCCAATCATTGTTCTACTTGTCGAAATTTACAAATAATTTCCTTTAAAGGATTAACAATGGGGCTCGTTGTTCACTTAAACTTGAAGAACAATAAATTGGCGAATTGTACTGTTTGGATGCTTTGCATATATGTTTCTTAGACTATATAGAAGCAATATATACAAAGAATTCAACCGTCTACCTGTTCCATTCATTGTTCTACTTGTCGAAAGTTACAAATAATTACCGATAAAGGATTAACCATTGGGGCTCATTGTTCACTTAAACTTGAAGAACAAGAAATTGGCGAATTGTACTGTTTGGATGCTTTCCATATATGTTTCTTAGACTATATGGAAGCAATATATACAAAGATTTCAACCGTCTACGTGTACCAATCATTGTTCTACTTGTAGAAAGTTACAATTAATTTCCGTTAAAGGATTAACAATGGGGCTCGTAGTTCACTTAAACTTGAAGAACAAAAAATTGGCAAATTGTACTGTTTGGATGCTTTGCATATATGTTTCTTAGACTAATTAGAAGCAATATATAGAAAGATTTCACCCGTCTACCTGTACTATTCATTGTTCTACTTGTAGAAAGTTATAAATAATTTCCATTTCATGATTATCAATGGGGCTCGCTGTTCACTTAAACTTGAAGATCAAAAAATTGGCGATTGTTACTGTTTAGATGCTTTGCATATAGGTTTCGTAGACTATATAGAAGCAACATATACAAAGATTTCAACCGTCTACCTGTTCTATTCATTGTTCTACTTGTCGAAAATTACAAATAATTTCCGATAAAGGATTAACCATTGGGTCTCATTGTTCACTTAAACTTGAAGACCAAAAAATTGGCAAATGGTATTGTTTGGATGCTTTGCGTACATATTTCATAGACTATATGGAAGCAATATATACAAAGATTTCAACAGTCTACGTGTTACAATCATTGTTCTACTTGTCGAAAGTTACAAATAATTTCCGATAAAGGAATAACCATTGGGGCTCATTGTTCACTTAAACTTGAAAAACAAAAAATTGGCGAATTGTACTGTTTGGATGCTTTGCATATATGTTTCTTAGATATATGGAAGCAATATATACAATGATTTCAACCGTCTACCTATTCCATTCATTGTTCTACTTGTCGAAATTTACAAATAATTTCCTTTAAAGGATTAACAATGGGGCTCGTTGTACTCTTAAACTTGAAGAACAATAAATTGGCGAATTGTACTATTTGGATGCTTTGCGTACATGTTTCTTAGACTATATGGAAGCAATATATACAAAGATTTCAACCGTCTACGTGTTCCAATCATTGTTCTACTTGTCGAAATTTACAAATAATTTCCTTTAAAGGATTAACAATGGGGCTCGTTGTTCACTTAAACTTGAAGAACAAAAAATTGGCGAATGGTACTGTTTGGATGCTTTGCATATATGTTTCATAGACTATATAGAATCAATATATACAAAGAATTCAACCGTCTACCTGTTCCATTCATTGTTCTACTTGTCGAAGGTTACAAATAATTACCGATAAAGGATTAACCATTGGGGCTCATTGTTCACTTAAACTTGAAGCACAAAAAATTGGCGAATTGTACTGTTTGGATGCTTTGCATATAAGTTTCTTAAATTATATGGAAGCAATATATACAAAGATTTCAACAGCCTACGTGTTCCAATCATTGTTCTACTTGTCGAAATTTACAAATAATTTCCTTTAAAGGATTAACAATGGGGCTCGTTGTTCACTTAAACTTGAAGAACAAAAAATTGGCGAATTGTACTGTTTGGATGCTTTGCATATTTGTTTCGTAGACTATATAGAAGCAATATATACAATGATTTCAACCGTCTACATGATCCATTCATTGTTCTACTTGTCGAAATTTACAAATAATTTCCTTTAAAGGATTAACAATGGGGCTCGTTGTTCACTTAAACTTGAAGAACAATAAATTGGCGAATTGTACTGTTTGGATGCTTTGCATATATGTTTCTTAGACTATATAGAAGCAACATATACAAAGATTTCAACCGTCTACCTTTTCTATTCATTGTTCTACTTGTCGAAAATTACAAATAATTTCCGATAAAGGATTAACCATTGGGTCTCATTGTTCACTTAAACTTGAAGACCAAAAAATTGGCAAATGGTATTGTTTGGATGCTTTGCGTACATGTATCTTAGACTATATGGAAGCAATATATACAAAGATTTCAACAGTCTACGTGTTCCAATCATTGTTCTACTTGTCGAAATTTACAAATAATTTCCTTTAAAGGATTAACAATGGGGCTCGTTGTTCACTTAAACTTGAAGAACAATAAACTGGCGAATTGTACTGTTTGGATGTTTTGCATATATGTTTCTTAGACTATATAGAAGCAATATATACAAAGAATTCAACCGTCTACCTGTTCCATTCATTGTTCTACTTGTCGCAAGTTACAAATAATTTCCTTTAAAGGATTAACAATGGGGCTAGTTGTACACTTAAACTTGAAGAACAATAAATTGGCGAATTGTACTATTTGGATGCTTTGCATATATGTTTCTTAGACTATATAGAAGCAATATATACAATGATTTCAACCGTCTACCTGTTCCATTCATTGTTCTACTTGTCGAAAGTTACAAATAATTTCCGATAACGGATTAACCATTGGGGCTCATTGTTCACTTAAACTTGAAGAACAAAAAATTGGCGAATTGTACTGTTTGGATGCTTTCCATATATGTTTCTTATACTATATAGAAGAAATATATACAAAGATTTCAACCGTCTACCTGTTCCATTC
This sequence comes from Cerceris ruficornis, assembly GCA_963989415.1. Lineage (NCBI taxonomy): Eukaryota > Metazoa > Arthropoda > Insecta > Hymenoptera > Crabronidae > Cerceris > Cerceris ruficornis. The sequence goes on from CAXDIW010000192.1 coordinate 1,365,727, forward strand.
AATGTTCTACTTGTCGAAATTTACAAATAATTTCCTTTAAAGGATTAACAATGGGGCTCGTAGTTCACTTAAACTTGAAGAACAAAAAATTGATGAATTGTACTGTTTGGATGCTTTGCATATATGTTTCGTAGACTATTGATAAGCAATATATAGAAAGATTTCACCCGTCTACCTGTACTATTCATTGTTCTACTTGTAGAAAGTTACAAATAATTTCCATTTCATGATTATCAATGGGGCTCGCTGTTCACTTAAACTTGAAGATCAAAAAATTGGCGATTGTTACTGTTTAGATGCTTTGCATATAGGTTTCGTAGACTATATAGAAGCAACATATACAAAGATTTCAACCGTCTACCTTTTCTATTCATTGTTCTACTTGTCGAAAATTACAAATAATTTCCTTTAAAGGATTAACAATGGGGCTCGTAGTTCACTTAAACTTGAAGAACAAAAAATTGATGAATTGTACTGTTTGGATGCTTTGCATATATGTTTCGTAGACTATTGATAAGCAATATATAGAAAGATTTCACCCGTCTACCTGTACTATTCATTGTTCTACTTGTAGAAAGTTACAAATAATTTCCATTTCATGATTATCAATGGGGCTCGCTGTTCACTTAAACTTGAAGATCAAAAAATTGGCGATTGTTACTGTTTAGATGCTTTGCATATAGGTTTCGTAGACTATATAGAAGCAACATATACAAAGATTTCAACCGTCTACCTTTTCTATTCATTGTTCTACTTGTCGAAAATTACAAATAATTTCCGATAAAGGATTAACCATTGGGTCTCATTGTTCTGTTAAACTTGAAGACCAAAAAATTGGCAAATGGTATTGTTTGGATGTTTCGCATATATGTTTCTTAGACTATATAGAAGCAATATATACAAAGATTTCAACCGTCTACCTATTCCATTCATTGTTCTACTTGCCGAAATTTACAAATAATTTCCTTTAAAGGATTAACAATGGGGCTCGTCGTTCACTTAAACTTGAAGAACAAGAAATTCGCGAATTGTACTGTTTGGATGCTTTGCATATATGTTTCTTAGACTATATGGAAGCAATATATACAATGATTTCAACCGTCTACCTGTTCCATTCATTGTTCTACTTGTAGAAAGTTACAAATAATTTCCGTTTCATGATTATCAATGGGGCTCGTCGTTCACTTAAACTTGAAGAACAAAAAATTGGCTAATGGTACTGTTTGGATGATTTGCGTATATGTTTCTTAGTCTATATAGAAGCAATATATACAATGATTTCAACCGTCTACCTGTTCCATTCATTGTTCTACTTGTCGAAAGTTACAAATAATTTCCGTTAAGGGATTAACAATGGGGATCGTAGTTTACTTAAACTTGAAGAACCAGAAATTGGCGAATTGTACTGTTTGGATGCTTTGCATATAGGTTTCTTAGTCTATATAGAAGCAATACATACAATGATTTCAACCGTCTACCAATTCCATTCATTGTTCTACTTGCCGAAATTTACAAATAATTTCCTTTAAAGGATTAACAATGGGGCTCGTAGTTCACTTAAACTTGAAGAACAAAAAATTGGCGAATCGTACTGTTTGGATGCTTTGAATATATGTTTCTTATATTATATAGAAGCAATATATACAAGGATTTCAACCGTCTACATGTTCCATTCATTGTTCTACTTGTCGAAAGTTACAAATAATTACCGATAAAGGATTAACCATTGGGGCTCATTGTTCACTTAAACTTGAGGAACAACAAATTGGCGAATTGTACTGTTTGGATGCTTTGCATATATGTTTCTTAGACTATATAGAAGCAATATATACAAAGATTTCAACCGTCTACATGTTCCATTCATTGTTCTACTTGTCGAAAGTTACAAATAATTTCCGATAAAGGATTAACAATGGGTCTCATTGTTCACTTAAACTTGAAGAACAAAAAATTGGCGAATGGTACTGTTTGGATGCTTTGCATATATGTTTCTAAGGCTATATAGACGCAATATATACAAGGATTTCAACCGTCTACCTGTTCCATTCATTGTTCTACTTGTCGAAAGTTACAAATAATTTCCGATAAAGGATTAACAATGGGGCTCATTGTTCACTTAAACTTGAAGGACAAAAAATTGGCGAATGATACTGTTTGGATGCTTTGCATATATGTTTCTTAGACTATATGGAAGCAATACATACAAAGATTTCAACCGTCTACGTGTTCCAATCATTGTTCTACTTGTAGAAAGTTACAATTAATTTCCGTTAAAGGATTAACAATGGGGCTCGTAGTTCACATAAACTTGAAGAACAAAAAATGAGCGAATTGTACTGTTTGGATGCTTTGCATATATGTTTCTTAGACTATATAGAAGCAATATATACAAAGATTTCAACCGTCTACGTGTTCCAATCATTGTTCTACTTGTAGAAATTTCGAATTAATTTCCGTTAAAGGATTAACAATGGGGCTCGTAGTTCACTTAAACTTGAAGAACAAAAAATTGGCGAATTGTACTGTTTGGATGCTTTGCATATATGTTTCTTAGACTATATAGAAGCAATATATACAAAGATTTCAACCGTCTACCTGTTCCATTCATTGTTCTACTTGTCGAAAGTTACAAATAATTACCGATAAAGGATTAACCATTGGGGCTCATTGTTCACTTAAACTTGAAGAACAAATAATTGGAGAATGGTACTGTTTGGATGCTTTGCATATATGTTTCTTAGACTATATGGAAGCAATATATACAAAGATTTCAACCGTCTACGTGTTCCAATCATTGTTCTACTTGTAGAAAGTTACAATTAATTTCCGTTAAAGGATTAACAATGGGGCTCGTAGTTCACTTAAACTTGAAGAACAAAAAATTGGCAAATTGTACTGTTTGGATGCTTTGCATATATGTTTCTTAGATTATATGGAAGCAATATATACAAAGATTTCAACAGCCTACGTGTTCCAATCATTGTTCTACTTGTCGAAATTTACAAATAATTTCCTTTAAAGGATTAACAATGGGGCTCGTTGTTCACTTAAACTTGAAGAACAATAAATTGGCGAATTGTACTGTTTGGATGCTTTGCATATATGTTTCTTAGACTATATAGAAGCAATATATACAAAGAATTCAACCGTCTACCTGTTCCATTCATTGTTCTACTTGTCGAAAGTTACAAATAATTACCGATAAAGGATTAACCATTGGGGCTCATTGTTCACTTAAACTTGAAGAACAAAAAATTGGCGAATTGTACTGTTTGGATGCTTTCCATATATGTTTCTTAGACTATATGGAAGCAATATATACAAAGATTTCAACCGTCTACGTGTACCAATCATTGTTCTACTTGTAGAAAGTTACAATTAATTTCCGTTAAAGGATTAACAATGGGGCTCGTAGTTCACTTAAACTTGAAGAACAAAAAATTGGCAAATTGTACTGTTTGGATGCTTTGCATATATGTTTCTTAGACTAATTAGAAGCAATATATAGAAAGATTTCACCCGTCTACCTGTACTATTCATTGTTCTACTTGTAGAAAGTTATAAATAATTTCCATTTCATGATTAACAATGGGGCTCGTAGTTCACATAAACTTGAAGAACAAAAAATGAGCGAATTGTACTGTTTGGATGCTTTGCATATATGTTTCTTAGACTATATAGAAGCAATATATACAAAGATTTCAACCGTCTACGTGTTCCAATCATTGTTCTACTTGTAGAAATTTCGAATTAATTTCCGTTAAAGGATTAACAATGGGGCTCGTAGTTCACTTAAACTTGAAGAACAAAAAATTGGCGAATTGTACTGTTTGGATGCTTTGCATATATGTTTCTTAGACTATATAGAAGCAATATATACAAAGATTTCAACCGTCTACCTGTTCCATTCATTGTTCTACTTGTCGAAAGTTACAAATAATTACCGATAAAGGATTAACCATTGGGGCTCATTGTTCACTTAAACTTGAAGAACAAATAATTGGAGAATGGTACTGTTTGGATGCTTTGCATATATGTTTCTTAGACTATATGGAAGCAATATATACAAAGATTTCAACCGTCTACGTGTTCCAATCATTGTTCTACTTGTAGAAAGTTACAATTAATTTCCGTTAAAGGATTAACAATGGGGCTCGTAGTTCACTTAAACTTGAAGAACAAAAAATTGGCAAATTGTACTGTTTGGATGCTTTGCATATATGTTTCTTAGATTATATGGAAGCAATATATACAAAGATTTCAACAGCCTACGTGTTCCAATCATTGTTCTACTTGTCGAAATTTACAAATAATTTCCTTTAAAGGATTAACAATGGGGCTCGTTGTTCACTTAAACTTGAAGAACAATAAATTGGCGAATTGTACTGTTTGGATGCTTTGCATATATGTTTCTTAGACTATATAGAAGCAATATATACAAAGAATTCAACCGTCTACCTGTTCCATTCATTGTTCTACTTGTCGAAAGTTACAAATAATTACCGATAAAGGATTAACCATTGGGGCTCATTGTTCACTTAAACTTGAAGAACAAAAAATTGGCGAATTGTACTGTTTGGATGCTTTCCATATATGTTTCTTAGACTATATGGAAGCAATATATACAAAGATTTCAACCGTCTACGTGTACCAATCATTGTTCTACTTGTAGAAAGTTACAATTAATTTCCGTTAAAGGATTAACAATGGGGCTCGTAGTTCACTTAAACTTGAAGAACAAAAAATTGGCAAATTGTACTGTTTGGATGCTTTGCATATATGTTTCTTAGACTAATTAGAAGCAATATATAGAAAGATTTCACCCGTCTACCTGTACTATTCATTGTTCTACTTGTAGAATGTTATAAATAATTTCCATTTCATGATTATCAATGGGGCTCGCTGTTCACTTAAACTTGAAGATCAAAAAATTGGCGATTGTTACTGTTTAGATGCTTTGCATATAGGTTTCGTAGACTATATAGAAGCAACATATACAAAGATTTCAACCGTCTACCTGTTCTATTCATTGTTCTACTTGTCGAAAATTACAAATAATTTCCGATAAAGGATTAACCATTGGGTCTCATTGTTCACTTAAACTTGAAGACCAAAAAATTGGCAAATGGTATTGTTTGGATGCTTTGCGTACATATTTCATAGACTATATGGAAGCAATATATACAAAGATTTCAACAGTCTACGTGTTACAATCATTGTTCTACTTGTCGAAAGTTACAAATAATTTCCGTTTCATGATTATCAATGGGGCTCGTCGTTCACTTAAACTTGAAGAACAAAAAATTGGCTAATGGTACTGTTTGGATGATTTGCGTATATGTTTCTTAGTCTATATAGAAGCAATATATACAATGATTTCAACCGTCTACCTGTTCCATTCATTGTTCTACTTGTCGAAAGTTACAAATAATTTCCGTTAAGGGATTAACAATGGGGATCGTAGTTTACTTAAACTTGAAGAACAAAAAATTGGCGAATCGTACTGTTTGGATGCTTTGAATATATGTTTCTTCTATTATATAGAAGCAATATATACAAGGATTTCAACCGTCTACATGTTCCATTCATTGTTCTACTTGTCGAAAGTTACAAATAATTACCGATAAAGGATTAACCATTGGGGCTCATTGTTCACTTAAACTTGAGGAACAACAAATTGGCGAATTGTACTGTTTGGATGCTTTGCATATATGTTTCTTAGACTATATAGAAGCAATATATACAAAGATTTCAACCGTCTACATGTTCCATTCCTTGTTCTACTTGTCGAAAGTTACAAATAATTTCCGATAAAGGATTAACAATGGGTCTCATTGTTCACTTAAACTTGAAGAACAAAAAATTGGCGAATGGTACTGTTTGGATGCTTTGCATATATGTTTCTAAGGCTATATAGACGCAATATATACAAGGATTTCAACCGTCTACCTGTTCCATTCATTGTTCTACTTGTCGAAAGTTACAAATAATTTCCGTTAAGGGATTAACAATGGGGATCGTAGTTTACTTAAACTTGAAGAACAAAAAATTGGCGAATTGTACTGTTTGGATGCTTTGCATATATGTTTCTTAGACTATATAGAAGCAATATATACAATGATTTCAACAGTCTACCTGTTCCATTCATTGTTCTACTTGTCGAAATTTACAAATAATTTCCTTTAAAGGATTAACAATGGGGCTCGTAGTTCACTTAAACTTGAAGAACAAAAAATTGGCGAATGGTACTGTTTGGATGCTTTGCATATATGTTTCTTATACTATATAGAAGAAATATATACAAAGATTTCAACCGTCTACCTGTTCCATTCAATGTTCTACTTGTCGAAATTTACAAATAATTTCCTTTAAAGGATTAACAATGGGGCTCGTAGTTCACTTAAACTTGAAGAACAAAAAATTGGCGAATTGTACTGTTTGGATGCTTTGCATATATGTTTCTTAGACTATTGATAAGCAATATATAGAAAGATTTCACCCGTCTACCTGTACTATTCATTGTTCTACTTGTAGAAAGTTACAAATAATTTCCATTTCATGATTATCAATGGGGCTCGCTGTTCACTTAAACTTGAAGATCAAAAAATTGGCGATTGTTACTGTTTAGACGCTTTGCATATAGGTTTCGTAGACTATATAGAAGCAACATATACAAAGATTTCAACCGTCTACCTTTTCTATTCATTGTTCTACTTGTCGAAAATTACAAATAATTTCCGATAAAGGATTAACCATTGGGTCTCATTGTTCACTTAAACTTGAAGACCAAAAAATTGGCAAATGGTATTGTTTGGATGCTTTGCGTACATGTATCTTAGACTATATGGAAGCAATATATACAAAGATTTCAACAGTCTACGTGTTCCAATCATTGTTCTACTTGTCGAAATTTACAAATAATTTCCTTTAAAGGATTAACAATGGGGCTCGTTGTTCACTTAAACTTGAAGAACAATAAACTGGCGAATTGTACTGTTTGGATGTTTTGCATATATGTTTCTTAGACTATATAGAAGCAATATATACAAAGAATTCAACCGTCTACCTGTTCCATTCATTGTTCTACTTGTCGCAAGTTACAAATAATTTCCTTTAAAGGATTAACAATGGGGCTAGTTGTACACTTAAACTTGAAGAACAATAAATTGGCGAATTGTACTATTTGGATGCTTTGCATATATGTTTCTTAGACTATATAGAAGCAATATATACAATGATTTCAACCGTCTACCTGTTCCATTCATTGTTCTACTTGTCGAAAGTTACAAATAATTTCCGATAACGGATTAACCATTGGGGCTCATTGTTCACTTAAACTTGAAGAACAAAAAATTGGCGAATTGTACTGTTTGGATGCTTTCCATATATGTTTCTTATACTATATAGAAGAAATATATACAAAGATTTCAACCGTCTACCTGTTCCATTCAATGTTCTACTTGTCGAAATTTACAAATAATTTCCTTTAAAGGATTAACAATGGGGCTCGTAGTTCACTTAAACTTGAAGAACAAAAAATTGATGAATTGTACTGTTTGGATGCTTTGCATATATGTTTCGTAGACTATTGATAAGCAATATATAGAAAGATTTCACCCGTCTACCTGTACTATTCATTGTTCTACTTGTAGAAAGTTACAAATAATTTCCATTTCATGATTATCAATGGGGCTCGCTGTTCACTTAAACTTGAAGATCAAAAAATTGGCGATTGTTACTGTTTAGATGCTTTGCATATAGGTTTCGTAGACTATATAGAAGCAACATATACAAAGATTTCAACCGTCTACCTTTTCTATTCATTGTTCTACTTGTCGAAAATTACAAATAATTTCCGATAAAGGATTAACCATTGGGTCTCATTGTTCACTTAAACTTGAAGACCAAAAAATTGGCAAATGGTATTGTTTGGATGCTTTGCGTACATGTTTCTTAGACTATATGGAAGCAATACATACAAAGATTTCAACAGTCTACGTGTTCCAATCATTGTTCTACTTGTCGAAATTTACAAATAATTTCCTTTAAAGGATTAACAATGGGGCTCGTTGTTCACTTAAACTTGAAGAACAATAAACTGGCGAATTGTACTGTTTGGATGTTTTGCATATATGTTTCTTAGACTATATAGAAGCAATATATACAAAGAATTCAACCGTCTACCTGTTCCATTCATTGTTCTACTTGTCGCAAGTTACAAATAATTTCCGATAAACGATTAACCATTGGGGCTCATTGTTCACTTACACTTGAAGAACAAAAAATTGGCGAATGGTACTGTTTGGAAGCTTTGCATATATGTTTCTTAGACTATATAGAAGCAATATATACATTGATTTCAACCGTCTACCTGTTCCATTCATTGTTCTACTTGTCGAAAGTTACAAATAATTTCCGATAAAGGATTAACAATGGGGCTCATTGTTCACTTAAACTTGAAGGACAAAAAATTGGCGAATGATACTGTTTGGATGCTTTGAAAATATGTTTCTTAGATTATATGGAAGCAATACATACAAAGATTTCAACCGTCTACGTGTTCCAATCATTGTTCTACTTGTAGAAAGTTACAATTAATTTCCGTTAAAGGATTAACAATGGGGCTCGTAGTTCACATAAACTTGAAGAACAAAAAATGAGCGAATTGTACTGTTTGGATGCTTTGCATATGTGTCTCTTAGATTATATAGAAGCAATATATACAATAATTTCAACCGTCTACCTGTTCCATTCATTGTTCTACTTGTCGAAAGTTACAAATAATTTCCGTTAAGTGATTAACAATGGGGATCGTAGTTTACTTGAACTTGAAGAACAAAAAATTGGCGAATTGTACTGTTTGGATGCTTTGCATTTATGTTTCTTAGACTATATGGAAGCAATATATACAAAGATTTCAACCGTCTACGTGTTCCAATCATTGTTCTACTTGTAGAAATTTAGAATTAATTTCCGTTAAAGGATTAACAATGGGGCTCGTAGTTCACTTAAACTTGAAGATCAATTAATTGGCGAATTGTACTGTTTGGATGATATGCAGATATGTTTCTTAGACTATATAGAAGCAATATATACAATGATTTCAACCGTCTACCTGTTCCATTCATTGTTCTACTTGTCGAAAGTTACAAATAATTTCCGATAACGGATTAACCATTGGGGCTCATTGTTCACTTAAACTTGAAGAACAAAAAATTGGCGAATTGTACTGTTTGGATGCTTTCCATATATGTTTCTTATACTATATAGAAGAAATATATACAAAGATTTCAACCGTCTACCTGTTCCATTCAATGTTCTACTTGTCGAAATTTACAAATAATTTCCTTTAAAGGATTAACAATGGGGCTCGTAGTTCACTTAAACTTGAAGAACAAAAAATTGATGAATTGTACTGTTTGGATGCTTTGCATATATGTTTCGTAGACTATTGATAAGCAATATATAGAAAGATTTCACCCGTCTACCTGTACTATTCATTGTTCTACTTGTAGAAAGTTACAAATAATTTCCATTTCATGATTATCAATGGGGCTCGCTGTTCACTTAAACTTGAAGATCAAAAAATTGGCGATTGTTACTGTTTAGATGCTTTGCATATAGGTTTCGTAGACTATATAGAAGCAACATATACAAAGATTTCAACCGTCTACCTTTTCTATTCATTGTTCTACTTGTCGAAAATTACAAATAATTTCCGATAAAGGATTAACCATTGGGTCTCATTGTTCACTTAAACTTGAAGACCAAAAAATTGGCAAATGGTATTGTTTGGATGCTTTGCGTACATGTTTCTTAGACTATATGGAAGCAATACATACAAAGATTCCAACAGTCTACGTGTTCCAATCATTGTTCTACTTGTCGAAATTTACAAATAATTTCCTTTAAAGGATTAACAATGGGGCTCGTTGTTCACTTAAACTTGAAGAACAATAAACTGGCGAATTGTACTGTTTGGATGTTTTGCATATATGTTTCTTAGACTATATAGAAGCAATATATACAAAGAATTCAACCGTCTACCTGTTCCATTCATTGTTCTACTTGTCGCAAGTTACAAATAATTTCCGATAAACGATTAACCATTGGGGCTCATTGTTCACTTACACTTGAAGAACAAAAAATTGGCGAATGGTACTGTTTGGAAGCTTTGCATATATGTTTCTTAGACTATATAGAAGCAATATATACATTGATTTCAACCGTCTACCTGTTCCATTCATTGTTCTACTTGTCGAAAGTTACAAATAATTTCCGATAAAGGATTAACAATGGGGCTCATTGTTCACTTAAACTTGAAGGACAAAAAATTGGCGAATGATACTGTTTGGATGCTTTGAAAATATGTTTCTTAGATTATATGGAAGCAATACATACAAAGATTTCAACCGTCTACGTGTTCCAATCATTGTTCTACTTGTAGAAAGTTACAATTAATTTCCGTTAAAGGATTAACAATGGGGCTCGTAGTTCACATAAACTTGAAGAACAAAAAATGAGCGAATTGTACTGTTTGGATGCTTTGCATATTTGTTTCGTAGACTATATAGAAGCAATATATACAAAGATTTCAACCGTCTACCTGTTCCATTCATTGTTCTACTTGTCGAAAGTTACAAATAATTTCCGATAAAGGATTAACCATTGGGGCTCATTGTTCATTTAAACTTGAAGAACAAAAAATTGGCGAATGGTCCTGTTTGGATGCTTTGCATATATGTTTCTTAGACTATATAGAAGCAATATATACATTGATTTCAACCGTCTACCTGTTCCATTCACTGTTCTACTTGTCGCAAGTTACAAATAATTTCCGCTAAAGTATTAACAATGGGGCTCGTAGTTCACTTAAACTTGAAGATCAATTAATTGGCGAATTGTACTGTTTGGATGATATGCAGATATGTTTCTTAGACTATATAGAAGCAATATATACAATGATTTCAACCGTCTACCTGTTCCATTCATTGTTCTACATGTCGAAATATGCAAATAATTTCCTTTAAAGGATTAACAATGGGGCTCGTAGTTCACTTAAACTTGAAGAACAAAAAATTGGCGGATGGTACTGTTTGGATGCTTTGAATATATGTTTCTTACATTATACAGAAGCAATATATACAAATATTTCAACCGTCTACCTGTTCCATTCATTGTTCTACTTGTCGAAAGTTAGAAATAATTTCCGTTAAGGGATTAACAATGGGGATCGTAGTTTACTTAAACTTGAAGGACAAAAAATTGGCGAATGGTACTGTTTGGATGCTTTGCATATATGTTTCTTAGACTATATGGAAGCTATATATACAAAGATTTCAACCGTCTACGTGTTCCAATCATTGTTCTACTTGTAGAAAGTTACAATTAATTTCCGTTAAAGGATTAACAATGGGGCTCGTAGTTCACTTAATCTTGAAGAACAAAAAATTGGCGAATTGTTCTGTTTGGATGCTTTGCATATTTGTTTCGTAGACTATATAGAAGCAATATATACAATGATTTCAACCGTCTACCTATTCCATTCATTGTTCTACTTGCCGAAAATTACAAATAATTTCCGATAAAGGATTAACCATTGGGCCTCATTGTTCACTTAAGCTTGAAGGACAAAAAATTGGAGAATGGTACTGTTTGGATGCTTGGCATATATGTTTCTTAGACTATATGGAAGCAATATATACAAAGATTTCAACCGTCTACGTGTTCCAATCATTGTTCTACTTGTAGAAAGTTACAATTAATTTCCGTTAAAGGATTAACAATGGGGCTCGTAGTTCACTTAAACTTGAAGAACAAAAAATTGGCGAATTGTACTGTTTGGATGCTTTGCATATTTGTTTCGTAGACTATATAGAAGCAATATATAAAATGATTTCAACCGTCTACATGATCCATTCATTGTTCTACTTGTCGAAATATACAAATAATTTCCTTTAAAGGATTAACAATGGGGCTCGTAGTTCACTTAATCATGAAGATGAAATAATTGGCGAATTGTACTGTTTGGATGCTTTGCATATGTGTCTCTTAGATTATATAGAAGCAATATATACAATAATTTCAACCGTCTACCTGTTCCATTCATTGTTCTACTTGTCGAAAGTTAGAAATAATTTCCGTTAAGGGATTAACAATGGGGATCGTAGTTTACTTAAACTTGAAGGACAAAAAATTGGCGAATGGTACTGTTTGGATGCTTTGCATATATGTTTCTTAGACTATATGGAAGCTATATATACAAAGATTTCAACCGTCTACGTGTTCCAATCATTGTTCTACTTGTAGAAAGTTACAATTAATTTCCGTTAAAGGATTAACAATGGGGCTCGTAGTTCACTTAAACTTGAAGAACAAAAAATTGGCGAATTGTTCTGTTTGGATGCTTTGCATATTTGTTTCGTAGACTATATAGAAGCAATATATACAATGATTTCAACCGTCTACCTATTCCATTCATTGTTCTACTTGCCGAAAATTACAAATAATTTCCGATAAAGGATTAACCATTGGGCCTCATTGTTCACTTAAGCTTGAAGGACAAAAAATTGGAGAATGGTACTGTTTGGATGCTTTGCATATATGTTTCTTAGACTATATGGAAGCAATATATACAAAGATTTCAACCGTCTACGTGTTCCAATCATTGTTCTACTTGTAGAAAGTTACAATTAATTTCCGTTAAAGGATTAACAATGGGGCTCGTAGTTCACTTAAACTTGAAGAACAAAAAATTGGCGAATTGTACTGTTTGGATGCTTTGCATATTTGTTTCGTAGACTATATAGAAGCAATATATAAAATGATTTCAACCGTCTACATGATCCATTCATTGTTCTACTTGTCGAAATTTACAAATAATTTCCTTTAAAGGATTAACAATGGGGCTCGTAGTTCACTTAATCATGAAGATGAAATAATTGGCGAATTGTACTGTTTGGATGCTTTGCATATGTGTCTCTTAGATTATATAGAAGCAATATATACAATGATTTCAACGGTCTACCTGTTCCATTCATTGTTCTACTTGTCGAAAGTTACAAATAATTTCCGTTAAGTGATTAACAATGGGGATCGTAGTTTACTTAAACTTGAAGAACAAAAAATTGGCGAATTGTACTGTTTGGATGCTTTGCATTTATGTTTCTTAGACTATATGGAAGCAATATATACAAAGATTTCAACCGTCTACGTGTTCCAATAATTGTTCTACTTGTAGAAATTTCGAATTAATTTCCGTTAAAGGATTAACAATGGGGCTCGTAGTTCACTTAAACTTGAAGAACAAAAAATTGGCGAATTGTACTGTTTGGATGCTTTGCATATATGTTTCTTAGACTATATAGAAGCAATATATACAAAGATTTCAACCGTCTACCTGTTCCATTCATTGTTCTACTTGTCGAAAGTTACAAATAATTACCGATAAAGGATTAACCATTGGGGCTCATTGTTCACTTAAACTTGAAGAACAAAAAATTGGAGAATGGTACTGTTTGGATGCTTTGCATATATGTTTCTTAGACTATATGGAAGCAATATATACAAAGATTTCAACCGTCTAAGTGTTCCAATCATTGTTCTACTTGTAGAAAGTTACAATTAATTTCCGTTAAAGGATTAACAATGGGGCTCGTAGTTCACTTAAACTTGAAGAACAAAAAATTGGCGAATTGTACTGTTTGGATGCTTTGCATATTTGTTTCGTAGACTATGTAGAAGCAATATATACAATGATTTCAACCGTCTACATGATCCATTCATTGTTCTACTTGTCGAAATTTACAAATAATTTCCTTTAAAGGATTAACAATGGGACTCGTAGTTCACTTAATCATGAAGATGAAATAATTGGGGAATTGTACTGTTTGGATGCTTTGCATATGTGTCTCTTAGATTATATAGAAACAATATATACAAAGATTTCAACCGTCTACCTGTTCCATTCATTGTCCTACTTGTCGAAATTTACAAATAATTTCCTTTAAAGGATTAACAATGGGGCTCGTAGTTCACTTAAACTTGAAGAACAAAAAATTGGCGAATTGTACTGTTTGGATGCTTTGCATATATGTTTCTTAGACTATTTAGAAGCAATATATAGAAAGATTTCACCCGTCTACCTGTACTATTCATTGTTTTACTTGTAGAAAGTTACAAATAATTTCCATTTCATGATTATCAATGGGGCTCGCTGTTCACTTAAACTTGAAGAACAATAAATTGGCGAATTGTACTGTTTGGATGCTTTGCATATATGTTTCATAGACTATATAGAATCAATATATACAAAGAATTCAACCGTCTACCTGTTCCATTCATTGTTCTACTTGTCGAAGGTTACAAATAATTACCGATAAAGGATTAACCATTGGGGCTCATTGTTCACTTAAACTTGAAGAACAAAAAATTGGCGAATTGTACTGTTTGGATGCTTTGCATATATGTTTCTTAGATTATATGGAAGCAATATATACAAAGATTTCAACAGCCTACGTGTTCCAATCATTGTTCTACTTGTCGAAATTTACAAATAATTTCCTTTAAAGGATTAACAATGGGGCTCGTTGTTCACTTAAACTTGAAGAACAATAAATTGGCGAATTGTACTGTTTGGATGCTTTGCATATATGTTTCTTAGACTATATAGAAGCAATATATACAAAGAATTCAACCGTCTACCTGTTCCATTCATTGTTCTACTTGTCGAAAGTTACAAATAATTACCGATAAAGGATTAACCATTGGGGCTCATTGTTCACTTAAACTTGAAGAACAAAAAATTGGCGAATTGTACTGTTTTGATGCTTTCCATATATGTTTCTTAGACTATATGGAAGCAATATATACAAAGATTTCAACCGTCTACGTGTACCAATCATTGTTCTACTTGTAGAAAGTTACAATTAATTTCCGTTAAAGGATTAACAATGGGGCTCGTAGTTCACTTAAACTTGAAGAACAAAAAATTGGCAAATTGTACTGTTTGGATGCTTTGCATATATGTTTCTTAGACTAATTAGAAGCAATATATAGAAAGATTTCACCCGTCTACCTGTACTATTCATTGTTCTACTTGTAGAAAGTTATAAATAATTTCCATTTCATGATTATCAATGGGGCTCGCTGTTCACTTAAACTTGAAGATCAAAAAATTGGCGATTGTTACTGTTTAGATGCTTTGCATATAGGTTTCGTAGACTATACAGAAGCAACATATACAAAGATTTCAACCGTCTACCTGTTCTATTCATTGTTCTACTTGTCGAAAATTACAAATAATTTCCGATAAAGGATTAACCATTGGGTCTCATTGTTCACTTAAACTTGAAGACCAAAAAATTGGCAAATGGTATTGTTTGGATGCTTTGCGTACATATTTCATAGACTATATGGAAGCAATATATACAAAGATTTCAACAGTCTACGTGTTACAATCATTGTTCTACTTGTCGAAAGTTACAAATAATTTCCGTTTCATGATTATCAATGGGGCTCGTCGTTCACTTAAACTTGAAGAACAAAAAATTGGCTAATGGTACTGTTTGGATGATTTGCGTATATGTTTCTTAGTCTATATAGAAGCAATATATACAATGATTTCAACCGTCTACCTGTTCCATTCATTGTTCTACTTGTCGAAAGTTACAAATTATTTCCGTTAAGGGATTAACAATGGGGATCGTAGTTTACTTAAACTTGAAGAACCAGAAATTGGCGAATTGTACTGTTTGGATGCTTTGCATATAGGTTTCTTAGTCTATATAGAAGCAATACATACAATGATTTCAACCGTCTACCAATTCCATTCATTGTTCTACTTGCCGAAATTTACAAATAATTTCCTTTAAAGGATTAACAATGGGGCTCGTAGTTCACTTAAACTTGAAGAACAAAAAATTGGCGAATCGTACTGTTTGGATGCTTTGAATATATGTTTCTTATATTATATAGAAGCAATATATACAAGGATTTCAACCGTCTACATGTTCCATTCATTGTTCTACTTGTCGAAAGTTACAAATAATTACCGATAAAGGATTAACCATTGGGGCTCATTGTTCACTTAAACTTGAGGAACAACAAATTGGCGAATTGTACTGTTTGGATGCTTTGCATATATGTTTCTTAGACTATATAGAAGCAATATATACAAAGATTTCAACCGTCTACATGTTCCATTCCTTGTTCTACTTGTCGAAAGTTACAAATAATTTCCGATAAAGGATTAACAATGGGTCTCATTGTTCACTTAAACTTGAAGAAGAAAAAATTGGCGAATGGTACTGTTTGGATGCTTTGCATATATGTTTCTAAGGCTATATAGACGCAATATATACAAGGATTTCAACCGTCTATCTGTTCCATTCATTGTTCTACTTGTCGAAAGTTACAAATAATTTCCGTTAAGGGATTAACAATGGGGATCGTAGTTTACTTAAACTTGAAGAACAAAAAATTGGCGAATTGTACTGTTTGGATGCTTTGCATATATGTTTCTTAGACTATATAGAAGCAATATATACAATGATTTCAACAGTCTACCTGTTCCATTCATTGTTCTACTTGTCGAAATTTACAAATAATTTCCTTTAAAGGATTAACAATGGGGCTCGTAGTTCACTTAAACTTGAAGAACAAAAAATTGGCGAATGGTACTGTTTGGATGCTTTGCATATATGTTTCTTATACTATACAGAAGAAATATATACAAAGATTTCAACCGTCTACCTGTTCCATTCAATGTTCTACTTGTCGAAATTTACAAATAATTTCCTTTAAAGGATTAACAATGGGGCTCGTAGTTCACTTAAACTTGAAGAACAAAAAATTGGCGAATTGTACTGTTTGGATGCTTTGCATAAATGTTTCTTAGACTATTGATAAGCAATATATAGAAAGATTTCACCCGTCTACCTGTACTATTCATTGTTCTACTTGTAGAAAGTTACAAATAATTTCCATTTCATGATTATCAATGGGGCTCGCTGTTCACTTAAACTTGAAGATCAAAAAATTGGCGATTGTTACTGTTTAGACGCTTTGCATATAGTTTTCGTAGACTATATAGAAGCAACATATACAAAGATTTCAACCGTCTACCTTTTCTATTCATTGTTCTACTTGTCGAAAATTACAAATAATTTCCGATAAAGGATTAACCATTGGGTCTCATTGTTCACTTAAACTTGAAGACCAAAAAATTGGCAAATGGTATTGTTTGGATGCTTTGCGTACATGTATCTTAGACTATATGCAAGCAACATATACAAAGATTTCAACAGTCTACGTGTTCCAATCATTGTTCTACTTGTCGAAATTTACAAATAATTTCCTTTAAAGGATTAACAATGGGGCTCGTTGTTCACTTAAACTTGAAGAACAATAAACTGGCGAATTGTACTGTTTGGATGTTTTGCATATATGTTTCTTAGACTATATAGAAGCAATATATACAAAGAATTCAACCGTCTACCTGTTCCATTCATTGTTCTACTTGTCGCAAGTTACAAATAATTTCCTTTAAAGGATTAACAATGGGGCTAGTTGTACACTTAAACTTGAAGAACAATAAATTGGCGAATTGTACTATTTGGATGCTTTGCATATATGTTTCTTAGACTATATAGAAGCAATATATACAATGATTTCAACCGTCTACCTGTTCCATTCATTGTTCTACTTGTCGAAAGTTACAAATAATTTCCGATAACGGATTAACCATTGGGGCTCATTGTTCACTTAAACTTGAAGAACAAAAAATTGGCGAATTGTACTGTTTGGATGCTTTCCATATATGTTTCTTATACTATATAGAAGAAATATATACAAAGATTTCAACCGTCTACCTGTTCCATTCAATGTTCTACTTGTCGAAATTTACAAATAATTTCCTTTAAAGGATTAACAATGGGGCTCGTAGTTCACTTAAACTTGAAGAACAAAAAATTGATGAATTGTACTGTTTGGATGCTTTGCATATATGTTTCGTAGACTATTGATAAGCAATATATAGAAAGATTTCACCCGTCTACCTGTACTATTCATTGTTCTACTTGTAGAAAGTTACAAATAATTTCCATTTCATGATTATCAATGGGGCTCGCTGTTCACTTAAACTTGAAGATCAAAAAATTGGCGATTGTTACTGTTTAGATGCTTTGCATATAGGTTTCGTAGACTATATAGAAGCAACATATACAAAGATTTCAACCGTCTACCTTTTCTATTCATTGTTCTACTTGTCGAAAATTACAAATAATTTCCGATAAAGGATTAACCATTGGGTCTCATTGTTCACTTAAACTTGAAGACCAAAAAATTGGCAAATGGTATTGTTTGGATGCTTTGCGTACATGTTTCTTAGACTATATGGAAGCAATACATACAAAGATTTCAACAGTCTACGTGTTCCAATCATTGTTCTACTTGTCGAAATTTACAAATAATTTCCTTTAAAGGATTAACAATGGGGCTCGTTGTTCACTTAAACTTGAAGAACAATAAACTGGCGAATTGTACTGTTTGGATGTTTTGCATATATGTTTCTTAGACTATATAGAAGCAATATATACAAAGAATTCAACCGTCTACCTGTTCCATTCATTGTTCTACTTGTCGCAAGTTACAAATAATTTCCGATAAACGATTAACCATTGGGGCTCATTGTTCACTTACACTTGAAGAACAAAAAATTGGCGAATGGTACTGTTTGGAAGCTTTGCATATATGTTTCTTAGACTATATAGAAGCAATATATACATTGATTTCAACCGTCTACCTGTTCCATTCATTGTTCTACTTGTCGAAAGTTACAAATAATTTCCGATAAAGGATTAACAATGGGGCTCATTGTTCACTTAAACTTGAAGGACAAAAAATTGGCGAATGATACTGTTTGGATGCTTTGCATATATGTTTCTTAGATTATATGGAAGCAATACATACAAAGATTTCAACCGTCTACGTGTTCCAATCATTGTTCTACTTTTAGAAAGTTACAATTAATTTCCGTTAAAGGATTAACAATGGGGCTCGTTGTTCACATAAACTTGAAGAACAAAAAATGAGCGAATTGTACTGTTTGGATGCTTTGCATATTTGTTTCGTACACTATATAGAAGCAATATATACAAAGATTTCAACCGTCTACCTGTTCCATTCATTGTTCTACTTGTCGAAAGTTACAAATAATTTCCGATAAAGGATTAACCATTGGGGCTCATTGTTCATTTAATCTTGAAGAACAAAAAATTGGCGAATGGTCCTGTTTGGATGCTTTGCATATATGTTTCTTAGACTATATAGAAGCAATATATACATTGATTTCAACCGTCTACCTGTTCCATTCACTGTTTTACTTGTCGCAAGTTACAAATAATTTCCGCTAAAGTATTGACAATGGGGCTCGTAGTTCACTTAAACTTGAAGATCAATTAATTGGCGAATTGTACTGTTTGGATGATATGCAGATATGTTTCTTAGACTATATAGAAGCAATATATACAATGATTTCAACCGTCTACCTGTTCCATTCATTGTTCTACATGTCGAAATATGCAAATAATTTCCTTTAAAGGATTAACAATGGGGCTCGTAGTTCACTTAAACTTGAAGAACAAAAAATTGGCGGATGGTACTGTTTGGATGCTTTGAATATATGTTTCTTATATTATACAGAAGCAATATATACAAATATTTCAACCGTCTACCTGTTCCATTCATTGTTCTACTTGTCGAAAGTTAGAAATAATTTCCGTTAAGGGATTAACAATGGGGATCGTAGTTTACTTAAACTTGAAGGACAAAAAATTGGCGAATGGTACTGTTTGGATGCTTTGCATATATGTTTCTTATACTATATGGAAGCTATATATACAAAGATTTCAACCGTCTACGTGTTCCAATCATTGTTCTACTTGTAGAAAGTTACAATTAATTTCCGTTAAAGGATTAACAATGGGGCTCGTAGTTCACTTAAACTTGAAGAACAAAAAATTGGCGAATTGTTCTGTTTGGATGCTTTGCATATTTGTTTCGTAGACTATATAGAAGCAATATATACAATGATTTCAACCGTCTACCTATTCCATTCATTGTTCTACTTGCCGAAAATTACAAATAATTTCCGATAAAGGATTAACCATTGGGCCTCATTGTTCACTTAAGCTTGAAGGACAAAAAATTGGAGAATGGTACTGTTTGGATGCTTTGCATATATGTTTCTTAGACTATATGGAAGCAATATATACAAAGATTTCAACCGTCTACGTGTTCCAATCATTGTTCTACTTGTAGAAAGTTACAATTAATTTCCGTTAAAGGATTAACAATGGGGCTCGTAGTTCACTTAAACTTGAAGAACAAAAAATTGGCGAATTGTACTGTTTGGATGCTTTGCATATTTGTTTCGTAGACTATATAGAAGCAATATATAAAATGATTTCAACCGTCTACATGATCCATTCATTGTTCTACTTGTCGAAATTTACAAATAATTTCCTTTAAAGGATTAACAATGGGGCTCGTAGTTCACTTAATCATGAAGATGAAATAATTGGGGAATTGTACTGTTTGGATGCTTTGCATATGTGTCTCTTAGATTATATAGAAACAATATATACAAAGATTTCAACCGTCTACCTGTTCCATTCATTGTCTTACTTGTCGAAATTTACAAATAATTTCTTTTAAAGGATTAACAATGGGGCTCGTAGTTCACTTAAACTTGAAGAACAAAAAATTGGCGAATTGTACTGTTTGGATGCTTTGCATATATGTTTCTTAGACTATTTAGAAGCAATATATAGAAAGATTTCACCCGTCTACCTGTACTATTCATTGTTTTACTTGTAGAAAGTTACAAATAATTTCCATTTCATGATTATCAATGGGGCTCGCTGTTCACTTAAACTTGAAGAACAATACATTGGCGAATTGTACTGTTTGGATGCTTTGCATATATGTTTCATAGACTATATAGAATCAATATATACAAAGAATTCAACCGTCTACCTGTTCCATTCATTGTTCTACTTGTCGAAGGTTACAAATAATTACCGATAAAGGATTAACCATTGGGGCTCATTGTTCACTTAAACTTGAAGAACAAAAAATTGGCGAATTGTACTGTTTGGATGCTTTGCATATATGTTTCTTAGATTATATGGAAGCAATATATACAAAGATTTCAACAGCCTACGTGTTCCAATCATTGTTCTACTTGTCGAAATTTACAAATAATTTCCTTTAAAGGATTAACAATGGGGCTCGTTGTTCACTTAAACTTGAAGAACAATAAATTGGCGAATTGTACTGTTTGGATGCTTTGCATATATGTTTCTTAGACTATATAGAAGCAATATATACAAAGAATTCAACCGTCTACCTGTTCCATTCATTGTTCTACTTGTCGAAAGTTACAAATAATTACCGATAAAGGATTAACCATTGGGGCTCATTGTTCACTTAAACTTGAAGAACAAGAAATTGGCGAATAGTACTGTTTGGATGCTTTCCATATATGTTTCTTAGACTATATGGAAGAAATATATACAAAGATTTCAACCGTCTACGTGTACCAATCATTGTTCTACTTGTAGAAAGTTACAATTAATTTCCGTTAAAGGATTAACAATTGGGGCTCGTAGTTCACTTAAACTTGAAGAACAAAAAATTGGCAAATTGTACTGTTTGGATGCTTTGCATATATGTTTCTTAGACTAATTAGAAGCAATATATAGAAAGATTTCACCCGTCTACCTGTACTATTCATTGTTCTACTTGTAGAAAGTTATAAATAATTTCCATTTCATGATTATCAATGGGGCTCGCTGTTCACTTAAACTTGAAGATCAAAAAATTGGCGATTGTTACTGTTTAGATGCTTTGCATATAGGTTTCGTAGACTATATAGAAGCAACATATACAAAGATTTCAACCGTCTACCTGTTCTATTCATTGTTCTACTTGTCGAAAATTACAAATAATTTCCGATAAAGGATTAACCATTGGGTCTCATTGTTCACTTAAACTTGAAGACCAAAAAATTGGCAAATGGTATTGTTTGGATGCTTTGCGTACATATTTCATAGACTATATGGAAGCAATATATACAATGATTTCAACCGTCTACCTATTCCATTCATTGTTCTACTTGTCGAAATTTACAAATAATTTCCTTTAAAGGATTAACAATGGGGCTAGTTGTTCACTTAAACTTGAAGAACAAAAAATTGGCGAATGGTACTGTTTGGATGCTTTGCGTACATGTTTCTTAGACTATATGGAAGCAATATATACAAAGATTTCAACCGTCTACGTGTTCCAATCATTGTTCTACTTGTCGAAATTTACAAATAATTTCCTTTAAAGGATTAACAATGGGGCTCGTTGTTCACTTAAACTTGAAGAACAAAAAATTGGCGAATGGTACTGTTTGGATGCTTTGCATATATGTTTCTTAGACTATATAGAAGCAATATATACATTGATTTCAACCGGCTACCTGTTCCATTCATTGTTCTACTTGTCGCAAGTTACAAATAATTACCGATAAAGGATTAACCATTGGGGCTCATTGTTCACTTAAACTTGAAGAACAAAAAATTGGCGAATTGTACTGTTTGGATGCTTTGCATATATGTTTCTTAGACTATATGGAAGCAATATATACAAAGATTTCAACCGTCTACGTGTTCCAATCATTGTTCTACTTGTCGAAATTTACAAATAATTTCCTTTAGAGGATTAACAATGGGGCTCGTAGTTCACTTAAACTTGAAGAACAAAAAATTGGCGAATTGTACTGTTTGGATGCTTTGCATATGTGTCTCTTAGATTATATAGAAGCAATATATACAATGATTTCAACCGTCTACCTGTTCCATTCATTGTTCTACTTGTCGAAAGTTACAAATAATTTCCGTTAAGGGATTAACAATGGGGATCGTAGTTTACTTAAACTTGAAGGACAAAAATTGGCGAATGGTACTGTTTGGATGCTTTGCATATATGTTTCTTAGACTATATGGAAGCTATATATACAAAGATTTCAACCGTCTACGTGTTCCAATCATTGTTCTACTTGTAGAAAGTTACAATTAATTTCCGTTAAAGTATTAACAATGGGGCTCGTAGTTCACTTAAACTTGAAGATCAAATAATTGGCGAATGGTACTGTTTGGATGCTTTGCATATATGTTTCTTAGACTATTTAGATGCAATATATAGAAAGATTTCACCCGTCTACCTGTACTATTCATTGTTCTACTTGTAGAAAGTTACAAATAATTTCCATTTCATGATTATCAATGGGGCTCGTAGTTACCTTAAACTTGAAGAACAAAAAATTGGCGAATGGTACTGTTTGGATGCTTTGCATATATGTTTCTTAGACTATATAGAAGCAATATATACAAAGATTTCAACCGTCTACGAGTTCCAATCATTGTTCTACTTGTAGAAAGTTACAATTAATTTCCGTTAAAGGATTAACAATGGGGCTCGTAGTTCACTTAAACTTGAAGAACAAAAAATTGGCGAATTGTACTGTTTGGATGCTTTGCATATTTGTTTCGTAGACTATATAGAAGCAATATATACAATGATTTCAACCGTCTACATGATCCATTCATTGTTCTACTTGTCGAAATTTACAAATACTTTCCTTTAAAGGATTAACAATGGGGCTCGTAGTTCACTTAATCATGAAGATGAAATAATTGGCGAATTGTACTGTTTGGATGCTTTGCATATGTGTCTCTTAGAATATAGAAACAATATATACAAAGATTTCAACCGTCTACCTGTTCCATTCATTGTCCTACTTGTCGAAATTTACAAATAATTTCCTTTAAAGGATTAACAATGGGGCTCGTAGTTCACTTAAACTTGAAGAACAAAAAATTGGCGAATTGTACTGTTTGGATGCTTTGCATATATGTTTCTTAGACTATTTAGAAGCAACATATAGAAAGATTTCACCTGTCTACCTGTACTATTCATTGTTTTACTTGTAGAAAGTTACAAATAATTTCCATTTCATGATTATCAATGGGGCTCGCAGTTCACTTAAACTTGAAGAACAATAAATTGGCGAATTGTACTGTTTGGATGCTTTGCATATATGTTTCATAGACTATATAGAATCAATATATACAAAGAATTCAACCGTCTACCTGTTCCATTCATTGTTCTACTTGTCGAAGGTTACAAATAATTACCGATAAAGGATTAACCATTGGGGCTCATTGTTCACTTAAACTTGAAGCACAAAAAATTGGCGAATTGTACTGTTTGGATGCTTTGCATATAAGTTTCTTAAATTATATGGAAGCAATATATACAAAGATTTCAACAGCCTACGTGTTCCAATCATTGTTCTACTTGTCGAAATTTACAAATAATTTCCTTTAAAGGATTAACAATGGGGCTCGTTGTTCACTTAAACTTGAAGAACAATAAATTGGCGAATTGTACTGTTTGGATGCTTTGCATATATGTTTCTTAGACTATATAGAAGCAATATATACAAAGAATTCAACCGTCTACCTGTTCCATTCATTGTTCTACTTGTCGAAAGTTACAAATAATTACCGATAAAGGATTAACCATTGGGGCTCATTGTTCACTTAAAATTGAAGAACAAAAAATTGGCGAATTGTACTGTTTGGATGCTTTCCATATATGTTTCTTAGACTATATGGAAGCAATATATACAAAGATTTCAACCGTCTACGTGTTCCAATCATTGTTCTACTTGTAGAAAGTTACAATTAATTTCCGTTAAAGGATTAACAATGGGGCTCGCAGTTCACTTAAACTTGAAGAACAAAAAATTGGCGAATTGTACTGTTTGGATGCTTTGCATATTTGTTTCGTAGACTATATAGAAGCAATATATACAATGATTTCAACCGTCTACATGATCCATTCATTGTTCTACTTGTCGAAATTTACAAATAATTTCCTTTAAAGGATTAACAATGGGGCTCGTAGTTCACTTAATCATGAAGATGAAATAATTGGGGAATTGTACTGTTTGGATGCTTTGCATATGTGTCTCTTAGATTATATAGAAACAATATATACAAAGATTTCAACCGTCTACCTGTTCCATTCATTGTCTTACTTGTCGAAATTTACAAATAATTTCTTTTAAAGGATTAACAATGGGGCTCGTAGTTCACTTAAACTTGAAGAACAAAAAATTGGCGAATTGTACTGTTTGGATGCTTTGCATATATGTTTCTTAGACTATTTAGAAGCAATATATAGAAAGATTTCACCCGTCTACCTGTACTATTCATTGTTTTACTTGTAGAAAGTTACAAATAATTTCCATTTCATGATTATCAATGGGGCTCGCTGTTCACTTAAACTTGAAGAACAATAAATTGGCGAATTGTACTGTTTGGATGCTTTGCATATATGTTTCATAGACTATATAGAATCAATATATACAAAGAATTCAACCGTCTACCTGTTCCATTCATTGTTCTACTTGTCGAAGGTTACAAATAATTACCGATAAAGGATTAACCATTGGGGCTCATTGTTCACTTAAACTTGAAGAACAAAAAATTGGCGAATTGTACTGTTTGGATGCTTTGCATATATGTTTCTTAGATTATATGGAAGCAATATATACAAAGATTTCAACAGCCTACGTGTTCCAATCATTGTTCTACTTGTCGAAATTTACAAATAATTTCCTTTAAAGGATTAACAATGGGGCTCGTTGTTCACTTAAACTTGAAGAACAATAAATTGGCGAATTGTACTGTTTGGATGCTTTGCATATATGTTTCTTAGACTATATAGAAGCAATATATACAAAGAATTCAACCGTCTACCTGTTCCATTCATTGTTCTACTTGTCGAAAGTTACAAATAATTACCGATAAAGGATTAACCATTGGGGCTCATTGTTCACTTAAACTTGAAGAACAAGAAATTGGCGAATAGTACTGTTTGGATGCTTTCCATATATGTTTCTTAGACTATATGGAAGAAATATATACAAAGATTTCAACCGTCTACGTGTACCAATCATTGTTCTACTTGTAGAAAGTTACAATTAATTTCCGTTAAAGGATTAACAATTGGGGCTCGTAGTTCACTTAAACTTGAAGAACAAAAAATTGGCAAATTGTACTGTTTGGATGCTTTGCATATATGTTTCTTAGACTAATTAGAAGCAATATATAGAAAGATTTCACCCGTCTACCTGTACTATTCATTGTTCTACTTGTAGAAAGTTATAAATAATTTCCATTTCATGATTATCAATGGGGCTCGCTGTTCACTTAAACTTGAAGATCAAAAAATTGGCGATTGTTACTGTTTAGATGCTTTGCATATAGGTTTCGTAGACTATATAGAAGCAACATATACAAAGATTTCAACCGTCTACCTGTTCTATTCATTGTTCTACTTGTCGAAAATTACAAATAATTTCCGATAAAGGATTAACCATTGGGTCTCATTGTTCACTTAAACTTGAAGACCAAAAAATTGGCAAATGGTATTGTTTGGATGCTTTGCGTACATATTTCATAGACTATATGGAAGCAATATATACAATGATTTCAACCGTCTACCTATTCCATTCATTGTTCTACTTGTCGAAATTTACAAATAATTTCCTTTAAAGGATTAACAATGGGGCTAGTTCTTCACTTAAACTTGAAGAACAAAAAATTGGCGAATGGTACTGTTTGGATGCTTTGCGTACATGTTTCTTAGACTATATGGAAGCAATATATACAAAGATTTCAACCGTCTACGTGTTCCAATCATTGTTCTACTTGTCGAAATTTACAAATAATTTCCTTTAAAGGATTAACAATGGGGCTCGTTGTTCACTTAAACTTGAAGAACAAAAAATTGGCGAATGGTACTGTTTGGATGCTTTGCATATATGTTTCTTAGACTATATAGAAGCAATATATACATTGATTTCAACCGGCTACCTGTTCCATTCATTGTTCTACTTGTCGCAAGTTACAAATAATTTCCGTTAAAGTATTAACAATGGGGCTCGTAGTTCACTTAAACTTGAAGATCAAATAATTGGCGAATTGTACTGTTTGGACGCTTTACATATATGTTTCTTAGACTATTTAGAAGCAATATATACAATGATTTCAACAGTCTACCTGTTCCATTCATTGTTCTACTTGTCGAAATTTACAAATAATTTCCTTTAAAGGATTAACAATGGGGCTCGTAGTTCACTTAAACTTGAAGAACAAAAAATTGGCGAATGGTCCTGTTTGGATGCTTTGCACATATGTTTCTTAGATTATACAGAGGCAATATATACAAGGATTTCAACCGTCTACCTGTTCCATTCATTGTTCTACTTGTCGAAAGTTACAAATAATTACCGATAAAGGATTAACCATTGGGGCTCATTGTTCACTTAAACTTGAAGAACAAAAAATTGGCGAATTGTACTGTTTGGATGCTTTGCATATATGTTTCTTAGACTATATGGAAGCAATATATACAAAGATTTCAACCGTCTACGTGTTCCAATCATTGTTCTACTTGTCGAAATTTACAAATAATTTCCTTTAGAGGATTAACAATGGGGCTCGTAGTTCACTTAAACTTGAAGAACAAAAAATTGGCGAATTGTACTGTTTGGATGCTTTGCATATGTGTCTCTTAGATTATATAGAAGCAATATATACAATGATTTCAACCGTCTACCTGTTCCATTCATTGTTCTACTTGTCGAAAGTTACAAATAATTTCCGTTAAGGGATTAACAATGGGGATCGTAGTTTACTTAAACTTGAAGGACAAAAATTGGCGAATGGTACTGTTTGGATGCTTTGCATATATGTTTCTTAGACTATATGGAAGCTATATATACAAAGATTTCAACCGTCTACGTGTTCCAATCATTGTTCTACTTGTAGAAAGTTACAATTAATTTCCGTTAAAGTATTAACAATGGGGCTCGTAGTTCACTTAAACTTGAAGATCAAATAATTGGCGAATGGTACTGTTTGGATGCTTTGCATATATGTTTCTTAGACTATTTAGATGCAATATATAGAAAGATTTCACCCGTCTACCTGTACTATTCATTGTTCTACTTGTAGAAAGTTACAAATAATTTCCATTTCATGATTATCAATGGGGCTCGTAGTTACCTTAAACTTGAAGAACAAAAAATTGGCGAATGGTACTGTTTGGATGCTTTGCATATATGTTTCTTAGACTATATAGAAGCAATATATACAAAGATTTCAACCGTCTACGTGTTCCAATCATTGTTCTACTTGTAGAAAGTTACAATTAATTTCCGTTAAAGGATTAACAATGGGGCTCGTAGTTCACTTAAACTTGAAGAACAAAAAATTGGCGAATTGTACTGTTTGGATGCTTTGCATATTTGTTTCGTAGACTATATAGAAGCAATATATACAATGATTTCAACCGTCTACATGATCCATTCATTGTTCTACTTGTCGAAATTTACAAATAATTTCCTTTAAAGGATTAACAATGGGGCTCGTAGTTCACTTAATCATGAAGATGAAATAATTGGCGAATTGTACTGTTTGGATGCTTTGCATATGTGTCTCTTAGAATATAGAAACAATATATACAAAGATTTCAACCGTCTACCTGTTCCATTCATTGTCCTACTTGTCGAAATTTACAAATAATTTCCTTTAAAGGATTAACAATGGGGCTCGTAGTTCACTTAAACTTGAAGAACAAAAAATTGGCGAATTGTACTGTTTGGATGCTTTGCATATATGTTTCTTAGACTATTTAGAAGCAACATATAGAAAGATTTCACCTGTCTACCTGTACTATTCATTGTTTTACTTGTAGAAAGTTACAAATAATTTCCATTTCATGATTATCAATGGGGCTCGCAGTTCACTTAAACTTGAAGAACAATAAATTGGCGAATTGTACTGTTTGGATGCTTTGCATATATGTTTCATAGACTATATAGAATCAATATATACAAAGAATTCAACCGTCTACCTGTTCCATTCATTGTTCTACTTGTCGAAGGTTACAAATAATTACCGATAAAGGATTAACCATTGGGGCTCATTGTTCACTTAAACTTGAAGCACAAAAAATTGGCGAATTGTACTGTTTGGATGCTTTGCATACAAGTTTCTTAAATTATATGGAAGCAATATATACAAAGATTTCAACAGCCTACGTGTTCCAATCATTGTTCTACTTGTCGAAATTTACAAATAATTTCCTTTAAAGGATTAACAATGGGGCTCGTTGTTCACTTAAACTTGAAGAACAATAAATTGGCGAATTGTACTGTTTGGATGCTTTGCATATATGTTTCTTAGACTATATAGAAGCAATATATACAAAGAATTCAACCGTCTACCTGTTCCATTCATTGTTCTACTTGTCGAAAGTTACAAATAATTACCGATAAAGGATTAACCATTGGGGCTCATTGTTCACTTAAACTTGAAGAACAAGAAATTGGCGAATTGTACTGTTTGGATGCTTTCCATATATGTTTCTTAGACTATATGGAAGCAATATATACAAAGATTTCAACCGTCTACGTGTACCAATCATTGTTCTACTTGTAGAAAGTTACAATTAATTTCCGTTAAAGGATTAACAATGGGGCTCGTAGTTCACTTAAACTTGAAGAACAAAAAATTGGCAAATTGTACTGTTTGGATGCTTTGCATATATGTTTCTTAGACTAATTAGAAGCAATATATAGAAAGATTTCACCCGTCTACCTGTACTATTCATTGTTCTACTTGTAGAAAGTTATAAATAATTTCCATTTCATGATTATCAATGGGGCTCGCTGTTCACTTAAACTTGAAGATCAAAAAATTGGCGATTGTTACTGTTTAGATGCTTTGCATATAGGTTTCGTAGACTATATAGAAGCAACATATACAAAGATTTCAACCGTCTACCTGTTCTATTCATTGTTCTACTTGTCGAAAATTACAAATAATTTCCGATAAAGGATTAACCATTGGGTCTCATTGTTCACTTAAACTTGAAGACCAAAAAATTGGCAAATGGTATTGTTTGGATGCTTTGCGTACATATTTCATAGACTATATGGAAGCAATATATACAAAGATTTCAACAGTCTACGTGTTACAATCATTGTTCTACTTATCGAAAGTTACAAATAATTTCCGATAAAGGATTAACCATTGGGGCTCATTGTTCACTTAAACTTGAAAAACAAAAAATTGGCGAATTGTACTGTTTGGATGCTTTGCATATATGTTTCTTAGATATATGGAAGCAATATATACAATGATTTCAACCGTCTACCTATTCCATTCATTGTTCTACTTGTCGAAATTTACAAATAATTTCCTTTAAAGGATTAACAATGGGGCTCGTTGTACTCTTAAACTTGAAGAACAATAAATTGGCGAATTGTACTATTTGGATGCTTTGCATATATGTTTCTTAGACTATATAGAAGCAATATATACAATGATTTCAACCGTCTACCTGTTCTATTCATTGTTCTACTTGTCGAAAATTACAAATTATTTCCGATAAAGGATTAACCATTGGGGCTCATTGTTCACTTAAACTTGAAGACCAAAAAATTGGCAATTGGTACTGTTTGGATGCTTTCCATATATGTTTCTTAGACTATATGGAAGCAATATATACAAAGATTTCAACCGTCTACGTGTACCAATCATTGTTCTACTTGTAGAAAGTTACAATTAATTTCCGTTAAAGGATTAACAATGGGGCTCGTAGTTCACTTAAACTTGAAGAACAAAAAATTGGCAAATTGTACTGTTTGGATGCTTTGCATATATGTTTCTTAGACTTTTTAGAAGCAATATATAGAAAGATTTCACCCGTCTACCTGTACTATTCATTGTTCTACTTGTAGAAAGTTACAAATAATTTCCATTTCATGATTATCAATGGGGCTCGCTGTTCTCTTAAACTTGAAGATCAAAAAATTGGCGATTGTTACTGTTTAGATGCTTTGCATATAGGTTTCGTAGACTATATAGAAGCAACATATACAAAGATTTCAACCGTCTACCTGTTCTATTCATTGTTCTACTTGTCGAAAATTACAAATAATTTCCGATAAAGGATTAACCATTGGGGCTCATTGTTCACTTAAACTTGAAGCACAAAAAATTGGCGAATTGTACTGTTTGGATGCTTTGCATATAAGTTTCTTAAATTATATGGAAGCAATATATACAAAGATTTCAACAGCCTACGTGTTCCAATCATTGTTCTACTTGTCGAAATTTACAAATAATTTCCTTTAAAGGATTAACAATGGGGCTCGTTGTTCACTTAAACTTGAAGAACAATAAATTGGCGAATTGTACTGTTTGGATGCTTTGCATATATGTTTCTTAGACTATATAGAAGCAATATATACAAAGAATTCAACCGTCTACCTGTTCCATTCATTGTTCTACTTGTCGAAAGTTACAAATAATTACCGATAAAGGATTAACCATTGGGGCTCAT
Organism: Cerceris ruficornis; assembly: GCA_963989415.1. NCBI lineage: Eukaryota > Metazoa > Arthropoda > Insecta > Hymenoptera > Crabronidae > Cerceris > Cerceris ruficornis. Next base: position 1,397,263 of record CAXDIW010000192.1, read on the forward strand.
TGTTCACTTAAAATTGAAGAACAAAAAATTGGCGAATTGTACTGTTTGGATGCTTTCCATATATGTTTCTTAGACTATATGGAAGCAATATATACAAAGATTTCAACCGTCTACGTGTACCAATCATTGTTCTACTTGTAGAAAGTTACAATTAATTTCCGTTAAAGGATTAACAATGGGGCTCGTAGTTCACTTAAACTTGAAGAACAAAAAATTGGCAAATTGTACTGTTTGGATGCTTTGCATATATGTTTCTTAGACTAATTAGAAGCAATATATAGAAAGATTTCACCCGTCTACCTGTACTATTCATTGTTCTACTTGTAGAAAGTTATAAATAATTTCCATTTCATGATTATCAATGGGGCTCGCTGTTCACTTAAACTTGAAGATCAAAAAATTGGCGATTGTTACTGTTTAGATGCTTTGCATATATGTTTCGTAGACTATATAGAAGCAACATATACAAAGATTTCAACCGTCTACCTGTTCTATTCATTGTTCTACTTGTCGAAAATTACAAATAATTTCCGATAAAGGATTAACCATTGGGGCTCATTGTTCACTTAAACTTGAAGAACAAAAAATTGGCGAATTGTACTGTTTGGATGCTTTGCATATATGTTTCTTAGACTATATGGAAGCAATATATACAAAGATTTCAACCGTCTACCTGTTCTATTCATTGTTCTACTTGTCGAAAGTTACAAATAATTTCCTTTAAAGGATTAACAATGGGGCTCATTGTTCACTTAAACTTGAAGAACAAAAAATTGGCGAATTGTACTGTTTGGATGCTTTGCATATATGTTTCTTAGATATATGGAAGCAATATATACAATGATTTCAACCGTCTACCTATTCCATTCATTGTTCTACTTGTCGAAATTTACAAATAATTTCCTTTAAAGGATTAACAATGGGGCTCGTTGTACTCTTAAACTTGAAGAACAATAAATTGGCGAATTGTACTATTTGGATGCTTTGCATATATGTTTCTTAGACTATATAGAAGCAACATATACAAAGATTTCAACCGTCTACCTTTTCTATTCATTGTTCTACTTGTCGAAAATTACAAATAATTTCCGATAAAGGATTAACCATTGGGTCTCATTGTTCACTTAAACTTGAAGACCAAAAAATTGGCAAATGGTATTGTTTGGATGCTTTGCGTACATGTTTCTTAGACTATATGGAAGCAATACATACAAAGATTTCAACAGTCTACGTGTTCCAATCATTGTTCTACTTGTCGAAATTTACAAATAATTTCCTTTAAAGGATTAACAATGGGGCTCGTTGTTCACTTAAACTTGAAGAACAATAAACTGGCGAATTGTACTGTTTGGATGTTTTGCATATATGTTTCTTAGACTATATAGAAGCAATATATACAAAGAATTCAACCGTCTACCTGTTCCATTCATTGTTCTACTTGTCGCAAGTTACAAATAATTTCCGATAAACGATTAACCATTGGGGCTCATTGTTCACTTACACTTGAAGAACAAAAAATTGGCGAATGGTACTGTTTGGAAGCTTTGCATATATGTTTCTTAGACTATATAGAAGCAATATATACATTGATTTCAACCGTCTACCTGTTCCATTCATTGTTCTACTTGTCGAAAGTTACAAATAATTTCCGATAAAGGATTAACAATGGGGCTCATTGTTCACTTAAACTTGAAGGACAAAAAATTGGCGAATGATACTGTTTGGATGCTTTGCATATATGTTTCTTAGATTATATGGAAGCAATACATACAAAGATTTCAACCGTCTACGTGTTCCAATCATTGTTCTACTTGTAGAAAGTTACAATTAATTTCCGTTAAAGGATTAACAATGGGGCTCGTAGTTCACATAAACTTGAAGAACAAAAAATGAGCGAATTGTACTGTTTGGATGCTTTGCATATTTGTTTCGTACACTATATAGAAGCAATATATACAAAGATTTCAACCGTCTACCTGTTCCATTCATTGTTCTACTTGTCGAAAGTTACAAATAATTTCCGATAAAGGATTAACCATTGGGGCTCATTGTTCATTTAAACTTGAAGAACAAAAAATTGGCGAATGGTCCTGTTTGGATGCTTTGCATATATGTTTCTTAGACTATATAGAAGCAATATATACATTGATTTCAACCGTCTACCTGTTCCATTCACTGTTTTACTTGTCGCAAGTTACAAATAATTTCCGCTAAAGTATTGACAATGGGGCTCGTAGTTCACTTAAACTTGAAGATCAATTAATTGGCGAATTGTACTGTTTGGATGATATGCAGATATGTTTCTTAGACTATATAGAAGCAATATATACAATGATTTCAACCGTCTACCTGTTCCATTCATTGTTCTACATGTCGAAATATGCAAATAATTTCCTTTAAAGGATTAACAATGGGGCTCGTAGTTCACTTAAACTTGAAGAACAAAAAATTGGCGGATGGTACTGTTTGGATGCTTTGAATATATGTTTCTTATATTATACAGAAGCAATATATACAAATATTTCAACCGTCTACCTGTTCCATTCATTGTTCTACTTGTCGAAAGTTAGAAATAATTTCCGTTAAGGGATTAACAATGGGGATCGTAGTTTACTTAAACTTGAAGGACAAAAAATTGGCGAATGGTACTGTTTGGATGCTTTGCATATATGTTTCTTATACTATATGGAAGCTATATATACAAAGATTTCAACCGTCTACGTGTTCCAATCATTGTTCTACTTGTAGAAAGTTACAATTAATTTCCGTTAAAGGATTAACAATGGGGCTCGTAGTTCACTTAAACTTGAAGAACAAAAAATTGGCGAATTGTTCTGTTTGGATGCTTTGCATATTTGTTTCGTAGACTATATAGAAGCAATATATACAATGATTTCAACCGTCTACCTATTCCATTCATTGTTCTACTTGCCGAAAATTACAAATAATTTCCGATAAAGGATTAACCATTGGGCCTCATTGTTCACTTAAGCTTGAAGGACAAAAAATTGGAGAATGGTACTGTTTGGATGCTTTGCATATATGTTTCTTAGACTATATGGAAGCAATATATACAAAGATTTCAACCGTCTACGTGTTCCAATCATTGTTCTACTTGTAGAAAGTTACAATTAATTTCCGTTAAAGGATTAACAATGGGGCTCGTAGTTCACTTAAACTTGAAGAACAAAAAATTGGCGAATTGTACTGTTTGGATGCTTTGCATATTTGTTTCGTAGACTATATAGAAGCAATATATAAAATGATTTCAACCGTCTACATGATCCATTCATTGTTCTACTTGTCGAAATTTACAAATAATTTCCTTTAAAGGATTAACAATGGGGCTCGTAGTTCACTTAATCATGAAGATGAAATAATTGGCGAATTGTACTGTTTGGATGCTTTGCATATGTGTCTCTTAGATTATATAGAAGCAATATATACAATAATTTCAACCGTCTACCTGTTCCATTCATTGTTCTACTTGTCGAAAGTTACAAATAATTTCCGTTAAGTGATTAACAATGGGGATCGTAGTTTACTTAAACTTGAAGAACAAAAAATTGGCGAATTGTACTGTTTGGATGCTTTGCATTTATGTTTCTTAGACTATATGGAAGCAATATATACAAAGATTTCAACCGTCTACGTGTTCCAATCATTGTTCTACTTGTAGAAATTTAGAATTAATTTCCGTTAAAGGATTAACAATGGGGCTCGTAGTTCACTTAAACTTGAAGAACAAAAAATTGGCGAATTGTACTGTTTGGATGCTTTGCATATATGTTTCTTAGACTATATAGAAGCAATATATACAAAGATTTCAACCGTCTACCTGTTCCATTCATTGTTCTACTTGTCGAAAGTTACAAATAATTACCGATAAAGTATTAACCATTGGGGCTCATTGTTCACTTAAACTTGAAGAACAAAAAATTGGAGAATGGTACTGTTTGGATGCTTTGCATATATGTTTCTTAGACTATATGGAAGCAATATATACAAAGATTTCAACCGTCTACGTGTTCCAATCATTGTTCTACTTGTAGAAAGTTACAATTAATTTCCGTTAAAGGATTAACAATGGGGCTCGTAGTTCACTTAAACTTGAAGAACAAAAAATTGGCGAATTGTACTGTTTGGATGCTTTGCATATTTGTTTCGTAGACTATATAGAAGCAATATATACAATGATTTCAACCGTCTACATGATCCATTCATTGTTCTACTTGTCGAAATTTACAAATAATTTCCTTTAAAGGATTAACAATGGGGCTCGTAGTTCACTTAATCATGAAGATGAAATAATTGGGGAATTGTACTGTTTGGATGCTTTGCATATGTGTCTCTTAGATTATATAGAAACAATATATACAAAGATTTCAACCGTCTACCTGTTCCATTCATTGTCTTACTTGTCGAAATTTACAAATAATTTCTTTTAAAGGATTAACAATGGGGCTCGTAGTTCACTTAAACTTGAAGAACAAAAAATTGGCGAATTGTACTGTTTGGATGCTTTGCATATATGTTTCTTAGACTATTTAGAAGCAATATATAGAAAGATTTCACCCGTCTACCTGTACTATTCATTGTTTTACTTGTAGAAAGTTACAAATAATTTCCATTTCATGATTATCAATGGGGCTCGCTGTTCACTTAAACTTGAAGAACAATAAATTGGCGAATTGTACTGTTTGGATGCTTTGCATATATGTTTCATAGACTATATAGAATCAATATATACAAAGAATTCAACCGTCTACCTGTTCCATTCATTGTTCTACTTGTCGAAGGTTACAAATAATTACCGATAAAGGATTAACCATTGGGGCTCATTGTTCACTTAAACTTGAAGAACAAAAAATTGGCGAATTGTACTGTTTGGATGCATTCAATATATGTTTCTTAGATTATATGGAAGCAATATATACAAAGATTTCAACAGCCTACGTGTTCCAATCATTGTTCTACTTGTCGAAATTTACAAATAATTTCCTTTAAAGGATTAACAATGGGGCTCGTTGTTCACTTAAACTTGAAGAACAATAAATTGGCGAATTGTACTGTTTGGATGCTTTGCATATATGTTTCTTAGACTATATAGAAGCAATATATACAAAGAATTCAACCGTCTACCTGTTCCATTCATTGTTCTACTTGTCGAAAGTTACAAATAATTACCGATAAAGGATTAACCATTGGGGCTCATTGTTCACTTAAACTTGAAGAACAAGAAATTGGCGAATAGTACTGTTTGGATGCTTTCCATATATGTTTCTTAGACTATATGGAAGAAATATATACAAAGATTTCAACCGTCTACGTGTACCAATCATTGTTCTACTTGTAGAAAGTTACAATTAATTTCCGTTAAAGGATTAACAATTGGGGCTCGTAGTTCACTTAAACTTGAAGAACAAAAAATTGGCAAATTGTACTGTTTGGATGCTTTGCATATATGTTTCTTAGACTAATTAGAAGCAATATATAGAAAGATTTCACCCGTCTACCTGTACTATTCATTGTTCTACTTGTAGAAAGTTATAAATAATTTCCATTTCATGATTATCAATGGGGCTCGCTGTTCACTTAAACTTGAAGATCAAAAAATTGGCGATTGTTACTGTTTAGATGCTTTGCATATAGGTTTCGTAGACTATATAGAAGCAACATATACAAAGATTTCAACCGTCTACCTGTTCTATTCATTGTTCTACTTGTCGAAAATTACAAATAATTTCCGATAAAGGATTAACCATTGGGTCTCATTGTTCACTTAAACTTGAAGACCAAAAAATTGGCAAATGGTATTGTTTGGATGCTTTGCGTACATATTTCATAGACTATATGGAAGCAATATATACAATGATTTCAACCGTCTACCTATTCCATTCATTGTTCTACTTGTCGAAATTTACAAATAATTTCCTTTAAAGGATTAACAATGGGGCTAGTTGTTCACTTAAACTTGAAGAACAAAAAATTGGCGAATGGTACTGTTTGGATGCTTTGCGTACATGTTTCTTAGACTATATGGAAGCAATATATACAAAGATTTCAACCGTCTACGTGTTCCAATCATTGTTCTACTTGTCGAAATTTACAAATAATTTCCTTTAAAGGATTAACAATGGGGCTCGTTGTTCACTTAAACTTGAAGAACAAAAAATTGGCGAATGGTACTGTTTGGATGCTTTGCATATATGTTTCTTAGACTATATAGAAGCAATATATACATTGATTTCAACCGGCTACCTGTTCCATTCATTGTTCTACTTGTCGCAAGTTACAAATAATTTCCGTTAAAGTATTAACAATGGGGCTCGTAGTTCACTTAAACTTGAAGATCAAATAATTGGCGAATTGTACTGTTTGGACGCTTTACATATATGTTTCTTAGACTATTTAGAAGCAATATATACAATGATTTCAACAGTCTACCTGTTCCATTCATTGTTCTACTTGTCGAAATTTACAAATAATTTCCTTTAAAGGATTAACAATGGGGCTCGTAGTTCACTTACACTTGAAGAACAAAAAATTGGCGAATGGTCCTGTTTGGATGCTTTGCACATATGTTTCTTAGATTATACAGAGGCAATATATACAAGGATTTCAACCGTCTACCTGTTCCATTCATTGTTCTACTTGTCGAAAGTTACAAATAATTACCGATAAAGGATTAACCATTGGGGCTCATTGTTCACTTAAACTTGAAGAACAAAAAATTGGCGAATTGTACTGTTTGGATGCTTTGCATATATGTTTCTTAGACTATATGGAAGCAATATATACAAAGATTTCAACCGTCTACGTGTTCCAATCATTGTTCTACTTGTCGAAATTTACAAATAATTTCCTTTAGAGGATTAACAATGGGGCTCGTAGTTCACTTAAACTTGAAGAACAAAAAATTGGCGAATTGTACTGTTTGGATGCTTTGCATATGTGTCTCTTAGATTATATAGAAGCAATATATACAATGATTTCAACCGTCTACCTGTTCCATTCATTGTTCTACTTGTCTAAAGTTACAAATAATTTCCGTTAAGGGATTAACAATGGGGATCGTAGTTTACTTAAACTTGAAGGACAAAAATTGGCGAATGGTACTGTTTGGATGCTTTGCATATATGTTTCTTAGACTATATGGAAGCTATATATACAAAGATTTCAACCGTCTACGTGTTCCAATCATTGTTCTACTTGTAGAAAGTTACAATTAATTTCCGTTAAAGTATTAACAATGGGGCTCGTAGTTCACTTAAACTTGAAGATCAAATAATTGGCGAATGGTACTGTTTGGATGCTTTGCATATATGTTTCTTAGACTATTTAGATGCAATATATAGAAAGATTTCACCCGTCTACCTGTACTATTCATTGTTCTACTTGTAGAAAGTTACAAATAATTTCCATTTCATGATTATCAATGGGGCTCGTAGTTACCTTAAACTTGAAGAACAAAAAATTGGCGAATGGTACTGTTTGGATGCTTTGCATATATGTTTCTTAGACTATATAGAAGCAATATATACAAAGATTTCAACCGTCTACGTGTTCCAATCATTGTTCTACTTGTAGAAAGTTACAATTAATTTCCGTTAAAGGATTAACAATGGGGCTCGTAGTTCACTTAAACTTGAAGAACAAAAAATTGGCGAATTGTACTGTTTGGATGCTTTGCATATTTGTTTCGTAGACTATATAGAAGCAATATATACAATGATTTCAACCGTCTACATGATCCATTCATTGTTCTACTTGTCGAAATTTACAAATAATTTCCTTTAAAGGATTAACAATGGGGCTCGTAGTTCACTTAATCATGAAGATGAAATAATTGGCGAATTGTACTGTTTGGATGCTTTGCATATGTGTCTCTTAGAATATAGAAACAATATATACAAAGATTTCAACCGTCTACCTGTTCCATTCATTGTCCTACTTGTCGAAATTTACAAATAATTTCCTTTAAAGGATTAACAATGGGGCTCGTAGTTCACTTAAACTTGAAGAACAAAAAATTGGCGAATTGTACTGTTTGGATGCTTTGCATATATGTTTCTTAGACTATTTAGAAGCAACATATAGAAAGATTTCACCTGTCTACCTGTACTATTCATTGTTTTACTTGTAGAAAGTTACAAATAATTTCCATTTCATGATTATCAATGGGGCTCGCAGTTCACTTAAACTTGAAGAACAATAAATTGGCGAATTGTACTGTTTGGATGCTTTGCATATATGTTTCATAGACTATATAGAATCAATATATACAAAGAATTCAACCGTCTACCTGTTCCATTCATTGTTCTACTTGTCGAAGGTTACAAATAATTACCGATAAAGGATTAACCATTGGGGCTCATTGTTCACTTAAACTTGAAGCACAAAAAATTGGCGAATTGTACTGTTTGGATGCTTTGCATACAAGTTTCTTAAATTATATGGAAGCAATATATACAAAGATTTCAACAGCCTACGTGTTCCAATCATTGTTCTACTTGTCGAAATTTACAAATAATTTCCTTTAAAGGATTAACAATGGGGCTCGTTGTTCACTTAAACTTGAAGAACAATAAATTGGCGAATTGTACTGTTTGGATGCTTTGCATATATGTTTCTTAGACTATATAGAAGCAATATATACAAAGAATTCAACCGTCTACCTGTTCCATTCATTGTTCTACTTGTCGAAAGTTACAAATAATTACCGATAAAGGATTAACCATTGGGGCTCATTGTTCACTTAAACTTGAAGAACAAGAAATTGGCGAATTGTACTGTTTGGATGCTTTCCATATATGTTTCTTAGACTATATGGAAGCAATATATACAAAGATTTCAACCGTCTACGTGTACCAATCATTGTTCTACTTGTAGAAAGTTACAATTAATTTCCGTTAAAGGATTAACAATGGGGCTCGTAGTTCACTTAAACTTGAAGAACAAAAAATTGGCAAATTGTACTGTTTGGATGCTTTGCATATATGTTTCTTAGACTAATTAGAAGCAATATATAGAAAGATTTCACCCGTCTACCTGTACTATTCATTGTTCTACTTGTAGAAAGTTATAAATAATTTCCATTTCATGATTATCAATGGGGCTCGCTGTTCACTTAAACTTGAAGATCAAAAAATTGGCGATTGTTACTGTTTAGATGCTTTGCATATAGGTTTCGTAGACTATATAGAAGCAACATATACAAAGATTTCAACCGTCTACCTGTTCTATTCATTGTTCTACTTGTCGAAAATTACAAATAATTTCCGATAAAGGATTAACCATTGGGTCTCATTGTTCACTTAAACTTGAAGACCAAAAAATTGGCAAATGGTATTGTTTGGATGCTTTGCGTACATATTTCATAGACTATATGGAAGCAATATATACAAAGATTTCAACAGTCTACGTGTTACAATCATTGTTCTACTTATCGAAAGTTACAAATAATTTCCGATAAAGGATTAACCATTGGGGCTCATTGTTCACTTAAACTTGAAAAACAAAAAATTGGCGAATTGTACTGTTTGGATGCTTTGCATATATGTTTCTTAGATATATGGAAGCAATATATACAATGATTTCAACCGTCTACCTATTCCATTCATTGTTCTACTTGTCGAAATTTACAAATAATTTCCTTTAAAGGATTAACAATGGGGCTCGTTGTACTCTTAAACTTGAAGAACAATAAATTGGCGAATTGTACTATTTGGATGCTTTGCATATATGTTTCTTAGACTATATAGAAGCAATATATACAATGATTTCAACCGTCTACCTGTTCTATTCATTGTTCTACTTGTCGAAAATTACAAATTATTTCCGATAAAGGATTAACCATTGGGGCTCATTGTTCACTTAAACTTGAAGACCAAAAAATTGGCAATTGGTACTGTTTGGATGCTTTCCATATATGTTTCTTAGACTATATGGAAGCAATATATACAAAGATTTCAACCGTCTACGTGTACCAATCATTGTTCTACTTGTAGAAAGTTACAATTAATTTCCGTTAAAGGATTAACAATGGGGCTCGTAGTTCACTTAAACTTGAAGAACAAAAAATTGGCAAATTGTACTGTTTGGATGCTTTGCATATATGTTTCTTAGACTTTTTAGAAGCAATATATAGAAAGATTTCACCCGTCTACCTGTACTATTCATTGTTCTACTTGTAGAAAGTTACAAATAATTTCCATTTCATGATTATCAATGGGGCTCGCTGTTCTCTTAAACTTGAAGATCAAAAAATTGGCGATTGTTACTGTTTAGATGCTTTGCATATAGGTTTCGTAGACTATATAGAAGCAACATATACAAAGATTTCAACCGTCTACCTGTTCTATTCATTGTTCTACTTGTCGAAAATTACAAATAATTTCCGATAAAGGATTAACCATTGGGTCTCATTGTTCACTTAAACTTGAAGACCAAAAAATTGGCAAATGGTATTGTTTGGATGCTTTGCGTACATATTTCATAGACTATATGGAAGCAATATATACAATGATTTCAACCGTCTACCTATTCCATTCATTGTTCTACTTGTCGAAATTTACAAATAATTTCCTTTAAAGGATTAACAATGGGGCTAGTTGTTCACTTAAACTTGAAGAACAAAAAATTGGCGAATGGTACTGTTTGGATGCTTTGCGTACATGTTTCTTAGACTATATGGAAGCAATATATACAAAGATTTCAACCGTCTACGTGTTCCAATCATTGTTCTACTTGTCGAAATTTACAAATAATTTCCTTTAAAGGATTAACAATGGGGCTCGTTGTTCACTTAAACTTGAAGAACAAAAAATTGGCGAATGGTACTGTTTGGATGCTTTGCATATATGTTTGTTAGACTATATAGAAGCAATATATACATTGATTTCAACCGGCTACCTGTTCCATTCATTGTTCTACTTGTCGCAAGTTACAAATAATTTCCGTTAAAGTATTAACAATGGGGCTCGTAGTTCACTTAAACTTGAAGATCAAATAATTGGCGAATTGTACTGTTTGGACGCTTTACATATATGTTTCTTAGACTATTTAGAAGCAATATATACAATGATTTCAACAGTCTACCTGTTCCATTCATTGTTCTACTTGTCGAAATTTACAAATAATTTCCTTTAAAGGATTAACAATGGGGCTCGTAGTTCACTTAAACTTGAAGAACAAAAAATTGGCGAATGGTCCTGTTTGGATGCTTTGCACATATGTTTCTTAGATTATACAGAGGCAATATATACAAGGATTTCAACCGTCTACCTGTTCCATTCATTGTTCTACTTGTCGAAAGTTACAAATAATTACCGATAAAGGATTAACCATTGGGGCTCATTGTTCACTTAAACTTGAAGAACAAAAAATTGGCAATTGGTACTGTTTGGATGCTTTCCATATATGTTTCTTAGACTATATGGAAGCAATATATACAAAGATTTCAACCGTCTACGTGTACCAATCATTGTTCTACTTGTAGAAAGTTACAATTAATTTCCGTTAAAGGATTAACAATGGGGCTCGTAGTTCACTTAAACTTGAAGAACAAAAAATTGGCAAATTGTACTGTTTGGATGCTTTGCATATATGTTTCTTAGACTTTTTAGAAGCAATATATAGAAAGATTTCACCCGTCTACCTGTACTATTCATTGTTCTACTTGTAGAAAGTTACAAATAATTTCCATTTCATGATTATCAATGGGGCTCGCTGTTCTCTTAAACTTGAAGATCAAAAAATTGGCGATTGTTACTGTTTAGATGCTTTGCATATAGGTTTCGTAGACTATATAGAAGCAACATATACAAAGATTTCAACCGTCTACCTGTTCTATTCATTGTTCTACTTGTCGAAAATTACAAATAATTTCCGATAAAGGATTAACCATTGGGTCTCATTGTTCACTTAAACTTGAAGACCAAAAAATTGGCAAATGGTATTGTTTGGATGCTTTGCGTACATATTTCATAGACTATATGGAAGCAATATATACAATGATTTCAACCGTCTACCTATTCCATTCATTGTTCTACTTGTCGAAATTTACAAATAATTTCCTTTAAAGGATTAACAATGGGGCTAGTTGTTCACTTAAACTTGAAGAACAAAAAATTGGCGAATGGTACTGTTTGGATGCTTTGCGTACATGTTTCTTAGACTATATGGAAGCAATATATACAAAGATTTCAACCGTCTACGTGTTCCAATCATTGTTCTACTTGTCGAAATTTACAAATAATTTCCTTTAAAGGATTAACAATGGGGCTCGTTGTTCACTTAAACTTGAAGAACAAAAAATTGGCGAATGGTACTGTTTGGATGCTTTGCATATATGTTTGTTAGACTATATAGAAGCAATATATACATTGATTTCAACCGGCTACCTGTTCCATTCATTGTTCTACTTGTCGCAAGTTACAAATAATTTCCGTTAAAGTATTAACAATGGGGCTCGTAGTTCACTTAAACTTGAAGATCAAATAATTGGCGAATTGTACTGTTTGGACGCTTTACATATATGTTTCTTAGACTATTTAGAAGCAATATATACAATGATTTCAACAGTCTACCTGTTCCATTCATTGTTCTACTTGTCGAAATTTACAAATAATTTCCTTTAAAGGATTAACAATGGGGCTCGTAGTTCACTTAAACTTGAAGAACAAAAAATTGGCGAATGGTCCTGTTTGGATGCTTTGCACATATGTTTCTTAGATTATACAGAGGCAATATATACAAGGATTTCAACCGTCTACCTGTTCCATTCATTGTTCTACTTGTCGAAAGTTACAAATAATTACCGATAAAGGATTAACCATTGGGGCTCATTGTTCACTTAAACTTGAAGAACAAAAAATTGGCGAATTGTACTGTTTGGATGCTTTGCATATATGTTTCTTAGACTATATGGAAGCAATATATACAAAGATTTCAACCGTCTACGTGTTCCAATCATTGTTCTACTTGTCGAAATTTACAAATAATTTCCTTTAGAGGATTAACAATGGGGCTCGTAGTTCACTTAAACTTGAAGAACAAAAAATTGGCGAATTGTACTGTTTGGATGCTTTGCATATGTGTCTCTTAGATTATATAGAAGCAATATATACAATGATTTCAACCGTCTACCTGTTCCATTCATTGTTCTACTTGTCGAAAGTTACAAATAATTTCCGTTAAGGGATTAACAATGGGGATCGTAGTTTACTTAAACTTGAAGGACAAAAAATTGGCGAATGGTACTGTTTGGATGCTTTGCATATATGTTTCTTAGACTATATGGAAGCTATATATACAAAGATTTCAACCGTCTACGTGTTCCAATCATTGTTCTACTTGTAGAAAGTTACAATTAATTTCCGTTAAAGTATTAACAATGGGGCTCGTAGTTCACTTAAACTTGAAGATCAAATAATTGGCGAATGGTACTGTTTGGATGCTTTGCATATATGTTTCTTAGATTATAAAGAAGCAATATATACAAAGATTTCCACCGTCTACCTGTTCCATTCATTGTTCTACTTGTAGAAAGTTACAAATAATTTCCATTTCATGATTATCAATGGGGCTCGTAGTTACCTTAAACTTGAAGAACAAAAAATTGGCGAATGGTACTGTTTGGATGCTTTGCATATATGTTTCTTAGACTATATAGAAGCAATATATACAAAGATTTCAACCGTCTACGTGTTCCAATCATTGTTCTACTTGTAGAAAGTTACAATTAATTTCCGTTAAAGGATTAACAATGGGGCTCGTAGTTCACTTAAACTTGAAGAACAAAAAATTGGCGAATTGTACTGTTTGGATGCTTTGCATATTTGTTTCGTAGACTATATAGAAGCAATATATACAATGATTTCAACCGTCTACATGATCCATTCATTGTTCTACTTGTCGAAATTTACAAATAATTTCCTTTAAAGGATTAACAATGGGGCTCGTAGTTCACTTAATCATGAAGATGAAATAATTGGCGAATTGTACTGTTTGGATGCTTTGCATATGTGTCTCTTAGAATATAGAAACAATATATACAAAGATTTCAACCGTCTACCTGTTCCATTCATTGTCCTACTTGTCGAAATTTACAAATAATTTCCTTTAAAGGATTAACAATGGGGCTCGTAGTTCACTTAAACTTGAAGAACAAAAAATTGGCGAATTGTACTGTTTGGATGCTTTGCATATATGTTTCTTAGACTATTTAGAAGCAACATATAGAAAGATTTCACCCGTCTACCTGTACTATTCATTGTTTTACTTGTAGAAAGTTACAAATAATTTCCATTTCATGATTATCAATGGGGCTCGCTGTTCACTTAAACTTGAAGATCAAAAAATTGGCGATTGTTACTGTTTAGATGCTTTGCATATAGGTTTCGTAGACTATATAGAAGCAACATATACAAAGATTTCAACCGTCTACCTGTTCTATTCATTGTTCTACTTGTCGAAAATTACAAATAATTTCCGATAAAGGATTAACCATTGGGTCTCATTGTTCACTTAAACTTGAAGACCAAAAAATTGGCAAATGGTATTGTTTGGATGCTTTGCGTACATATTTCATAGACTATATGGAAGCAATATATACAAAGATTTCAACAGTCTACGTGTTACAATCATTGTTCTACTTATCGAAAGTTACAAATAATTTCCGATAAAGGATTAACCATTGGGGCTCATTGTTCACTTAAACTTGAAAAACAAAAAATTGGCGAATTGTACTGTTTGGATGCTTTGCATATATGTTTCTTAGATATATGGAAGCAATATATACAATGATTTCAACCGTCTACCTATTCCATTCATTGTTCTACTTGTCGAAATTTACAAATAATTTCCTTTAAAGGATTAACAATGGGGCTCGTTGTACTCTTAAACTTGAAGAACAATAAATTGGCGAATTGTACTATTTGGATGCTTTGCATATATGTTTCTTAGACTATATAGAAGCAATATATACAATGATTTCAACCGTCTACCTGTTCTATTCATTGTTCTACTTGTCGAAAATTACAAATTATTTCCGATAAAGGATTAACCATTGGGGCTCATTGTTCACTTAAACTTGAAGACCAAAAAATTGGCAATTGGTACTGTTTGGATGCTTTCCATATATGTTTCTTAGACTATATGGAAGCAATATATACAAAGATTTCAACCGTCTACGTGTACCAATCATTGTTCTACTTGTAGAAAGTTACAATTAATTTCCGTTAAAGGATTAACAATGGGGCTCGTAGTTCACTTAAACTTGAAGAACAAAAAATTGGCAAATTGTACTGTTTGGATGCTTTGCATATATGTTTCTTAGACTTTTTAGAAGCAATATATAGAAAGATTTCACCCGTCTACCTGTACTATTCATTGTTCTACTTGTAGAAAGTTACAAATAATTTCCATTTCATGATTATCAATGGGGCTCGCTGTTCTCTTAAACTTGAAGATCAAAAAATTGGCGATTGTTACTGTTTAGATGCTTTGCATATAGGTTTCGTAGACTATATAGAAGCAACATATACAAAGATTTCAACCGTCTACCTGTTCTATTCATTGTTCTACTTGTCGAAAATTACAAATAATTTCCGATAAAGGATTAACCATTGGGTCTCATTGTTCACTTAAACTTGAAGACCAAAAAATTGGCAAATGGTATTGTTTGGATGCTTTGCGTACATATTTCATAGACTATATGGAAGCAATATATACAATGATTTCAACCGTCTACCTATTCCATTCATTGTTCTACTTGTCGAAATTTACAAATAATTTCCTTTAAAGGATTAACAATGGGGCTAGTTGTTCACTTAAACTTGAAGAACAAAAAATTGGCGAATGGTACTGTTTGGATGCTTTGCGTACATGTTTCTTAGACTATATGGAAGCAATATATACAAAGATTTCAACCGTCTACGTGTTCCAATCATTGTTCTACTTGTCGAAATTTACAAATAATTTCCTTTAAAGGATTAACAATGGGGCTCGTTGTTCACTTAAACTTGAAGAACAAAAAATTGGCGAATGGTACTGTTTGGATGCTTTGCATATATGTTTGTTAGACTATATAGAAGCAATATATACATTGATTTCAACCGGCTACCTGTTCCATTCATTGTTCTACTTGTCGCAAGTTACAAATAATTTCCGTTAAAGTATTAACAATGGGGCTCGTAGTTCACTTAAACTTGAAGATCAAATAATTGGCGAATTGTACTGTTTGGACGCTTTACATATATGTTTCTTAGACTATTTAGAAGCAATATATACAATGATTTCAACAGTCTACCTGTTCCATTCATTGTTCTACTTGTCGAAATTTACAAATAATTTCCTTTAAAGGATTAACAATGGGGCTCGTAGTTCACTTAAACTTGAAGAACAAAAAATTGGCGAATGGTCCTGTTTGGATGCTTTGCACATATGTTTCTTAGATTATACAGAGGCAATATATACAAGGATTTCAACCGTCTACCTGTTCCATTCATTGTTCTACTTGTCGAAAGTTACAAATAATTACCGATAAAGGATTAACCATTGGGGCTCATTGTTCACTTAAACTTGAAGAACAAAAAATTGGCAATTGGTACTGTTTGGATGCTTTCCATATATGTTTCTTAGACTATATGGAAGCAATATATACAAAGATTTCAACCGTCTACGTGTACCAATCATTGTTCTACTTGTAGAAAGTTACAATTAATTTCCGTTAAAGGATTAACAATGGGGCTCGTAGTTCACTTAAACTTGAAGAACAAAAAATTGGCAAATTGTACTGTTTGGATGCTTTGCATATATGTTTCTTAGACTTTTTAGAAGCAATATATAGAAAGATTTCACCCGTCTACCTGTACTATTCATTGTTCTACTTGTAGAAAGTTACAAATAATTTCCATTTCATGATTATCAATGGGGCTCGCTGTTCTCTTAAACTTGAAGATCAAAAAATTGGCGATTGTTACTGTTTAGATGCTTTGCATATAGGTTTCGTAGACTATATAGAAGCAACATATACAAAGATTTCAACCGTCTACCTGTTCTATTCATTGTTCTACTTGTCGAAAATTACAAATAATTTCCGATAAAGGATTAACCATTGGGTCTCATTGTTCACTTAAACTTGAAGACCAAAAAATTGGCAAATGGTATTGTTTGGATGCTTTGCGTACATATTTCATAGACTATATGGAAGCAATATATACAATGATTTCAACCGTCTACCTATTCCATTCATTGTTCTACTTGTCGAAATTTACAAATAATTTCCTTTAAAGGATTAACAATGGGGCTAGTTGTTCACTTAAACTTGAAGAACAAAAAATTGGCGAATGGTACTGTTTGGATGCTTTGCGTACATGTTTCTTAGACTATATGGAAGCAATATATACAAAGATTTCAACCGTCTACGTGTTCCAATCATTGTTCTACTTGTCGAAATTTACAAATAATTTCCTTTAAAGGATTAACAATGGGGCTCGTTGTTCACTTAAACTTGAAGAACAAAAAATTGGCGAATGGTACTGTTTGGATGCTTTGCATATATGTTTGTTAGACTATATAGAAGCAATATATACATTGATTTCAACCGGCTACCTGTTCCATTCATTGTTCTACTTGTCGCAAGTTACAAATAATTTCCGTTAAAGTATTAACAATGGGGCTCGTAGTTCACTTAAACTTGAAGATCAAATAATTGGCGAATTGTACTGTTTGGACGCTTTACATATATGTTTCTTAGACTATTTAGAAGAAATATATACAATGATTTCAACAGTCTACCTGTTCCATTCATTGTTCTACTTGTCGAAATTTACAAATAATTTCCTTTAAAGGATTAACAATGGGGCTCGTAGTTCACTTAAACTTGAAGAACAAAAAATTGGCGAATGGTCCTGTTTGGATGCTTTGCACATATGTTTCTTAGATTATACAGAGGCAATATATACAAGGATTTCAACCGTCTACCTGTTCCATTCATTGTTCTACTTGTCGAAAGTTACAAATAATTACCGATAAAGGATTAACCATTGGGGCTCATTGTTCACTTAAACTTGAAGAACAAAAAATTGGCGAATTGTACTGTTTGGATGCTTTGCATATATGTTTCTTAGACTATATGGAAGCAATATATACAAAGATTTCAACCGTCTACGTGTTCCAATCATTGTTCTACTTGTCGAAATTTACAAATAATTTCCTTTAGAGGATTAACAATGGGGCTCGTAGTTCACTTAAACTTGAAGAACAAAAAATTGGCGAATTGTACTGTTTGGATGCTTTGCATATGTGTCTCTTAGATTATATAGAAGCAATATATACAATGATTTCAACCGTCTACCTGTTCCATTCATTGTTCTACTTGTCGAAAGTTACAAATAATTTCCGTTAAGGGATTAACAATGGGGATCGTAGTTTACTTAAACTTGAAGGACAAAAAATTGGCGAATGGTACTGTTTGGATGCTTTGCATATATGTTTCTTAGACTATATGGAAGCTATATATACAAAGATTTCAACCGTCTACGTGTTCCAATCATTGTTCTACTTGTAGAAAGTTACAATTAATTTCCGTTAAAGTATTAACAATGGGGCTCGTAGTTCACTTAAACTTGAAGATCAAATAATTGGCGAATGGTACTGTTTGGATGCTTTGCATATATGTTTCTTAGATTATAAAGAAGCAATATATACAAAGATTTCCACCGTCTACCTGTTCCATTCATTGTTCTACTTGTAGAAAGTTACAAATAATTTCCATTTCATGATTATCAATGGGGCTCGTAGTTACCTTAAACTTGAAGAACAAAAAATTGGCGAATGGTACTGTTTGGATGCTTTGCATATATGTTTCTTAGACTATATAGAAGCAATATATACAAAGATTTCAACCGTCTACGTGTTCCAATCATTGTTCTACTTGTAGAAAGTTACAATTAATTTCCGTTAAAGGATTAACAATGGGGCTCGTAGTTCACTTAAACTTGAAGAACAAAAAATTGGCGAATTGTACTGTTTGGATGCTTTGCATATTTGTTTCGTAGACTATATAGAAGCAATATATACAATGATTTCAACCGTCTACATGATCCATTCATTGTTCTACTTGTCGAAATTTACAAATAATTTCCTTTAAAGGATTAACAATGGGGCTCGTAGTTCACTTAATCATGAAGATGAAATAATTGGCGAATTGTACTGTTTGGATGCTTTGCATATGTGTCTCTTAGAATATAGAAACAATATATACAAAGATTTCAACCGTCTACCTGTTCCATTCATTGTCCTACTTGTCGAAATTTACAAATAATTTCCTTTAAAGGATTAACAATGGGGCTCGTAGTTCACTTAAACTTGAAGAACAAAAAATTGGCGAATTGTACTGTTTGGATGCTTTGCATATATGTTTCTTAGACTATTTAGAAGCAACATATAGAAAGATTTCACCCGTCTACCTGTACTATTCATTGTTTTACTTGTAGAAAGTTACAAATAATTTCCATTTCATGATTATCAATGGGGCTCGCTGTTCACTTAAACTTGAAGATCAAAAAATTGGCGATTGTTACTGTTTAGATGCTTTGCATATAGGTTTCGTAGACTATATAGAAGCAACATATACAAAGATTTCAACCGTCTACCTGTTCTATTCATTGTTCTACTTGTCGAAAATTACAAATAATTTCCGATAAAGGATTAACCATTGGGGCTCATTGTTCACTTAAACTTGAAGAACAAAAAATTGGCGAATTGTACTGTTTGGATGCTTTGCATATATGTTTCTTAGACTATATGGAAGCAATATATACAAAGATTTCAACCGTCTACCTGTTCTATTCATTGTTCTACTTGTCGAAAATTACAAATAATTTCCGATAAAGGATTAACCATTGGGTCTCATTGTTCACTTAAACTTGAAGAACAAAAAATTGGCGAATTGTACTGTTTGGATGCTTTGCATATATGTTTCTTAGATATATGGAAGCAATATATACAATGATTTCAACCGTCTACCTATTCCATTCATTGTTCTACTTGTCGAAATTTACAAATAATTTCCTTTAAAGGATTAACAATGGGGCTCGTTGTACTCTTAAACTTGAAGAACAATAAATTGGCGAATTGTACTATTTGGATGCTTTGCATATATGTTTCTTAGACTATATAGAAGCAATATATACAATGATTTCAACCGTCTACTTGTTCTATTCATTGTTCTACTTGTCGAAAATTACAAATAATTTCCGATAAAGGATTAACCATTGGGGCTCATTGTTCACTTAAACTTGAAGAACAAAAAATTGGCGAATTGTACTGTTTGGATGCTTTGCATATATGTTTCTTAGACTATATGGAAGCAATATATACAAAGATTTCAACCGTCTACGTGTTCCAATCATTGTTCTACTTGTCGAAATTTACAAATAATTTCCTTTAAAGGATTAACAATGGGACTCGTAGTTCACTTAAACTTGAAGAACAAAAAATTGGCGAATTGTACTGTTTGGATGCTTTGCATATATGTTTCTTAGACTATATAGAAGCAATATTTACAAAGATTTCAACCGTCTACCTGTCCCATTCATTGTTCTACTTGTCGAAAGTTACAAATAATTTCCTTTAAAGGATTAACAATGGGGCTCATTGTTCACTTAAACTTGAAGAACAAAAAATTGGCGAATTGTACTGTTTGGATGCTTTGCATATATGTTTCTTAGACTATATAGAAGCAATATATACAAAGATTTCAACCGTCTACCTGTTCCATTCATTGTTCTACTTGTCGAAAGTTACAAATAATTTCCTTTAAAGGATTAACAATGGGGCTCATTGTTCACTTAAACTTGAAGAACAAAAAATTGGCGAATTGTACTGTTTGGATGCTTTGCATATATGTTTCTTAGATATATGGAAGCAATATATACAATGATTTCAACCGTCTACCTATTCCATTCATTGTTCTACTTGTCGAAATTTACAAATAATTTCCTTTAAAGGATTAACAATGGGGCTCGTTGTACTCTTAAACTTGAAGAACAATAAATTGGCGAATTGTACTATTTGGATGCTTTGCATATATGTTTCTTAGACTATATAGAAGCAATATATACAATGATTTCAACAGTCTACTTGTTCTATTCATTGTTCTACTTGTCGAAAATTACAAATAATTTCCGATAAAGGATTAACCATTGGGGCTCATTGTTCACTTAAACTTGAAGAACAAAAAATTGGCGAATTGTACTGTTTGGATGCTTTGCATATATGTTTCTTAGACTATATGGAAGCAATATATACAAAGATTTCAACCGTCTACGTGTTCCAATCATTGTTCTACTTGTCGAAATTTACAAATAATTTCCTTTAAAGGATAAACAATGGGACTCGTAGTTCACTTAAACTTGAAGAACAAAAAATTGGCGAATTGTACTGTTTGGATGCTTTGCATATAGGTTTCATAGACTATATAGAAGCAACATATACAAAGATTTCAACCGTCTACCTGTCCCATTCATTGTTCTACTTGTCGAAAGTTACAAATAATTTCCTTTAAAGGATTAACAATGGGGCTCATTGTTCACTTAAACTTGAAGAACAAAAAATTGGCGAATTGTACTGTTTGGATGCTTTGCATATATGTTTCTTAGACTATATAGAAGCAATATATACAAAGATTTCAACCGTCTACCTGTTCCATTCATTGTTCTACTTGTCGAAAGTTACAAATAATTTCCTTTAAAGGATTAACAATGGGGCTCATTGTTCACTTAAACTTGAAGAACAAAAAATTGGCGAATTGTACTGTTTGGATGCTTTGCATATATGTTTCTTAGATTATATAGAAGCAATATATACATTGATTTCAACCGGCTACCTGTTCCATTCATTGTTCTACTTGTCGAAATTTACAAATAATTTCCTTTAAAGGATTAACAATGGGGCTCGTAGTTCACTTAAACTTGAAGAACAAAAAATTGGCGAATTGTACTGTTTTGATGCTTTGCATATATGTTTCTTAGACTATATGGAAGCAATATATACAAAGATTTCAACCGTCTACGTGTTCCAATCATTGTTCTACTTGTCGAAATTTACAAATAATTTCCTTTAAAGGATTAACAATGGGGCTCGTTGTACTCTTAAACTTGAAGAACAATAAATTGGCGAATTGTACTATTTGGATGCTTTGCATATATGTTTCTTAGACTATATAGAAGCAATATATACAAGGATTTCAACCGTCTACATGTTCCATTCATTGTTCTACTTGTCGAAAGTTACAAATAATTACCGATAAAGGATTAACCATTGGGGCTCATTGTTCACTTAATCTTGAGGAACAACAAATTGGCGAATTGTACTCTTTGGATGCTTTGCATATATGTTTCTTAGACTATATAGAAGCAATATATACAAAGATTTCAACCGTCTACCTGTTCCATTCATTGTTCTACTTGTCGAAAGTTACAAATAATTACCGATAAAGGATTAACCATAGGGGCTCATTGTTCACTTAAACTGGAAGACCAAAAAATTGGCGAATGGTACTGTTTGGATGCTTTGCATATAGGTTTCATAGACTATATAGAAGCAACATATACAAAGATTTCAACCGTCTACCTGTTCTATTCATTGTTCTACTTGTAAAAAGTTACAAATAATTTCCGTTTCATGATTATCAATGGGGCTCGTTGTCTACTTAAACTTGAAGAACAAAAAATTGGCGAATGGTACTGTTTGGATGCTTTGCATATATGTTTCTTAGATTATATAGAAGCAATATATACAAAGATTTCAACCGTCTACCTGTTCCATTCATTGTTCTACTTGTCGAAAGTTACAAATAATTTCCGATAAAGGATTAACCATTGCGGCTCATTGTTCACTTAAACTTGAAGAACAAAAAATTGGCGAATGGTACTGTTTGGATGCTTTGCGTACATGTTTCTTAGACTATATCGAAGCAATATATACAAAGATTTCAACCGTCTACGTGTTCCAATCATTGTTCTACTTGTCGAAATTTACAAATAATTTCCTTTAAAGGATTAACAATGGGGCTAGTTGTTCACTTAAACTTGAAGAACAAAAAATTGGCGAATGGTACTGTTTGGATGCTTTGCATATATGTTTCTTAGACTATATAGAAGCAATATATACATTGATTTCAACCGGCTACCTGTTCCATTCATTGTTCTAATGTCGCAAGTTACAAATAATTTCCGTTAAAGTATTAACAATGGGGCTCATTGTTCACTTAAACTTGAAGAACAAAAAATTGGCGAATTGTACTGTTTGGATGCTTTGCATATATGTTTCTTAGACTTTATAGAAGCAATATATAAAAAGATTTAAACCGTCTACCTGTTCCATTCATTGTTCTACTTGTAGAAAGTTACAAACAATTTCCGTTAAAGTATTAACAATGGGGCTCGTAGTTCACTTAAACTTGAAGATCAAATAATTGGCGAATTGTACTGTTTGGATGATTTGCATATATGTTTCTAAGACTATATAGACGCAATATATACAAGGATTTCAACCGTCTACCTGTTCCATTCATTGTTCTACTTGTCGAAAGTTACAAATAATTACCGATAAAGGATTAACCATTGGGGCTCATTGTTCACTTAAACTTGAAGAACAAAAAATTGGCGAATTGTACTGTATGGATGCTTTGCATATATGTTTCTTAGACTATATGGAAGCAATATATACAAAGATTTCAACCGTCTACCTGTTCTATTCATTGTTCTACTTGTCGAAAATTACAAATAATTTCCGATAAAGGATTAACCATTGGGTCTCATTGTTCACTTAAACTTGAAGAACAAAAAATTGGCGAATTGTACTGTTTGGATGCTTTGCATATATGTTTCTTAGACTATATAGAAGCAATATATACAAAGATTTCAACCGTCTACCTGTCCCATTCATTGTTCTACTTGTCGAAAGTTACAAATAATTTCCTTTAAAGGATTAACAATGGGGCTCATTGTTCACTTAAACTTGAAGAACAAAAAATTGGCGAATTGTACTGTTTGGATGCTTTGCATATATGTTTCTTAGACTATATAGAAGCAATATATACAAAGATTTCAACCGTCTACCTGTTCCATTCATTGTTCTACTTGTCGAAAGTTACAAATAATTTCCTTTAAAGGATTAACAATGGGGCTCATTGTTCACTTAAACTTGAAGAACAAAAAATTGGCGAATTGTACTGTTTGGATGCTTTGCATATATGTTTCTTAGACTATATAGAAGCAATATATACAAAGATTTCAACCGTCTACGTGTTCCAATCATTGTTCTACTTGTCGAAATTTACAAATAATTTCCTTTAAAGGATTAACAATGGGGCTCGTTGTTCACTTAAACTTGAAGAACAAAAAATTGGCGAATGGTACTGTTTGGATGCTTTGCATATATGTTTCTTAGACTATATAGAAGCAATATATACATTGATTTCAACCGGCTACCTGTTCCATTCATTGTTCTACTTGTCGCAAGTTACAAATAATTTCCGTTAAAGTATTAACAATGGGGCTCATTGTTCACTTAAACTTGAAGAACAAAAAATTGGCGAATTGTACTGTTTGGATGCTTTGCATATATGTTGCTTAGACTATATAGAAGCAATATATACAAAGATTTCAACCGTCTACCTGTTCCATTCATTGTTCTACTTGTCGAAAGTTACAAATAATTTCCTATAAAGGATTAACAATGGGGCTCATTGTTCACTTAAACTTGAAGAACAAAAAATTGGCGAATGGTACTGTTTGGATGCTTTGCGTACATGTTTCTTAGACTATATGGAAGCAATATATACAAAGATTTCAACCGTCTACGTGTTCCAATCATTGTTCTACTTGTCGAAATTTACAAATAATTTCCTTTAAAGGATTAACAATGGGGCTCGTTGTTCACTTAAACTTGAAGAACAAAAAATTGGCGAATGGTACTGTTTGGATGCTTTGCGTACATGTTTCTTAGACTATATAGAAGCAATATATACATTGATTTCAACCGGCGACCTGTTCCATTCATTGTTCTACTTGTCGCAAGTTACAAATAATTTCCGTTAAAGTATTAACAATGGGGCTCATTGTTCACTTAAACTTGAAGAACAAAAAATTGGCGAATTGTACTGTTTGGATGCTTTGCATATATGTTGCTTAGACTATATAGAAGCAATATATACAAAGATTTCAACCGTCTACCTGTTCCATTCATTGTTCTACTTGTCGAAAGTTACAAATAATTTCCTATAAAGGATTAACAATGGGGCTCATTGTTCACTTAAACTTGAAGAACAAAAAATTGGCGAATGGTACTGTTTGGATGCTTTGCGTACATGTTTCTTAGACTATATGGAAGCAATATATACAAAGATTTCAACCGTCTACGTGTTCCAATCATTGTTCTACTTGTCGAAAGATACAAATAATTTCCGATAAAGGATTAACCATTGCGGCTCATTGTTCACTTAAACTTGAAAAACAAAAAATTGGCGAATTGTACTGTTTGGATGCTTTGCATATATGTTTCTTAGATATATGGAAGCAATATATACAATGATTTCAACCGTCTACCTGTTCCATTCATTGTTCTACTTGTCGAAAGTTACAAATAATTTCCGTTAAGTGATTAACAATGGGGATCGTAGTTTACTTAAACTTGAAGAACAAAAAATTGGCGAATTGTACTGTTTGGATGCTTTGCATTTATGTTTCTTAGACTATATGGAAGCAATATATACAAAGATTTCAACCGTCTACGTGTTCCAATAATTGTTCTACTTGTAGAAATTTCGAATTAATTTCCGTTAAAGGATTAACAATGGGGCTCGTAGTTCACTTAAACTTGAAGAACAAAAAATTGGCGAATTGTACTGTTTGGATGCTTTGCATATATGTTTCTTAGACTATATAGAAGCAATATATACAAAGATTTCAACCGTCTACCTGTTCCATTCATTGTTCTACTTGTCGAAAGTTACAAATAATTACCGATAAAGGATTAACCATTGGGGCTCATTGTTCACTTAAACTTGAAGAACAAAAAATTGGAGAATGGTACTGTTTGGATGCTTTGCATATATGTTTCTTAGACTATATGGAAGCAATATATACAAAGATTTCAACCGTCTAAGTGTTCCAATCATTGTTCTACTTGTAGAAAGTTACAATTAATTTCCGTTAAAGGATTAACAATGGGGCTCGTAGTTCACTTAAACTTGAAGAACAAAAAATTGGCGAATTGTACTGTTTGGATGCTTTGCATATTTGTTTCGTAGACTATATAGAAGCAATATATACAATGATTTCAACCGTCTACATGATCCATTCATTGTTCTACTTGTCGAAATTTACAAATAATTTCCTTTAAAGGATTAACAATGGGACTCGTAGTTCACTTAATCATGAAGATGAAATAATTGGGGAATTGTACTGTTTGGATGCTTTGCATATGTGTCTCTTAGATTATATAGAAACAATATATACAAAGATTTCAACCGTCTACCTGTTCCATTCATTGTCCTACTTGTCGAAATTTACAAATAATTTCCTTTAAAGGATTAACAATGGGGCTCGTAGTTCACTTAAACTTGAAGAACAAAAAATTGGCGAATTGTACTGTTTGGATGCTTTGCATATATGTTTCTTAGACTATTTAGAAGCAATATATAGAAAGATTTCACCCGTCTACCTGTACTATTCATTGTTTTACTTGTAGAAAGTTACAAATAATTTCCATTTCATGATTATCAATGGGGCTCGCTGTTCACTTAAACTTGAAGAACAATAAATTGGCGAATTGTACTGTTTGGATGCTTTGCATATATGTTTCATAGACTATATAGAATCAATATATACAAAGAATTCAACCGTCTACCTGTTCCATTCATTGTTCTACTTGTCGAAGGTTACAAATAATTACCGATAAAGGATTAACCATTGGGGCTCATTGTTCACTTAAACTTGAAGAACAAAAAATTGGCGAATTGTACTGTTTGGATGCTTTGCATATATGTTTCTTAGATTATATGGAAGCAATATATACAAAGATTTCAACAGCCTACGTGTTCCAATCATTGTTCTACTTGTCGAAATTTACAAATAATTTCCTTTAAAGGATTAACAATGGGGCTCGTTGTTCACTTAAACTTGAAGAACAATAAATTGGCGAATTGTACTGTTTGGATGCTTTGCATATATGTTTCTTAGACTATATAGAAGCAATATATACAAAGAATTCAACCGTCTACCTGTTCCATTCATTGTTCTACTTGTCGAAAGTTACAAATAATTACCGATAAAGGATTAACCATTGGGGCTCATTGTTCACTTAAACTTGAAGAACAAAAAATTGGCGAATTGTACTGTTTGGATGCTTTCCATATATGTTTCTTAGACTATATGGAAGCAATATATACAAAGATTTCAACCGTCTACGTGTACCAATCATTGTTCTACTTGTAGAAAGTTACAATTAATTTCCGTTAAAGGATTAACAATGGGGCTCGTAGTTCACTTAAACTTGAAGAACAAAAAATTGGCAAATTGTACTGTTTGGATGCTTTGCATATATGTTTCTTAGACTAATTAGAAGCAATATATAGAAAGATTTCACCCGTCTACCTGTACTATTCATTGTTCTACTTGTAGAAAGTTATAAATAATTTCCATTTCATGATTATCAATGGGGCTCGCTGTTCACTTAAACTTGAAGATCAAAAAATTGGCGATTGTTACTGTTTAGATGCTTTGCATATAGGTTTCGTAGACTATACAGAAGCAACATATACAAAGATTTCAACCGTCTACCTGTTCTATTCATTGTTCTACTTGTCGAAAATTACAAATAATTTCCGATAAAGGATTAACCATTGGGTCTCATTGTTCACTTAAACTTGAAGACCAAAAAATTGGCAAATGGTATTGTTTGGATGCTTTGCGTACATATTTCATAGACTATATGGAAGCAATATATACAAAGATTTCAACAGTCTACGTGTTACAATCATTGTTCTACTTGTCGAAAGTTACAAATAATTTCCGTTTCATGATTATCAATGGGGCTCGTCGTTCACTTAAACTTGAAGAACAAAAAATTGGCTAATGGTACTGTTTGGATGATTTGCGTATATGTTTCTTAGTCTATATAGAAGCAATATATACAATGATTTCAACCGTCTACCTGTTCCATTCATTGTTCTACTTGTCGAAAGTTACAAATTATTTCCGTTAAGGGATTAACAATGGGGATCGTAGTTTACTTAAACTTGAAGAACCAGAAATTGGCGAATTGTACTGTTTGGATGCTTTGCATATAGGTTTCTTAGTCTATATAGAAGCAATACATACAATGATTTCAACCGTCTACCAATTCCATTCATTGTTCTACTTGCCGAAATTTACAAATAATTTCCTTTAAAGGATTAACAATGGGGCTCGTAGTTCACTTAAACTTGAAGAACAAAAAATTGGCGAATCGTACTGTTTGGATGCTTTGAATATATGTTTCTTATATTATATAGAAGCAATATATACAAGGATTTCAACCGTCTACATGTTCCATTCATTGTTCTACTTGTCGAAAGTTACAAATAATTACCGATAAAGGATTAACCATTGGGGCTCATTGTTCACTTAAACTTGAGGAACAACAAATTGGCGAATTGTACTGTTTGGATGCTTTGCATATATGTTTCTTAGACTATATAGAAGCAATATATACAAAGATTTCAACCGTCTACATGTTCCATTCCTTGTTCTACTTGTCGAAAGTTACAAATAATTTCCGATAAAGGATTAACAATGGGTCTCATTGTTCACTTAAACTTGAAGAACAAAAAATTGGCGAATGGTACTGTTTGGATGCTTTGCATATATGTTTCTAAGGCTATATAGACGCAATATATACAAGGATTTCAACCGTCTACCTGTTCCATTCATTGTTCTACTTGTCGAAAGTTACAAATAATTTCCGTTAAGGGATTAACAATGGGGATCGTAGTTTACTTAAACTTGAAGAACAAAAAATTGGCGAATTGTACTGTTTGGATGCTTTGCATATATGTTTCTTAGACTATATAGAAGCAATATATACAATGATTTCAACAGTCTACCTGTTCCATTCATTGTTCTACTTGTCGAAATTTACAAATAATTTCCTTTAAAGGATTAACAATGGGGCTCGTAGTTCACTTAAACTTGAAGAACAAAAAATTGGCGAATGGTACTGTTTGGATGCTTTGCATATATGTTTCTTATACTATACAGAAGAAATATATACAAAGATTTCAACCGTCTACCTGTTCCATTCAATGTTCTACTTGTCGAAATTTACAAATAATTTCCTTTAAAGGATTAACAATGGGGCTCGTAGTTCACTTAAACTTGAAGAACAAAAAATTGGCGAATTGTACTGTTTGGATGCTTTGCATAAATGTTTCTTAGACTATTGATAAGCAATATATAGAAAGATTTCACCCGTCTACCTGTACTATTCATTGTTCTACTTGTAGAAAGTTACAAATAATTTCCATTTCATGATTATCAATGGGGCTCGCTGTTCACTTAAACTTGAAGATCAAAAAATTGGCGATTGTTACTGTTTAGACGCTTTGCATATAGTTTTCGTAGACTATATAGAAGCAACATATACAAAGATTTCAACCGTCTACCTTTTCTATTCATTGTTCTACTTGTCGAAAATTACAAATAATTTCCGATAAAGGATTAACCATTGGGTCTCATTGTTCACTTAAACTTGAAGACCAAAAAATTGGCAAATGGTATTGTTTGGATGCTTTGCGTAAATATATCTTAGACTATATGGAAGCAATATATACAAAGATTTCAACAGTCTACGTGTTCCAATCATTGTTCTACTTGTCGAAATTTACAAATAATTTCCTTTAAAGGATTAACAATGGGGCTCGTTGTTCACTTAAACTTGAAGAACAATAAACTGGCGAATTGTACTGTTTGGATGTTTTGCATATATGTTTCTTAGACTATATAGAAGCAATATATACAAAGAATTCAACCGTCTACCTGTTCCATTCATTGTTCTACTTGTCGCAAGATACAAATAATTTCCTTTAAAGGATTAACAATGGGGCTAGTTGTACACTTAAACTTGAAGAACAATAAATTGGCGAATTGTACTATTTGGATGCTTTGCATATATGTTTCTTAGACTATATAGAAGCAATATATACAATGATTTCAACCGTCTACCTGTTCCATTCATTGTTCTACTTGTCGAAAGTTACAAATAATTACCGATAAAGGATTAACCATTGGGGCTCATTGTTCACTTAAACTTGAGGAACAACAAATTGGCGAATTGTACTGTTTGGATGCTTTGCATATATGTTTCTTAGACTATATAGAAGCAATATATACAAAGATTTCAACCGTCTACCTGTTCCATTCATTGTTCTACTTGTCGCAAGTTACAAATAATTTCCTTTAAAGGATTAACAATGGGGCTAGTTGTACACTTAAACTTGAAGAACAATAAATTGGCGAATTGTACTATTTGGATGCTTTGCATATATGTTTCTTAGACTATATAGAAGCAATATATACAATGATTTCAACCGTCTACCTGTTCCATTCATTGTTCTACTTGTCGAAAGTTACAAATAATTTCCGATAACGGATTAACCATTGGGGCTCATTGTTCACTTAAACTTGAAGAACAAAAAATTGGCGAATTGTACTGTTTGGATGCTTTCCATATATGTTTCTTATACTATATAGAAGAAATATATACAAAGTTTTCAACCGTCTACCTGTTCCATTCAATGTTCTACTTGTCGAAATTTACAAATAATTTCCTTTAAAGGATTAACAATGGGGCTCGTAGTTCACTTAAACTTGAAGAACAAAAAATTGATGAATTGTACTGTTTGGATGCTTTGCATATATGTTTCGTAGACTATTGATAAGCAATATATAGAAAGATTTCACCCGTCTACCTGTACTATTCATTGTTCTACTTGTAGAAAGTTACAAATAATTTCCATTTCATGATTATCAATGGGGCTCGCTGTTCACTTAAACTTGAAGATCAAAAAATTGGCGATTGTTACTGTTTAGATGCTTTGCATATAGGTTTCGTAGACTATATAGAAGCAACATATACAAAGATTTCAACCGTCTACCTTTTCTATTCATTGTTCTACTTGTCGAAAATTACAAATAATTTCCGATAAAGGATTAACCATTGGGTCTCATTGTTCACTTAAACTTGAAGACCAAAAAATTGGCAAATTGTACTGTTTGGATGCTTTGCATATTTGTTTCGTAGACTATATAGAAGCAATATATACAATGATTTCAACCGTCTACGTGTTCCAATCATTGTTCTACTTGTCGAAAGTTACAAATAATTTCCGTTAAGGGATTAACAACGGGGATCGTAGTTTACTTAAACTTGAAGAACAAAAAATTGGCGAATTGTACTGTTTGGATGCTTTGCATATATGTTTCTTATACTATATAGAAGCAATATATACAAAGATTTCAACCGTCTACCTGTTCTATTCATTGTTCTACTTGTCGAAAGTTACAAATAATTTCCTTTAAAGGATTAACAATGGGGCTCATTGTTCACTTAAACTTGAAGAACAAAAAATTGGCGAATTGTACTGTTTGGATGCTTTGCATATATGTTTCTTAGATATATGGAAGCAATATATACAATGATTTCAACCGTCTACCTATTCCATTCATTGTTCTACTTGTCGAAATTTACAAATAATTTCCTTTAAAGGATTAACAATGGGGCTCGTTGTACTCTTAAACTTGAAGAACAATAAATTGGCGAATTGTACTATTTGGATGCTTTGCATATATGTTTCTTAGACTATATAGAAGCAGTATATACAATGATTTCAACCGTCTACTTGTTCTATTCATTGTTCTACTTGTCGAAAATTACAAATAATTTCCGATAAAGGATTAACCATTGGGGCTCATTGTTCACTTAAACTTGAAGAACAAAAAATTGGCGAATTGTACTGTTTGGATGCTTTGCATATACGTTTCTTAGACTATATGGAAGCAATATATACAAAGATTTCAACCGTCTACGTGTTCCAATCATTGTTCTACTTGTCGAAATTTACAAATAATTTCCTTTAAAGGATTAACAATGGGACTCGTAGTTCACTTAAACTTGAAGAACAAAAAATTGGCGAATTGTACTGTTTGGATGCTTTGCATATATGTTTCTTAGACTATATAGAAGCAATATATACAAAGAATTCAACCGTCTACCTGTTCCATTCATTGTTCTACTTGTCGAAAGTTACAAATAATTACCGATAAAGGATTAACCATTGGGGCTCATTGTTCACTTAAACTTGAAGAACAAGAAATTGGCGAATTGTACTGTTTGGATGCTTTCCATATATGTTTCTTAGACTATATGGAAGCAATATATACAAAGATTTCAACCGTCTACGTGTACCAATCATTGTTCTACTTGTAGAAAGTTACAATTAATTTCCGTTAAAGGATTAACAATGGGGCTCGTAGTTCACTTAAACTTGAAGAACAAAAAATTGGCAAATTGTACTGTTTGGATGCTTTGCATATATGTTTCTTAGACTAATTAGAAGCAATATATAGAAAGATTTCACCCGTCTACCTGTACTATTCATTGTTCTACTTGTAGAAAGTTATAAATAATTTCCATTTCATGATTATCAATGGGGCTCGCTGTTCACTTAAACTTGAAGATCAAAAAATTGGCGATTGTTACTGTTTAGATGCTTTGCATATATGTTTCGTAGACTATATAGAAGCAACATATACAAAGATTTCAACCGTCTACCTGTTCTATTCATTGTTCTACTTGTCGAAAATTACAAATAATTTCCGATAAAGGATTAACCATTGGGTCTCATTGTTCACTTAAACTTGAAGACCAAAAAATTGGCAAATGGTATTGTTTGGATGCTTTGCGTACATATTTCATAGACTATATGGAAGCAATATATACAAAGATTTCAACAGTCTACGTGTTACAATCATTGTTCTACTTGTCGAAAGTTACAAATAATTTCCGATAAAGGATTAACCATTGGGGCTCATTGTTCACTTAAACTTGAAAAACAAAAAATTGGCGAATTGTACTGTTTGGATGCTTTGCATATATGTTTCTTAGATATATGGAAGCAATATATACAATGATTTCAACCGTCTACCTATTCCATTCATTGTTCTACTTGTCGAAATTTACAAATAATTTCCTTTAAAGGATTAACAATGGGGCTCGTTGTACTCTTAAACTTGAAGAACAATAAATTGGCGAATTGTACTATTTGGATGCTTTGCATATATGTTTCTTAGACTATATAGAAGCAATATATACAATGATTTCAACCGTCTACCTGTTCTATTCATTGTTCTACTTGTCGAAAATTACAAATTATTTCCGATAAAGGATTAACCATTGGGGCTCATTGTTCACTTAAACTTGAAGACCAAAAAATTGGCAATTGGTACTGTTTGGATGCTTTCCATATATGTTTCTTAGACTATATGGAAGCAATATATACAAAGATTTCAACCGTCTACGTGTACCAATCATTGTTCTACTTGTAGAAAGTTACAATTAATTTCCGTTAAAGGATTAACAATGGGGCTCGTAGTTCACTTAAACTTGAAGAACAAAAAATTGGCAAATTGTACTGTTTGGATGCTTTGCATATATGTTTCTTAGACTTTTTAGAAGCAATATATAGAAAGATTTCACCCGTCTACCTGTACTATTCATTGTTCTACTTGTAGAAAGTTACAAATAATTTCCATTTCATGATTATCAATGGGGCTCGCTGTTCTCTTAAACTTGAAGATCAAAAAATTGGCGATTGTTACTGTTTAGATGCTTTGCATATAGGTTTCGTAGACTATATAGAAGCAACATATACAAAGATTTCAACCGTCTACCTGTTCTATTCATTGTTCTACTTGTCGAAAATTACAAATAATTTCCGATAAAGGATTAACCATTGGGTCTCATTGTTCACTTAAACTTGAAGACCAAAAAATTGGCAAATGGTATTGTTTGGATGCTTTGCGTACATATTTCATAGACTATATGGAAGCAATATATACAATGATTTCAACCGTCTACCTATTCCATTCATTGTTCTACTTGTCGAAATTTACAAATAATTTCCTTTAAAGGATTAACAATGGGGCTAGTTGTTCACTTAAACTTGAAGAACAAAAAATTGGCGAATGGTACTGTTTGGATGCTTTGCGTACATGTTTCTTAGACTATATGGAAGCAATATATACAAAGATTTCAACCGTCTACGTGTTCCAATCATTGTTCTACTTGTCGAAATTTACAAATAATTTCCTTTAAAGGATTAACAATGGGGCTCGTTGTTCACTTAAACTTGAAGAACAAAAAATTGGCGAATGGTACTGTTTGGATGCTTTGCATATATGTTTCTTAGACTATATAGAAGCAATATATACATTGATTTCAACCGGCTACCTGTTCCATTCATTGTTCTACTTGTCGCAAGTTACAAATAATTTCCGTTAAAGTATTAACAATGGGGCTCGTAGTTCACTTAAACTTGAAGATCAAATAATTGGCGAATTGTACTGTTTGGACGCTTTACATATATGTTTCTTAGACTATTTAGAAGCAATATATACAATGATTTCAACAGTCTACCTGTTCCATTCATTGTTCTACTTGTCGAAATTTACAAATAATTTCCTTTAAAGGATTAACAATGGGGCTCGTAGTTCACTTAAACTTGAAGAACAAAAAATTGGCGAATGGTCCTGTTTGGATGCTTTGCACATATGTTTCTTAGATTATACAGAGGCAATATATACAAGGATTTCAACCGTCTACCTGTTCCATTCATTGTTCTACTTGTCGAAAGTTACAAATAATTACCGATAAAGGATTAACCATTGGGGCTCATTGTTCACTTAAACTTGAAGAACAAAAAATTGGCGAATTGTACTGTTTGGATGCTTTGCATATATGTTTCTTAGACTATATGGAAGCAATATATACAAAGATTTCAACCGTCTACGTGTTCCAATCATTGTTCTACTTGTCGAAATTTACAAATAATTTCCTTTAGAGGATTAACAATGGGGCTCGTAGTTCACTTAAACTTGAAGAACAAAAAATTGGCGAATTGTACTGTTTGGATGCTTTGCATATGTGTCTCTTAGATTATATAGAAGCAATATATACAATGATTTCAACCGTCTACCTGTTCCATTCATTGTTCTACTTGTCGAAAGTTACAAATAATTTCCGTTAAGGGATTAACAATGGGGATCGTAGTTTACTTAAACTTGAAGGACAAAAAATTGGCGAATGGTACTGTTTGGATGCTTTGCATATATGTTTCTTAGACTATATAGAAGCAATATATACAAAGATTTCAACCGTCTACGTGTTCCAATCATTGTTCTACTTGTAGAAAGTTACAATTAATTTCCGTTAAAGGATTAACAATGGGGCTCGTAGTTCACTTAAACTTGAAGAACAAAAAATTGGCGAATTGTACTGTTTGGATGCTTTGCATATTTGTTTCGTAGACTATATAGAAGCAATATATACAATGATTTCAACCGTCTACATGATCCATTCATTGTTCTACTTGTCGAAATTTACAAATAATTTCCTTTAAAGGATTAACAATGGGGCTCGTAGTTCACTTAATCATGAAGATGAAATAATTGGCGAATTGTACTGTTTGGATGCTTTGCATATGTGTCTCTTAGAATATAGAAACAATATATACAAAGATTTCAACCGTCTACCTGTTCCATTCATTGTCCTACTTGTCGAAATTTACAAATAATTTCCTTTAAAGGATTAACAATGGGGCTCGTAGTTCACTTAAACTTGAAGAACAAAAAATTGATGAATTGTACTGTTTGGATGCTTTGCATATATGTTTCGTAGACTATTGATAAGCAATATATAGAAAGATTTCACCCGTCTACCTGTACTATTCATTGTTCTACTTGTAGAAAGTTACAAATAATTTCCATTTCATGATTATCAATGGGGCTCGCTGTTCACTTAAACTTGAAGATCAAAAAATTGGCGATTGTTACTGTTTAGATGCTTTGCATATAGGTTTCGTAGACTATATAGAAGCAACATATACAAAGATTTCAACCGTCTACCTTTTCTATTCATTGTTCTACTTGTCGAAAATTACAAATAATTTCCGATAAAGGATTAACCATTGGGGCTCATTGTTCACTTAAACTTGAAGAACAAAAAATTGGCGAATTGTACTGTTTGGATGCTTTGCATATATGTTTCTTAGACTATATGGAAGCAATATATACAAAGATTTCAACCGTCTACCTGTTCTATTCATTGTTCTACTTGTCGAAAATTACAAATAATTTCCGATAAAGGATTATCCATTGGGTCTCATTGTTCACTTAAACTTGAAGAACAAAAAATTGGCGAATTGTACTGTTTGGATGCTTTGCATATATGTTTCTTAGATATATGGAAGCAATATATACAATGATTTCAACCGTCTACCTATTCCATTCATTGTTCTACTTGTCGAAATTTACAAATAATTTCCTTTAAAGGATTAACAATGGGGCTCGTTGTACTCTTAAACTTGAAGAACAATAAATTGGCGAATTGTACTATTTGGATGCTTTGCATATATGTTTCTTAGACTATATAGAAGCAATATATACAATGATTTCAACCGTCTACTTGTTCTATTCATTGTTCTACTTGTCGAAAATTACAAATAATTTCCGATAAAGGATTAACCATTGGGGCTCATTGTTCACTTAAACTTGAAGAACAAAAAATTGGCGAATTGTACTGTTTGGATGCTTTGCATATATGTTTCTTAGACTATATGGAAGCAATATATACAAAGATTTCAACCGTCTACGTGTTCCAATCATTGTTCTACTTGTCGAAATTTACAAATAATTTCCTTTAAAGGATTAACAATGGGACTCGTAGTTCACTTAAACTTGAAGAACAAAAAATTGGCGAATTGTACTGTTTGGATGCTTTGCATATATGTTTCTTAGACTATATAGAAGCAATATTTACAAAGATTTCAACCGTCTACCTGTCCCATTCATTGTTCTACTTGTCGAAAGTTACAAATAATTTCCTTTAAAGGATTAACAATGGGGCTCATTGTTCACTTAAACTTGAAGAACAAAAAATTGGCGAATTGTACTGTTTGGATGCTTTGCATATATGTTTCTTAGACTATATAGAAGCAATATATACAAAGATTTCAACCGTCTACCTGTTCCATTCATTGTTCTACTTGTCGAAAGTTACAAATAATTTCCTTTAAAGGATTAACAATGGGGCTCATTGTTCACTTAAACTTGAAGAACAAAAAATTGGCGAATTGTACTGTTTGGATGCTTTGCATATATGTTTCTTAGATTATATAGAAGCAATATATACATTGATTTCAACCGGCTACCTGTTCCATTCATTGTTCTACTTGTCGAAATTTACAAATAATTTCCTTTAAAGGATTAACAATGGGGCTCGTAGTTCACTTAAACTTGAAGAACAAAAAATTGGCGAATTGTACTGTTTGGATGCTTTGCATATATGTTTCTTAGACTATATGGAAGCAATATATACAAAGATTTCAACCGTCTACGTGTTCCAATCATTGTTCTACTTGTCGAAATTTACAAATAATTTCCTTTAAAGGATTAACAATGGGGCTCGTTGTACTCTTAAACTTGAAGAACAATAAATTGGCGAATTGTACTATTTGGATGCTTTGCATATATGTTTCTTAGACTATATAGAAGCAATATATACAAGGATTTCAACCGTCTACATGTTCCATTCATTGTTCTACTTGTCGAAAGTTACAAATAATTACCGATAAAGGATTAACCATTGGGGCTCATTGTTCACTTAAACTTGAGGAACAACAAATTGGCGAATTGTACTCTTTGGATGCTTTGCATATATGTTTCTTAGACTATATAGAAGCAATATATACAAAGATTTCAACCGTCTACCTGTTCCATTCATTGTTCTACTTGTCGAAAGTTACAAATAATTACCGATAAAGGATTAACTATAGGGGCTCATTGTTCACTTAAACTGGAAGACCAAAAAATTGGCGAATGGTACTGTTTGGATGCTTTGCATATAGGTTTCATAGACTATATAGAAGCAACATATACAAAGATTTCAACCGTCTACCTGTTCTATTCATTGTTCTACTTGTAAAAAGTTACAAATAATTTCCGTTTCATGATTATCAATGGGGCTCGTTGTCTACTTAAACTTGAAGAACAAAAAATTGGCGAATGGTACTGTTTGGATGCTTTGCATATATGTTTCTTAGATTATATAGAAGCAATATATACAAAGATTTCAACCGTCTACCTGTTCCATTCATTGTTCTACTTGTCGAAAGTTACAAATAATTTCCGATAAAGGATTAACCATTGCGGCTCATTGTTCACTTAAACTTGAAGAACAAAAAATTGGCGAATGGTACTGTTTGGATGCTTTGCGTACATGTTTCTTAGACTATATGGAAGCAATATATACAAAGATTTCAACCGTCTACGTGTTCCAATCATTGTTCTACTTGTCGAAATTTACAAATAATTTCCTTTAAAGGATTAACAATGGGGCTAGTTGTTCACTTAAACTTGAAGAACAAAAAATTGGCGAATGGTACTGTTTGGATGCTTTGCATATATGTTTCTTAGACTATATAGAAGCAATATATACATTGATTTCAACCGGCTACCTGTTCCATTCATTGTTCTACTTGTCGCAAGTTACAAATAATTTCCGTTAAAGTATTAACAATGGGGCTCATTGTTCACTTAAACTTGAAGAACAAAAAATTGGCGAATTGTACTGTTTGGATGCTTTGCATATATGTTTCTTAGACTATATGGAAGCAATATATACAAAGATTTCAACCGTCTACGTGTTCCAATCATTGTTCTACTTGTCGAAATTTACAAATAATTTCCTTTAAATGATTAACAATGGGACTCGTAGTTCACTTAAACTTGAAGAACAAAAAATTGGCGAATTGTACTGTTTGGATGCTTTGCATATATGTTTCTTAGACTATATAGAAGCAATATTTACAAAGATTTCAACCGTCTACCTGTCCCATTCATTGTTCTACTTGTCGAAAGTTACAAATAATTTCCTTTAAAGGATTAACAATGGGGCTCATTGTTCACTTAAACTTGAAGAACAAAAAATTGGCGAATTGTACTGTTTGGATGCTTTGCATATATGTTTCTTAGACTATATAGAAGCAATATATACAAAGATTTCAACCGTCTACCTGTTCCATTCATTGTTCTACTTGTCGAAGGTTACAAATAATTTCCTTTAAAGGATTAACAATGGGGCTCATTGTTCACTTAAACTTGAAGAACAAAAAATTGGCGAATTGTACTGTTTGGATGCTTTGCATATATGTTTCTTAGATATATGGAAGCAATATATACAATGATTTCAACCGTCTACCTATTCCATTCATTGTTCTACTTGTCGAAATTTACAAATAATTTCCTTTAAAGGATTAACAATGGGGCTCGTTGTACTCTTAAACTTGAAGAACAATAAATTGGCGAATTGTACTATTTGGATGCTTTGCATATATGTTTCTTAGACTATATAGAAGCAATATATACAATGATTTCAACAGTCTACTTGTTCTATTCATTGTTCTACTTGTCGAAAATTACAAATAATTTCCGATAAAGGATTAACCATTGGGGCTCATTGTTCACTTAAACTTGAAGAACAAAAAATTGGCGAATTGTACTGTTTGGATGCTTTGCATATATGTTTCTTAGACTATATGGAAGCAATATATACAAAGATTTCAACCGTCTACGTGTTCCAATCATTGTTCTACTTGTCGAAATTTACAAATAATTTCCTTTAAAGGATAAACAATGGGACTCGTAGTTCACTTAAACTTGAAGAACAAAAAATTGGCGAATTGTACTGTTTGGATGCTTTGCATATAGGTTTCATAGAATATATAGAAGCAACATATACAAAGATTTCAACCGTCTACCTGTCCCATTCATTGTTCTACTTGTCGAAAGTTACAAATAATTTCCTTTAAAGGATTAACAATGGGGCTCATTGTTCACTTAAACTTGAAGAACAAAAAATTGGCGAATTGTACTGTTTGGATGCTTTGCATATATGTTTCTTAGACTATATAGAAGCAATATATACAAAGATTTCAACCGTCTACCTGTTCCATTCATTGTTCTACTTGTCGAAAGTTACAAATAATTTCCTTTAAAGGATTAACAATGGGGCTCATTGTTCACTTAAACTTGAAGAACAAAAAATTGGCGAATTGTACTGTTTGGATGCTTTGCATATAGGTTTCATAGACTATATAGAAGCAACATATACAAAGATTTCAACCGTCTACCTGTTCTATTCATTGTTCTACTTGTAAAAAGTTACAAATAATTTCCGTTTCATGATTATCAATGGGGCTCGTTGTCTACTTAAACTTGAAGAACAAAAAATTGGCGAATGGTACTGTTTGGATGCTTTGCATATATGTTTCTTAGATTATATAGAAGCAATATATACAAAGATTTCAACCGTCTACCTGTTCCATTCATTGTTCTACTTGTCGAAAGTTACAAATAATTTCCGATAAAGGATTAACCATTGCGGCTCATTGTTCACTTAAACTTGAAGAACAAAAAATTGGCGAATGGTACTGTTTGGATGCTTTGCGTACATGTTTCTTAGACTATATGGAAGCAATATATACAAAGATTTCAACCGTCTACGTGTTCCAATCATTGTTCTACTTGTCGAAATTTACAAATAATTTCCTTTAAAGGATTAACAATGGGGCTAGTTGTTCACTTAAACTTGAAGAACAAAAAATTGGCGAATGGTACTGTTTGGATGCTTTGCATATATGTTTCTTAGACTATATAGAAGCAATATATACATTGATTTCAACCGGCTACCTGTTCCATTCATTGTTCTACTTGTCGCAAGTTACAAATAATTTCCGTTAAAGTATTAACAATGGGGCTCATTGTTCACTTAAACTTGAAGAACAAAAAATTGGCGAATTGTACTGTTTGGATGCTTTGCATATATGTTTCTTAGACTTTATAGAAGCAATATATAAAAAGATTTAAACCGTCTACCTGTTCCATTCATTGTTCTACTTGTAGAAAGTTACAAACAATTTCCGTTAAAGTATTAACAATGGGGCTCGTAGTTCACTTAAACTTGAAGATCAAATAATTGGCGAATTGTACTGTTTGGATGATTTGCATATATGTTTCTAAGTCTATATAGACGCAATATATACAAGGATTTCAACCGTCTACCTGTTCCATTCATTGTTCTACTTGTCGAAAGTTACAAATAATTACCGATAAAGGATTAACCATTGGGGCTCATTGTTCACTTAAACTTGAAGAACAAAAAATTGGCGAATTGTACTCTATGGATGCTTTGCATATATGTTTCTTAGACTATATGGAAGCAATATATACAAAGATTTCAACCGTCTACCTGTTCTATTCATTGTTCTACTTGTCGAAAATTACAAATAATTTCCGATAAAGGATTAACCATTGGGTCTCATTGTTCACTTAAACTTGAAGAACAAAAAATTGGCGAATTGTACTGTTTGGATGCTTTGCATATATGTTTCTTAGACTATATAGAAGCAATATATACAAAGATTTCAACCGTCTACCTGTCCCATTCATTGTTCTACTTGTCGAAAGTTACAAATAATTTCCTTTAAAGGATTAACAATGGGGCTCATTGTTCACTTAAACTTGAAGAACAAAAAATTGGCGAATTGTACTGTTTGGATGCTTTGCATATATGTTTCTTAGACTATATAGAAGCAATATATACAAAGATTTCAACCGTCTACCTGTTCCATTCATTGTTCTACTTGTCGAAAGTTACAAATAATTTCCTTTAAAGGATTAACAATGGGGCTCATTGTTCACTTAAACTTGAAGAACAAAAAATTGGCGAATTGTACTGTTTGGATGCTTTGCATATATGTTTCTTAGACTATATAGAAGCAATATATACAAAGATTTCAACCGTCTACGTGTTCCAATCATTGTTCTACTTGTCGAAATTTACAAATAATTTCCTTTAAAGGATTAACAATGGGGCTCGTTGTTCACTTAAACTTGAAGAACAAAAAATTGGCGAATGGTACTGTTTGGATGCTTTGCATATATGTTTCTTAGACTATATAGAAGCAATATATACATTGATTTCAACCGGCTACCTGTTCCATTCATTGTTCTACTTGTCGCAAGTTACAAATAATTTCCGTTAAAGTATTAACAATGGGGCTCATTGTTCACTTAAACTTGAAGAACAAAAAATTGGCGAATTGTACTGTTTGGATGCTTTGCATATATGTTGCTTAGACTATATAGAAGCAATATATACAAAGATTTCAACCGTCTACCTGTTCCATTCATTGTTCTACTTGTCGAAAGTTACAAATAATTTCCTATAAAGGATTAA
Source organism: Cerceris ruficornis (assembly GCA_963989415.1). Taxonomy (NCBI): domain Eukaryota; kingdom Metazoa; phylum Arthropoda; class Insecta; order Hymenoptera; family Crabronidae; genus Cerceris; species Cerceris ruficornis. The sequence goes on from CAXDIW010000192.1 coordinate 1,439,887, forward strand.
CAATGGGGCTCATTGTTCACTTAAACTTGAAGAACAAAAAATTGGCGAATGGTACTGTTTGGATGCTTTGCGTACATGTTTCTTAGACTATATGGAAGCAATATATACAAAGATTTCAACCGTCTACGTGTTCCAATCATTGTTCTACTTGTCGAAATTTACAAATAATTTCCTTTAAAGGATTAACAATGGGGCTCGTTGTTCACTTAAACTTGAAGAACAAAAAATTGGCGAATGGTACTGTTTGGATGCTTTGCGTACATGTTTCGTAGACTATATAGAAGCAATATATACATTGATTTCAACCGGCGACCTGTTCCATTCATTGTTCTACTTGTCGCAAGTTACAAATAATTTCCGTTAAAGTATTAACAATGGGGCTCATTGTTCACTTAAACTTGAAGAACAAAAAATTGGCGAATTGTACTGTTTGGATGCTTTGCATATATGTTGCTTAGACTATATAGAAGCAATATATACAAAGATTTCAACCGTCTACCTGTTCCATTCATTGTTCTACTTGTCGAAAGTTACAAATAATTTCCTATAAAGGATTAACAATGGGGCTCATTGTTCACTTAAACTTGAAGAACAAAAAATTGGCGAATGGTACTGTTTGGATGCTTTGCGTACATGTTTCTTAGACTATATGGAAGCAATATATACAAAGATTTCAACCGTCTACCTGTTCCACTCATTGTTCTACTTGTCGCAAGTTACAAATAATTTCCGTTAAAGTGTTAACCATGGGGCTCGTAGTTCACTTAAACTTGAAGATGAAATAATTGGCGAATTGTACTGTTTGGATGCTTTGCATATATGTTTCTTAGATTATATAGAAGCAATATATACAAAGATTTCAACCGTATACCTGTTCCGTTCATTGTTCTACTTGTCGAAAGCTACAAATAATTTCCGATAACGGATTAACCATTTGGGCTCAGTGTTCACTTAAACTTGAAGAACAAAAAATTGGCGAATTGTACTGTTTGGATGCTTTGCATATATGTTTCTTAGACTATATAGAAGCAATATATACAAAGATTTCAACCGTCTACCTGTTCCATTCATTGATCTACTTGTCGAAAGTTACAAATAATTTCCGATAAAGGCTTAACAATGGGGCTCATTGTTCACTTAAACTTGAAGAACAAAAAATTGGCGAATTGTACTGTTTGGATGCTTTGCATATATGTTGCTTAGACTATATAGAAGCAATATATACAAAGATTTCAACCGTCTACCTGTTCCATTCATTGTTCTACTTGTCGAAAGTTACAAATAATTTCCTATAAAGGATTAACAATGGGGCTCATTGTTCACTTAAACTTGAAGAACAAAAAATTGGCGAATGGTACTGTTTGGATGCTTTGCGTACATGTTTCTTAGACTATATGGAAGCAATATATACAAAGATTTCAACCGTCTACGTGTTCCAATCATTGTTCTACTTGTCGAAAGATACAAATAATTTCCGATAAAGGATTAACCATTGCGGCTCATTGTTCACTTAAACTTGAAAAACAAAAAATTGGCGAATTGTACTGTTTGGATGCTTTGCATATATGTTTCTTAGATATATGGAAGCAATATATACAATGATTTCAACCGTCTACCTATTCCATTCATTGTTCTACTTGTCGAAATTTACAAATAATTTCCTTTAAAGGATTAACAATGGGGCTCGTTGTACACTTAAACTTGAAGAACAATAAATTGGCGAATTGTACTATTTGGATGCTTTGCATATATGTTTCTTAGACTATATAGAAGCAATATATACAATGATTTCAACCGTCTACTTGTTCTATTCATTGTTCTACTTGTCGAAAATTACAAATAATTTCCGATAAAGGATTAACCATTGGGGCTCATTGTTCACTTAAACTTGAAGACCAAAAAATTGGCAATTTGTACTGTTTGGATGCTTTCCATATATGTTTCTTAGACTATATAGAAGCAATATATACAATGATTTCAACCGTCTACTTGTTCCATTCATTGTTCTATTTGTCGAAATTTACAAATAATTTCCTTTAAGGATTAACAATGGGGCTCGTAGTTCACTTAAACTTGAAGAACAAAAAATTGGCGAATTGTACTGTTTGGATGCTTTGCATATATGTTTCTTAGACTATTTAGAAGCAATATATAGAAAGATTTCACCCGTCTACCTGTACCATTCATTGTTCTACTTGTAGAAAGTTACAAATAATTTCCATTTCATGATTATCAATGGGGCTCGCTGTTCACTTAAACTTGAAGAACAATAAATTGGCGAATTGTACTGTTTGGATGCTTTGCATATATGTTTCTTAGACTATATAGAATCAATATATACAAAGAATTCAACCGTCTACCTGTTCCATTCATTGTTCTACTTGTCGAAAGTTACAAATAATTGCCGATAAAGGATTAACCATTGGGGCTCATTGTTCACTTAAACTTGAAGGACAAAAAATTGGCGAATTGTACTGTTTGGATGCTTTGCATATATGTTTCTTAGACTATTTAGAAGCAATATATAGAAAGATTTCACCCGTCTACCTGTACTATTCATTGTTCTACTTGTAGAAAGTTACAAATAATTTCCATTTCATGATTATCAATGGGGCTCGCTGTTCACTTAAACTTGAAGAACAATAAATTGGCGAATTGTACTGTTTGGATGCTTTGCATATATGTTTCTTAGACTATATAGAATCAATATATACAAAGATTTCAACCGTCTACCTGTTCCATTCATTGTTCTACTTGTCGAAAGTTACAAATAATTTCCGATAACGGATTAACCATTGGGGCTCATTGTTCACTTAAACTTGAAGGACAAAAAATTGGCGAATGGTACTGTTTGGATGCTTTGCATATATGTTTTTTAGACTTTATGGAAGCAATATATACAAAGATTTCAACCGTCTACCTGTTCCATTCATTGTTCTACTTGTCGAAAGTTACAAATAATTTCCGATAACGGATTAACCATTGGGGCTCATTGTTCACTTAAACTTGAAGATAAAAAAATTGGCGAATTGTACTGTTTGGATGCTTTGCATATTTGTTTCGCAAACTATATAGAAGCAATATATACAATGATTTCAACCGTCTACATGATCCATTCATTGTTCTACTTGTCGAAATTTACAAATAATTTCCTTTAAAGGATTAACAATGGGGCTCGTAGTTCACTTAAACATGAAGATGAAATAATTCTCGAATTGTACTGTTTGGATGCTTTGCATATATGTTTCTTAGACTATTTAGAAGCAATATATAGAAAGATTTCACCCGTCTACCTGTACTATTCATTGTTCTACTTGTAGAAAGTTCCAAATAATTTCCATTTCATGATTATCAATGGGGCTCGCTGTTCACTTTAACTTGAAGATCAAAAAATTGGCGATTGTTACTGTTTAGATGCTTTGCATATATGTTTCTTAGACTATTTAGAAGCAATATATAGAAAGATTTCACCCGTCTACCTGTACTATTCATTGTTCTACTTGTAGAAAGTTACAAATAATTTCCATTTCATGATTATCAATGGGGCTCGCTGTTCACTTAAACTTGAAGAACAATAAATTGGCGAATTGTACTGTTTGGATGCTTTGCATATATGTTTCTTAGACTATATAGAAGCAATATATACAAAGATTTCAACCGTCTACGTGTTCCAATCATTGTTCTACTTGTCGAAATTTACAAATAATTTCCTTTAAAGGATCCACAATGGGGCTCGTTGTTCACTTGAACTTGAAGAACAATAAATTGGCGAATTGTACTGTTTGGATGCTTTGCATATATGTTTCTTAGATTATATAGAAGCAATATATACAAAGATTTCAACCGTCTACCTGTTCCATTCATTGTTCTACTTGTCGAAAATTACAAATAATTTCCGATAAAGGATTAACCATTGGCGCTCATTGTTCACTTAAACTTGAAGAACAAAAAATTGGCGAATGGTACTGTTTGGATGCTTTGCGTACATGTTTCTTAGACTATATGGAAGCAATATATACAAAGATTTCAACCGTCTACGTGTTCCAATCATTGTTCTACTTGTCGAAATTTACAAATAATTTTCTCTAAAGGATTAACAATGGGGCTCGTTGTTCACTTAAACTTGAAGAACAAAAAATTGGCGAATGGTACTGTTTGGATGCTTTGCATATATGTTTCTTAGACTATATAGAAGCAATATATACAATGATTTCAACCGTCTACCAGTTCCATTCATTGTTCTACTTGTCGAAAGTTACAAATAATTTCCGGTAAAGGATTAACAATGGGGCTCATTGTTCATTTAAACTTGAAGAACAAAAAATTGGCGAATGGTGCTGTTTGGATGCTTTGCATATATGTTTCTTAGACTATATAGAAGCAATATATACAAAGATTTCAACCGTCTACCTGTTCCATTCATTGTTCTACTTGTCGAAAGTTACAAATAATTTCCGATAACGGATTAACCATTGGGGCTCATTGTTCACTTAAACTTGAAGATAAAAAAATTGGCGAATTGTACTGTTTGGATGCTTTGCATATTTGTTTCGCAAACTATATAGAAGCAATATATACAATGATTTCAACCGTCTACATGATCCATTCATTGTTCTACTTGTCGAAATTTACAAATAATTTCCTTTAAAGTATTAACAATGGGGCTCGTAGTTCACTTAAACATGAAGATGAAATAATTCTCGAATTGTACTGTTTGGATGCTTTGCATATATGTTTCTTAGATTATAAAGAAGCAATATATACAAAGATTTCAACCGTCTACCTGTTCCATTCATTGTTCTACTTGTCGCAAGTTACAAATAATTTCCGTTAAAGTATTAACAATGGGGCTCGTAGTTCACTTAAACTTGAAGATCAAATAATTGGCGAATTGTACTGTGTGGATGATTTGCATATATGTTTCTTAGATTATAAAGAAGCAATATATACAAAGATTTCCACCGTCTACCTGTTCCATTCATTGTTCTACTTGTCGCAAGTTACAAATAATTTCCGTTAAAGTATTAACAATGGGGCTCGTAGTTCACTTAAACTTGAAGATCAAATAATTGGCGAATGGTACTGTTTGGATGCTTTGCATATATGTTTCTTAGACTATTTAGATGCAATATATAGAAAGATTTCACCCGTCTACCTGTACAATTCATTGTTCTACTTGTAGAAAGTTACAAATAATTTCCATTTCATGATTATCAATGGGGCTCGTAGTTACCTTAAACTTGAAGAACAAAAAATTGGCGAATGGTACTGTTTGGATGCTTTGCATATATGTTTCTTAGACTATATAGAAGCAATATATACAAAGATTTCAACCGTCTACCTGTTCCATTCATTGTTCTACTTGTCGAAAGTTACAAATAATTTCCGATAAAGGATTAACAATGGGGCTCATTGTTCACTTAAACTTGAAGAACAAAAAATTGGCGAATGGTGCTGTTTGGATGCATTGCATATATGTTTCTTAGACTATATAGAAGCAATATATACAATGATTTCAACAGTCTACCTGTTCAATTCATTGTTCTACTTGTCGAAATTTACAAATAATTTCCTTTAAAGGATTAACAATGGGGCTCGTAGTTCACTTAAACTTGAAGAACAAAAAATTGGCGAATGGTACTGTTTGGATGCTTTGCATATATGTTTCTTAGACTATTTAGATGCAATATATAGAAAGATTTCACCCGTCTACCTGTACTATTCATTGTTCTACTTGTAGAAAGTTACAAATAATTTCCATTTCATGATTATCAATGGGGCTCGTAGTTACCTTAAACTTGAAGAACAAAAAATTGGCGAATGGTACTGTTTGGATGCTTTGCATATATGTTTCTTAGACTATATAGAAGCAATATATACAAAGATTTCAACCGTCTACCTGTTCCATTCATTGTTCTACTTGTCGAAAGTTACAAATAATTTCCGATAAAGGATTAACAATGGGGCTCATTGTTCACTTAAACTTGAAGAACAAAAAATTGGCGAATGGTGCTGTTTGGATGCTTTGCATATATGTTTCTTAGACTATATGGAAGCAATATATACAAAGATTTCAACCGTCTACGTGTTCCAATCATTGTTCTACTTGTCGAAATTTACAAATAATTTCCTTTAAAGGATTAACAATGGGACTCGTAGTTCACTTAAACTTGAAGAACAAAAAATTGGCGAATTGTACTGTTTGGATGCTTTGCATATATGTTTCTTAGACTATATAGAAGCAATATTTACAAAGATTTCAACCGTCTACCTGTCCCATTCATTGTTCTACTTGTCGAAAGTTACAAATAATTTCCTTTAAAGGATTAACAATGGGGCTCATTGTTCACTTAAACTTGAAGAACAAAAAATTGGCGAATTGTACTGTTTGGATGCTTTGCATATATGTTTCTTAGACTATATAGAAGCAATATATACAAAGATTTCAACCGTCTACCTGTTCCATTCATTGTTCTACTTGTCGAAAGTTACAAATAATTTCCTTTAAAGGATTAACAATGGGGCTCATTGTTCACTTAAACTTGAAGAACAAAAAATTGGCGAATTGTACTGTTTGGATGCTTTGCATATATGTTTCTTAGATTATATAGAAGCAATATATACATTGATTTCAACCGGCTACCTGTTCCATTCATTGTTCTACTTGTCGAAATTTACAAATAATTTCCTTTAAAGGATTAACAATGGGGCTCGTAGTTCACTTAAACTTGAAGAACAAAAAATTGGCGAATTGTACTGTTTGGATGCTTTGCATATATGTTTCTTAGACTATATGGAAGCAATATATACAAAGATTTCAACCGTCTACGTGTTCCAATCATTGTTCTACTTGTCGAAATTTACAAATAATTTCCTTTAAAGGATTAACAATGGGGCTCGTTGTACTCTTAAACTTGAAGAACAATAAATTGGCGAATTGTACTATTTGGATGCTTTGCATATATGTTTCTTAGACTATATAGAAGCAATATATACAAGGATTTCAACCGTCTACATGTTCCATTCATTGTTCTACTTGTCGAAAGTTACAAATAATTACCGATAAAGGATTAACCATTGGGGCTCATTGTTCACTTAAACTTGAGGAACAACAAATTGGCGAATTGTACTCTTTGGATGCTTTGCATATATGTTTCATAGACTATATAGAAGCAACATATACAAAGATTTCAACCGTCTACCTGTTCTATTCATTGTTCTACTTGTAAAAAGTTACAAATAATTTCCGTTTCATGATTATCAATGGGGCTCGTTGTCTACTTAAACTTGAAGAACAAAAAATTGGCGAATGGTACTGTTTGGATGCTTTGCATATATGTTTCTTAGATTATATAGAAGCAATATATACAAAGATTTCAACCGTCTACCTGTTCCATTCATTGTTCTACTTGTCGAAAGTTACAAATAATTTCCGATAAAGGATTAACCATTGCGGCTCATTGTTCACTTAAACTTGAAGAACAAAAAATTGGCGAATGGTACTGTTTGGATGCTTTGCGTACATGTTTCTTAGACTATATGGAAGCAATATATACAAAGATTTCAACCGTCTACGTGTTCCAATCATTGTTCTACTTGTCGAAATTTACAAATAATTTCCTTTAAAGGATTAACAATGGGGCTAGTTGTTCACTTAAACTTGAAGAACAAAAAATTGGCGAATGGTACTGTTTGGATGCTTTGCATATATGTTTCTTAGACTATATAGAAGCAATATATACATTGATTTCAACCGGCTACCTGTTCCATTCATTGTTCTACTTGTCGCAAGTTACAAATAATTTCCGTTAAAGTATTAACAATGGGGCTCATTGTTCACTTAAACTTGAAGAACAAAAAATTGGCGAATTGTACTGTTTGGATGCTTTGCATATATGTTTCTTAGACTTTATAGAAGCAATATATAAAAAGATTTAAACCGTCTACCTGTTCCATTCATTGTTCTACTTGTAGAAAGTTACAAACAATTTCCGTTAAAGTATTAACAATGGGGCTCGTAGTTCACTTAAACTTGAAGATCAAATAATTGGCGAATTGTACTGTTTGGATGATTTGCATATATGTTTCTAAGACTATATAGACGCAATATATACAAGGATTTCAACCGTCTACCTGTTCCATTCATTGTTCTACTTGTCGAAAGTTACAAATAATTACCGATAAAGGATTAACCATTGGGGCTCATTGTTCACTTAAACTTGAAGAACAAAAAATTGGCGAATTGTACTCTATGGATGCTTTGCATATATGTTTCTTAGACTATATGGAAGCAATATATACAAAGATTTCAACCGTCTACCTGTTCTATTCATTGTTCTACTTGTCGAAAATTACAAATAATTTCCGATAAAGGATTAACCATTGGGTCTCATTGTTCACTTAAACTTGAAGAACAAAAAATTGGCGAATTGTACTGTTTGGATGCTTTGCATATATGTTTCTTAGACTATATAGAAGCAATATATACAAAGATTTCAACCGTCTACCTGTCCCATTCATTGTTCTACTTGTCGAAAGTTACAAATAATTTCCTTTAAAGGATTAACAATGGGGCTCATTGTTCACTTAAACTTGAAGAACAAAAAATTGGCGAATTGTACTGTTTGGATGCTTTGCATATATGTTTCTTAGACTATATAGAAGCAATATATACAAAGATTTCAACCGTCTACCTGTTCCATTCATTGTTCTACTTGTCGAAAGTTACAAATAATTTCCTTTAAAGGATTAACAATGGGGCTCATTGTTCACTTAAACTTGAAGAACAAAAAATTGGCGAATTGTACTGTTTGGATGCTTTGCATATATGTTTCTTAGACTATATAGAAGCAATATATACAAAGATTTCAACCGTCTACGTGTTCCAATCATTGTTCTACTTGTCGAAATTTACAAATAATTTCCTTTAAAGGATTAACAATGGGGCTCGTTGTTCACTTAAACTTGAAGAACAAAAAATTGGCGAATGGTACTGTTTGGATGCTTTGCATATATGTTTCTTAGACTATATAGAAGCAATATATACATTGATTTCAACCGGCTACCTGTTCCATTCATTGTTCTACTTGTCGCAAGTTACAAATAATTTCCGTTAAAGTATTAACAATGGGGCTCATTGTTCACTTAAACTTGAAGAACAAAAAATTGGCGAATTGTACTGTTTGGATGCTTTGCATATATGTTGCTTAGACTATATAGAAGCAATATATACAAAGATTTCAACCGTCTACCTGTTCCATTCATTGTTCTACTTGTCGAAAGTTACAAATAATTTCCTATAAAGGATTAACAATGGGGCTCATTGTTCACTTAAACTTGAAGAACAAAAAATTGGCGAATGGTACTGTTTGGATGCTTTGCGTACATGTTTCTTAGACTATATGGAAGCAATATATACAAAGATTTCAACCGTCTACGTGTTCCAATCATTGTTCTACTTGTCGAAATTTACAAATAATTTCCTTTAAAGGATTAACAATGGGGCTCGTTGTTCACTTAAACTTGAAGAACAAAAAATTGGCGAATGGTACTGTTTGGATGCTTTGCGTACATGTTTCGTAGACTATATAGAAGCAATATATACATTGATTTCAACCGGCGACCTGTTCCATTCATTGTTCTACTTGTCGCAAGTTACAAATAATTTCCGTTAAAGTATTAACAATGGGGCTCATTGTTCACTTAAACTTGAAGAACAAAAAATTGGCGAATTGTACTGTTTGGATGCTTTGCATATATGTTGCTTAGACTATATAGAAGCAATATATACAAAGATTTCAACCGTCTACCTGTTCCATTCATTGTTCTACTTGTCGAAAGTTACAAATAATTTCCTATAAAGGATTAACAATGGGGCTCATTGTTCACTTAAACTTGAAGAACAAAAAATTGGCGAATGGTACTGTTTGGATGCTTTGCGTACATGTTTCTTAGACTATATGGAAGCAATATATACAAAGATTTCAACCGTCTACCTGTTCCACTCATTGTTCTACTTGTCGCAAGTTACAAATAATTTCCGTTAAAGTGTTAACCATGGGGCTCGTAGTTCACTTAAACTTGAAGATGAAATAATTGGCGAATTGTACTGTTTGGATGCTTTGCATATATGTTTCTTAGATTATATAGAAGCAATATATACAAAGATTTCAACCGTATACCTGTTCCGTTCATTGTTCTACTTGTCGAAAGCTACAAATAATTTCCGATAACGGATTAACCATTTGGGCTCAGTGTTCACTTAAACTTGAAGAACAAAAAATTGGCGAATTGTACTGTTTGGATGCTTTGCATATATGTTTCTTAGACTATATAGAAGCAATATATACAAAGATTTCAACCGTCTACCTGTTCCATTCATTGATCTACTTGTCGAAAGTTACAAATAATTTCCGATAAAGGCTTAACAATGGGGCTCATTGTTCACTTAAACTTGAAGAACAAAAAATTGGCGAATTGTACTGTTTGGATGCTTTGCATATATGTTGCTTAGACTATATAGAAGCAATATATACAAAGATTTCAACCGTCTACCTGTTCCATTCATTGTTCTACTTGTCGAAAGTTACAAATAATTTCCTATAAAGGATTAACAATGGGGCTCATTGTTCACTTAAACTTGAAGAACAAAAAATTGGCGAATGGTACTGTTTGGATGCTTTGCGTACATGTTTCTTAGACTATATGGAAGCAATATATACAAAGATTTCAACCGTCTACGTGTTCCAATCATTGTTCTACTTGTCGAAAGATACAAATAATTTCCGATAAAGGATTAACCATTGCGGCTCATTGTTCACTTAAACTTGAAAAACAAAAAATTGGCGAATTGTACTGTTTGGATGCTTTGCATATATGTTTCTTAGATATATGGAAGCAATATATACAATGATTTCAACCGTCTACCTATTCCATTCATTGTTCTACTTGTCGAAATTTACAAATAATTTCCTTTAAAGGATTAACAATGGGGCTCGTTGTACACTTAAACTTGAAGAACAATAAATTGGCGAATTGTACTATTTGGATGCTTTGCATATATGTTTCTTAGACTATATAGAAGCAATATATACAATGATTTCAACCGTCTACTTGTTCTATTCATTGTTCTACTTGTCGAAAATTACAAATAATTTCCGATAAAGGATTAACCATTGGGGCTCATTGTTCACTTAAACTTGAAGACCAAAAAATTGGAAATTGGTACTGTTTGGATGCTTTCCATATATGTTTCTTAGACTATATGGAAGCAATATATACAAAGATTTCAACCGTCTACGTGTACCAATCATTGTTCTACTTGTAGAAAGTTACAATTAATTTCCATTTCATGATTATCAATGGGGCTCGCTGTTCACTTAAACTTGAAGAACAATAAATTGGCGAATTGTACTATTTGGATGCTTTGCATATATGTTTCTTAGACTATATAGAAGCAATATATACAATGATTTCAACCGTCTACCTATTCCATTCATTGTTCTACTTGTCGAAATTTACAAATAATTTCCTTTAAAGGATTAACAATGGGGCTCGTTGTACACTTAAACTTGAAGAACAATAAATTGGCGAATTGTACTATTTGGATGCTTTGCATATATGTTTCTTAGACTATATAGAAGCAATATATACAATGATTTCAACCGTCTACTTGTTCTATTCATTGTTCTACTTGTCGAAAATTACAAATAATTTCCGATAAAGGATTAACCATTGGGGCTCATTGTTCACTTAAACTTGAAGACCAAAAAATTGGCAATTTGTACTGTTTGGATGCTTTCCATATATGTTTCTTAGACTATATAGAAGCAATATATACAATGATTTCAACCGTCTACTTGTTCCATTCATTGTTCTATTTGTCGAAATTTACAAATAATTTCCTTTAAGGATTAACAATGGGGCTCGTAGTTCACTTAAACTTGAAGAACAAAAAATTGGCGAATTGTACTGTTTGGATGCTTTGCATATATGTTTCTTAGACTATTTAGAAGCAATATATAGAAAGATTTCACCCGTCTACCTGTACCATTCATTGTTCTACTTGTAGAAAGTTACAAATAATTTCCATTTCATGATTATCAATGGGGCTCGCTGTTCACTTAAACTTGAAGAACAATAAATTGGCGAATTGTACTGTTTGGATGCTTTGCATATATGTTTCTTAGACTATATAGAATCAATATATACAAAGAATTCAACCGTCTACCTGTTCCATTCATTGTTCTACTTGTCGAAAGTTACAAATAATTGCCGATAAAGGATTAACCATTGGGGCTCATTGTTCACTTAAACTTGAAGGACAAAAAATTGGCGAATTGTACTGTTTGGATGCTTTGCATATATGTTTCTTAGACTATTTAGAAGCAATATATAGAAAGATTTCACCCGTCTACCTGTACTATTCATTGTTCTACTTGTAGAAAGTTACAAATAATTTCCATTTCATGATTATCAATGGGGCTCGCTGTTCACTTAAACTTGAAGAACAATAAATTGGCGAATTGTACTGTTTGGATGCTTTGCATATATGTTTCTTAGACTATATAGAATCAATATATACAAAGATTTCAACCGTCTACCTGTTCCATTCATTGTTCTACTTGTCGAAAGTTACAAATAATTTCCGATAACGGATTAACCATTGGGGCTCATTGTTCACTTAAACTTGAAGGACAAAAAATTGGCGAATGGTACTGTTTGGATGCTTTGCATATATGTTTTTTAGACTTTATGGAAGCAATATATACAAAGATTTCAACCGTCTACCTGTTCCATTCATTGTTCTACTTGTCGAAAGTTACAAATAATTTCCGATAACGGATTAACCATTGGGGCTCATTGTTCACTTAAACTTGAAGATAAAAAAATTGGCGAATTGTACTGTTTGGATGCTTTGCATATTTGTTTCGCAAACTATATAGAAGCAATATATACAATGATTTCAACCGTCTACATGATCCATTCATTGTTCTACTTGTCGAAATTTACAAATAATTTCCTTTAAAGGATTAACAATGGGGCTCGTAGTTCACTTAAACATGAAGATGAAATAATTCTCGAATTGTACTGTTTGGATGCTTTGCATATATGTTTCTTAGACTATTTAGAAGCAATATATAGAAAGATTTCACCCGTCTACCTGTACTATTCATTGTTCTACTTGTAGAAAGTTCCAAATAATTTCCATTTCATGATTATCAATGGGGCTCGCTGTTCACTTTAACTTGAAGATCAAAAAATTGGCGATTGTTACTGTTTAGATGCTTTGCATATATGTTTCTTAGACTATTTAGAAGCAATATATAGAAAGATTTCACCCGTCTACCTGTTCTATTCATTGTTCTACTTGTAGAAAGTTACAAATAATTTCCATTTCATGATTATCAATGGGGCTCGCTGTTCACTTAAACTTGAAGAACAATAAATTGGCGAATTGTACTGTTTGGATGCTTTGCATATATGTTTCTTAGACTATATAGAAGCAATATATACAAAGATTTCAACCGTCTACGTGTTCCAATCATTGTTCTACTTGTCGAAATTTACAAATAATTTCCTTTAAAGGATCCACAATGGGGCTCGTTGTTCACTTGAACTTGAAGAACAATAAATTGGCGAATTGTACTGTTTGGATGCTTTGCATATATGTTTCATAGATTATATAGAAGCAATATATACAAAGATTTCAACCGTCTACCTGTTCCATTCATTGTTCTACTTGTCGAAAATTACAAATAATTTCCGATAAAGGATTAACCATTGGCGCTCATTGTTCACTTAAACTTGAAGAACAAAAAATTGGCGAATGGTACTGTTTGGATGCTTTGCGTACATGTTTCTTAGACTATATGGAAGCAATATATACAAAGATTTCAACCGTCTACGTGTTCCAATCATTGTTCTACTTGTCGAAATTTACAAATAATTTTCTCTAAAGGATTAACAATGGGGCTCGTTGTTCACTTAAACTTGAAGAACAAAAAATTGGCGAATGGTACTGTTTGGATGCTTTGCATATATGTTTCTTAGACTATATAGAAGCAATATATACAATGATTTCAACCGTCTACCAGTTCCATTCATTGTTCTACTTGTCGAAAGTTACAAATAATTTCCGGTAAAGGATTAACAATGGGGCTCATTGTTCATTTAAACTTGAAGAACAAAAAATTGGCGAATGGTGCTGTTTGGATGCTTTGCATATATGTTTCTTAGACTATATAGAAGCAATATATACAAAGATTTCAACCGTCTACCTGTTCCATTCATTGTTCTACTTGTCGAAAGTTACAAATAATTTCCGATAACGGATTAACCATTGGGGCTCATTGTTCACTTAAACTTGAAGATAAAAAAATTGGCGAATTGTACTGTTTGGATGCTTTGCATATTTGTTTCGCAAACTATATAGAAGCAATATATACAATGATTTCAACCGTCTACATGATCCATTCATTGTTCTACTTGTCGAAATTTACAAATAATTTCCTTTAAAGTATTAACAATGGGGCTCGTAGTTCACTTAAACATGAAGATGAAATAATTCTCGAATTGTACTGTTTGGATGCTTTGCATATATGTTTCTTAGATTATAAAGAAGCAATATATACAAAGATTTCAACCGTCTACCTGTTCCATTCATTGTTCTACTTGTCGCAAGTTACAAATAATTTCCGTTAAAGTATTAACAATGGGGCTCGTAGTTCACTTAAACTTGAAGATCAAATAATTGGCGAATTGTACTGTGTGGATGATTTGCATATATGTTTCTTAGATTATAAAGAAGCAATATATACAAAGATTTCCACCGTCTACCTGTTCCATTCATTGTTCTACTTGTCGCAAGTTACAAATAATTTCCGTTAAAGTATTAACAATGGGGCTCGTAGTTCACTTAAACTTGAAGATCAAATAATTGGCGAATGGTACTGTTTGGATGCTTTGCATATATGTTTCTTAGACTATTTAGATGCAATATATAGAAAGATTTCACCCGTCTACCTGTACAATTCATTGTTCTACTTGTAGAAAGTTACAAATAATTTCCATTTCATGATTATCAATGGGGCTCGTAGTTACCTTAAACTTGAAGAACAAAAAATTGGCGAATGGTACTGTTTGGATGCTTTGCATATATGTTTCTTAGACTATATAGAAGCAATATATACAAAGATTTCAACCGTCTACCTGTTCCATTCATTGTTCTACTTGTCGAAAGTTACAAATAATTTCCGATAAAGGATTAACAATGGGGCTCATTGTTCACTTAAACTTGAAGAACAAAAAATTGGCGAATGGTGCTGTTTGGATGCATTGCATATATGTTTCTTAGACTATATAGAAGCAATATATACAATGATTTCAACAGTCTACCTGTTCAATTCATTGTTCTACTTGTCGAAATTTACAAATAATTTCCTTTAAAGGATTAACAATGGGGCTCGTAGTTCACTTAAACTTGAAGAACAAAAAATTGGCGAATGGTACTGTTTGGATGCTTTGCATATATGTTTCTTAGACTATTTAGATGCAATATATAGAAAGATTTCACCCGTCTACCTGTACTATTCATTGTTCTACTTGTAGAAAGTTACAAATAATTTCCATTTCATGATTATCAATGGGGCTCGTAGTTACCTTAAACTTGAAGAACAAAAAATTGGCGAATGGTACTGTTTGGATGCTTTGCATATATGTTTCTTAGACTATATAGAAGCAATATATACAAAGATTTCAACCGTCTACCTGTTCCATTCATTGTTCTACTTGTCGAAAGTTACAAATAATTTCCGATAAAGGATTAACAATGGGGCTCATTGTTCACTTAAACTTGAAGAACAAAAAATTGGCGAATGGTGCTGTTTGGATGCTTTGCATATATGTTTCTTAGACTATATAGAAGCAATATATACATTGATTTCAACCGTCTACCTGTTCCATTCATTGTTCTACCTGTCGAAAGTTACAAATAATTTCCGATAACGGATTAACCATTGGGGCTCATTGTTCACTTAAACTTGAAGAACAAAAAATTGGCGAATGGTACTGTTTGGATGCTTTGCATATATGTTTCTTAGACTATTTAGAAGCAATATATAGAAAGATTTCACCCGTCTATCCGTACTATTCATTGTTCTACTTGTAGAAAGTTACAAATAATTTCCATTTCATGATTATCAATGGGGCTCGCTGTTCACTTAAACTTGAAGATCAAAAAATTGGCGATTGTTACTGTTTGGATGCTTTGCATATATGTTTCTTAGACTATATAGACGCAATATATACAAAGATTTCAACCGTCTACCTGTTCCATTCATTGTTCTACTTGTCGAAAGTTACAAATAATTTCCGATAAAGGATTAACCATTGGGGCTCGTTGTTCACTTAAACTTGAAGAACAAAAAATTGGCGAATGGTACTGTTTGGATGCTTTGAATATATGTTTCTTAGACTATATAGAAGCAATATATACAAGGATTTCAACAGTCTACCTGTTCCATTCATTGTTCTACTTGCCGAAATTTACAAATAATTTCCTTTAAAGAATTAACAATGGGGCTCGTAGTTCACTTAAACTTGAAGAGCAAAAAATTGGCGAATTGTACTGTTTGGACGCTATGCATATATGTTTCTTAGACTATATAGTAGCAATATATACAATGATTTCAACAGTCTACCTGTTCCATTCATTGTTCTACTTGTCGAAAGTTACAAATAATTTCCTTTAAAGGATTAACAATGGGGCTCGTCGTTCACTTAAACTTGAAGAACAAAAAATTGGCGAATGGTACTGTTTGGATGCTTTGCATATATGTTTCTTACATTATATAGACGCAATATATACAAAGATTTCAACCGTCTACCTGTTCCATTCATTGTTCTACTTGACGAAAGTTACAAATAATTTCCGAAAACGGATTAACCATTGGGGCTCATTGTTCACTTAAACTTGAAGAACAAAAAATTGGCGTATTGTACTGTTTGGATGCTTTGCATATATGTTTCTTAGACTATATAGAAGCAATATATACAATGATTTCAACAGTCTACCTGTTCCATTAATTGTTCTACTTGTCGAAATTTACAAATAATTTCCTTTAAAGGATTAACAATGGGGCTCGTAGTTCACTTAAACTTGAAGAACAAAAAATTGGCGAATGGTACTGTTTGGATGCTTTGCATATATGTTTCTTAGACTATATAGAAGCAATATATACAAAGATTTCAACCGTCTACCAGTTCCATTCATTGTTCTACTTGTCGAAAGTTACAAATAATTTCCGAAAGCGGATTAAGCATTGGGGCTCATTGTTCACTTAAACTTGAAGAACAAAAAATTGGCGAATTGTACTGTTTGGATGCTTTGCATATATGTTTCTTAGACCGTATAGAAGCAATATATACAATGATTTCAAAAGTCTACCTGTTCCATTCATTGTTCTACTTGTCGAAAGTTACAAATAATTTCCGATAAAGGATTAACAATGTGTCTCATTGTTCACTTAAACTTGAAGAACAAAAAATTGGCGAATGGTACTGTTTGGATGCTTTGCATATATGTTTCTTAGACTATATGGAAGCAATATATACAAAGATTTCAACCGTCTACGTGTTCCATTCATTGTTCTACTTGTAGAAAGTTACAATTAATTTCCGTTAAAGGATTAACAATGGGGCTCGTAGTTCACTTAAACTTGAAGAAAAAAAATTGGCGAATTGTACTGTTTGGATGCTTTGCATATATGTTTCGTATATTATATAGAAGCAATATATACAATGATTTCAACCGTCTACCAGATCCATTCATTGTTCTACTTGTCGAAATTTACAAATAATTTCCTTTAAAGGAATAACAATGGGGCTCGTAGTTCACTTAAACTTGAAGAACAAAAAATTGGCGAATTGAACTGTTGGGATGCTTTGCATATATGTTTCTTAGACTATTTAGAACCAATATATAGAAAGATTTCACCCGTCTACCTGTACTATTCATTGTTCTACTTGTAGAAAGTTACAAATAATTTCCGTTTCATGATTATCAATGGGGTTCGTTCTTCACTTAAACTTGAAGAACAAAAAATTGGCGAATGGTACTGTTTGGATGCTTTGCATATATGTTTCTTAGACTATTTAGAAGCAATATATAGAAAGATTTCACCCGTCTACGTGTTCCATTCATTGTTCTACTTGTAGATAGTTAGAAATAATTTCCATTTCATGATTATCATTGGGGCTCGCTGTTCACTTAAACTTGAAGATCAAAAAATTGGCGATTGTTACTGTTTAGATGCTTTGCATATATGTTTCTTAGATTATATAGAAGCAATATATACAAAGATTTCAACCGTCTACCTGTTCCATTCATTGTTCTACTTGTCGAAGGTTACAAATAATTTCCGATAACGGATTAACCATTGGGGCTCATTGTTCACTTAAACTTGAAGAACAAAAAATTGGCGAATTGTACTGTTTGGATGCTTTGCATATATGTTTCTTATACTATATAGAAGCAATATATACAAAGATTTCAACCGTCTACCTGTTCCATTCAATGTTCTACTTGTCGAAATTTACAAATAATTTCCGTTAAAGGATTACCAATGGGGCTCATTGTTCACTTAAACTTGAAGAACAAAAAATTGGCGAATGGTACTGTTTGGATGCTTTGCATATATGTTTCTTAGACTATATGGAAGCAATATATACAAAGATTTCAACCGTCTGCGTGTTCCGATCATTGTTCTACTTGTAGAAAGTTACAATTAATTTCCGTTAAAGGATTAACAATGGGACTCGTAGTTCACTTAAACTTGAAGAACGAAAAATTGGCGAATTGTACTGTTTGGATGCTTTGCATATATGTTTCTTAGACTATATGGAAGCAATATATACAAAGATATCAACCGTCTACGTGTTCCAATCATTGTTCTACTTGTCGAAATTTACAAATAATCTCCTTTAAAGGATTAACAATGGGGCTCGTAGTTCACTTAAACTTGAAGATCAAATAAATGGCGAATTGTACTGTTTGGACGCTTTGCATATATGTTTCTTAGACTATATAGAAGCAATATATACAATGATTTCAACAGTCTACCTGTTCCATTCATTGTTCTACTTGTCGAAATTTACAAATAATTTCCTTTAAAGGATTAACAATGGGGCTCGTTGTTCACTTAAACTTGAAGAACAATAAATTGGCGAATTGTACTGTTTGGATGCTTTGCATATACGTTTCTTAGACTATATAGAAGCATTATATACAAAGATTTCAACCGTCTACCTGTTCCATTCATTGTTCTACTTGCCGAAAGTTACAAATAATTTCCGATAAAGGATTAACCATTGGGGCTCATTGTTCACTTAAACTTGAAGAACAAAAAATTGGCGAATTGTACTGTTTGGATGCTTTGCATAGATGTTTCTTAGACTATTTAGAAGCAATATATAGAAAGATTTCACCCGTCTACCTGTACTATTCATTGTTCTACTTGTAGAAAGTTACAAATAATTGCCATTTCATGATTATCAATGGGGCTCGCTGTTCACTTAAACTTGAAGACCAAAAAATTGGCGAATGGTACTGTTTGGCTGCTTTGCGTACATGTTTCTTAGACTATATGGAAGCAATATATACAAAGATTTCAACCGTCTACGTGTTCCAATCATTGTTCTACTTGTCGAAATTTGCAAATAATTTCCTTTAAAGGATTAACAATGGGGCTCGTTGTTCACTTAAACTTGAAGAACAATAAATTGGCGAATTGTACTGTTTGGATGCTTTGCATATATGATTCTTAGACTATATAGAAGAAATATATACAAAGATTTCAACCGTCTACCTGTTCCATTCATTGTTCTACTTGCCGAAAGTTACAAATAATTTCCGATAAAGGATTAACAATGGGGCTCATTGTTCACTTAAACTTGAAGGACAAAAAATTGGCGAATGGTACTGTTTGGATGCTTTGCGTACATGTTTCTTAGACTATATGGAAGCAATATATACAAGGATTTCAACCGTCTACCTGTTCCATTCATTGTTCTACTTGTCGAAAGTTACAAATAATTACCGATTACGGATTAACCATTGGGGCTCATTGTTCACTTAATCTTGAAGACCAACAAATTGGCGAACGGTACTGTTTGGATGCTTTGCGTACATGTTTCTTAGACTATATGGAAGCAATATATACAAAGATTTCAACCGTCTACGTGTTCCAATCATTGTTCTACTTGTCGAAATTTACAAATAATTTCCTTTAAAGGATTAACAATGGGGCTCGTTGTTCACTTAAACTTGAAGAACAATAAATTGGCGAATTGTACTGTTTGGATGCTTTGCATATGTGTTTCTTAGACTATATAGAAGCAACATATACAAAGATTTCAACCGTCTACCTGTTCCATTCACTGTTCTACTTGTCGAAAGTTTCAAATAATTTCCGTTAAGGGATTAACAATGGGGCTCGTAGTTCACTTAAACTTGAAGAACAAAAAATTGGCGAATTGTACTGTTTGGATGCTTTGCATAGATTTGTTCTTAGACTATTTAGAAGCAATATATAGAAAGATTTCACCCGTCTACCTGTACTATTCATTGTTGTACTTGTAGAAAGTTACAAATAATTTCTATTCCATGATTATCAATGGGGCTCGCTGTTCACTTAAACTTGAAGATCAAAAAATTGGCGAATGGTACTGTTTGGATGCTTTGCATATATGTTTCTTAGACTATATAGAAACAATATATACATTGATTTCAACCGGCTACCTGTTCCATTCATTGTTCTACTTGTCGAAAGTTACAAATAATTTCCGTTAAGGGATTAACCATTGGGGCTCATTGTTCACTTAAACTTGAAGAACAAAAAATTGGCGAATTGTACTGTTTGGATGCTTTGCATATATGTTTCTTATACTATATAGAAGCAATATATACAAAGATTTCAACCGTCTACCTGTTCCATTCACTGTTCTACTTGTCGAAAGTTACAAATAATTTCCGTTAAGGGATTAACAATGGGGATCGTAGTTTACTTAAACTTGAAGAACAAAAAATTGGCGAATTGTACTGTTTGGATGCTTTGCATATGTGTTTCTTAGACTATATAGAAGCAATATATACAAAGATTTCAACCGGCTACCTGTTCCATTCATTGTTCTACTTGTCGAAAGTTACAAATAATTTCCGTTAAGGGATTAACCATTGGGGCTCATTGTTCACTTAAACTTGAAGAACAAAAAATTGGCGAATTGTACTGTTTGGATGCTTTGCATATATGTTTCTTATACTATATAGAAGCAATATATACAAAGATTTCAACCGTCTACCTGATCCATTCATTGTTCTACTTGTCGAAATTTACAAATAATTTCCGTTAAAGGATTAACAATGGGGCTCGTAGTTCACTTAAACTTGAAGGACAAAAAATTGGCGAATTGTACTGTTTGGATGCTTTGCATATATGTTTCTTAGCCTATATAGAAGAAATATATACAAAGATTTCAACCGTCTACCTGTTCCATTCATTGTTCTACTTGCCGAAAGTTACAAATAATTAACGATAAAGGATTAACAGTGGGGCTCATTGTTCACTTAAACTTGAAGGACAAAAAATTGGTGAATGGTACTGTTTGGATGCTTTGCGTACATGTTTCTTGGACTATATGGAAGCAATATATACAAGGATTTCAACCGTCTACCTGTTCCATTCATTGTTCTACATGTCGAAAGTTACAAATAATTACCGATTACGGATTAACCATTGGGGCTTATTGTTCACTTAATCTTGAAGACCAACAAATTGGCGAACGGTACTGTTTGGATGCTTTGCGTACATGTTTCTTAGACTATATGGAAGCAATATATACAAAGATTTCAACCGTCTACGTGTTCCAATCATTGTTCTACTTGTCGAAATTTACAAATAATTTCCTTTAAAGGATTAACAATGGGGCTCGTTGTTCACTTAAACTTGAAGAACAATTAATTGGCGAATTGTACTGTTTGGATGCTTTGCATATGTGTTTCTTAGACTATATAGAAGCAATATATACAAAGATTTCAACCGTCTACCTGTTCCATTCATTGTTCTACTTGCCGAAAGTTACAAATAATTTCCGATAAAGGATTAACCATTGGGGCTCATTGTTCACTTAAACTTGAAGAACAAAAAATTGGCGAATGGTACTGTTTGGATGCTTTACGTACATGTTTCTTAGACTATATGGAAGCAATATATACAAAGATTTCAACCGTCTACGGGTTCCAATTATTGTTCTACTTGTCGAAAGTTACAAATAATTTCCGATAACGGATTAACCATTGGTGCTCATTGTTCACTTAAACTTGAAGAACAATAAATTGGCGAATTGTACTGTTTGGATGCTTTGCATATATGTTTCTTATACTATATAGAAGCAATATATACAAAGATTTCAACCGTCTACCTGTTCCATTCACTGTTCTACTTGTCGAAAGTTACAATTAATTTCCGTTAAAGGATTAACAAGGGGGCTCGTAGTTCACTTAAACTTGAAGAACAAAAAATTGGCGAATTGTACTGTTTGGATGCTTTGCATATATGTTTCGTAGATTATATAGAAGCAATATATACAATGATTTCAACCGTCTACCTGATCCATTCATTGTTCTACTTGTCGAAATTTACAAATAATTTCCGTTAAAGGATTAACAATGGGGCTCGTAGTTCACTTAAACTTGAAGAACAAAAAATTGGCGACATGTACTGTTTGGATGATTTGTACAGATGTTTCTTATACTATATAGAAGCAATATATACAAAGATTTCAACCGTCTACCTGTTCCATTCACTGTTCTACTTGTCGAAAGTTTCAAATAATTTCCGTTAAGGGATTAACAATGGGGATCGTAGTTTACTTAAACTTGAAGAACAAATAATTGGCGAATTGTACTGTTTGGATGCTTTGCATATATGTTTCTTAGACTATATAGAAGCAATATATACAAAGATTTCAACAGTCTACCTGTTTCATTCATTGTTCTACTTGTCGAAAGTTACAAATAATTTCCGATAACGGATTAACCATTGGGGCTCATTGTTCACTTAAACTTGAAGAACAAAAAATTGGCGAATTGTACTGTTTGGATGCTTTGCATATATGTTTCTTATACTATATAGAAGCAATATATACAAAGATTTCAACCGTCTACCTGTTCCATTCACTGTTCTACTTGTCGAAAGTTACAAATAATTTCCGTTAAGGGATTAACAATGGGGATCGTAGTTTACTTAAACTTGAAGAACAAAAAATTGGCGAAGTGTACTGTTTGGATGCTTTGCATATATGTTTCTTAGACTATTTAGAAGCAATATATAGAAAGATTTCACCCGTCTACCTGTTCCATTCATTGTTCTACTTGTCGAAAGTTACAAATAATTTCCTATAAAGGATTAACAATGGGGCTCGTTGTTCACTTAAACTTGAAGAACAATAAATTGGCGAATTGTACTGTTTGGATGCTTTGCATATATGTTTCTTAGACTATATAGAAGCAATATATACAAAGATTTCAACCGTCTACCTGTTCCATTCATTGTTCTACTTGCCGAAAGTTACAAATAATTTCCGATAAAGGATTAACCATTGGGGCTCATTGTTCACTTAAACTTGAAGAACAAAAAATTGGCGAATTGTACTGTTTGGATGCTTTGCATATATGTTTCTTATACTATATAGAAGCAATATATACAAAGATTTCAACCGTCTACGTGTTCCAATCATTGTTCTACTTGTCGAAATTTACAAATAATTTCCTTTAAAGGATTAACAATGGGGCTCATTGTTCACTTAAACTTGAAGAACAAAAAATTGGCGAACGGTACTGTTTGGATGCTTTGCGTACATGTTTCTTAGACTATATGGAAGCAATATATACAAAGATTTCAACCGTCTACCTGTTCCATTCATTGTTCTACTTGTCGAAATGTACAAATAATTTCCTTTAAAGGATTAACAATGGGGCTCGTTGTTCACTTAAACTTGAAGAACAAAAAATTGGCGAATGGTACTGTTTGGATGTTTTACATATATGTTTCTTAGACTATATAGAAGCAATATATACAAAGATTTCAGCCATCTACCTGTTCCATTCATTGTTCTACTTGTCGCAAGTTACAAATAATTTCCGTTAAAGTATTAACAATGGGGCTCGTAGTTCACTTAAACTTGAAGATCAAATAATTGGCGAATTGTACTGTTTGGACGCTTGGCATATATGTTTCATAGACTATATAGAAGCAATATATACAATGATTTCAACAGTCTACCTGTTCCATTCATTGTTCTACTTGCCGAAAGTTACAAATAATTTCCGATAAAGGATTAACCATTGGGGCTCATTGTTCACTTAAACTTGAGGAACAAAAAATTGGCGAATTGTACTGTTTTGATGCTTTGCATATATGTTTCTTATACTATATAGAAGCAATATATACAAAGATTTCAACCGTTTACGTGTTCCAATCATTGTTCTACTTGTCGAAATTTACAAATAATTTCCTTTAAAGGATTAACAATGGGGCTCGTTGTTCACTTAAACTGGAAGACCAAAAAATTGGCGAATGGTACTGTTTGGATGCTTTGCATATAGGTTTCTTAAACTATATAGAAGCAACATATACAAAATTTCAACCGTCTACCTGTTCCATTCATTGTTCTACTTGTCGAAAATTACAAATAATTTCCGATAAAGGATTAACCATTGGGGCTCATTGTTCACTTAAACTTGAAGAACAAAAAATTGGCGATTGGTACTCTTTGGATGCTTTGCATATATGTTTCTTAGACTATTTAGAAGCAATATATACAATGATTTCAACAGTCTACCTGTTCCATTCATTGTTCTACTTGTCGAAATTTACAAATAATTTCCTTTAAAGGATTAACAATGGGGCTCGTAGTTCACTTAAAGTTGAAGAACAAAAAATTGGCGAATGGTACTGTTTGGATGCTTTGCATATATGTGTCTTAGATTATACAGAGGCAATATATACAAGGATTTCAACCGTCTACGTGTTCCAATCATTGTTCAACTTGTCGAAATTTACAAATAATTTCCTTTAAAGTATTAACAATGGGGATCGTATTTTACTTAAACTTGAAGATCAAATAATTGGCGAATGGTACTGTTTTGATGCTATGCATATATGTTTCTTATACTACATAGAAACAACATATACAATGATTTCAACAGTCTACCTGTTCCATTCATTGTTCTACTTGCCGAAAGTTACAAATAATTTCCGATAAAGGATTAACCATTGGGGCTCATTCTTCACTTAAACTTGAAGAACAAAAAATTGGCGAATTGTACTGTTTGGATGCTTTGCATATATGTTTTTAGACTATATGGTAGCAATATATACAAGGATTTCAACCGTCTACCTGTTCCATTCATTGTTCTACTTGTCGAAATTTACAAATAATTACCGATAAAGGATTAACAATGGGGCTCGTTGTTCACTTAAACATGAAGAACAAAAAATTGGCGAATGGTACTGTTTGGATGCTTTGCGTACTTGTTTCTTAGACTATATAGAAGCAATATATACATTGATTTCAACCGGCTACCTGTTCCATTCATTGTTCTACTTGTCGCAAGTTACAAATAATTTCCGTTAAAGTATTAACAATGGGGCTCGTAGTTCACTTAAACTTGAAGATCAAATAATTGGCGAATTGTACTGTTTGGACGCTTTGCATATATGTTTCTTAGACTATTTAGAACTAATATATACATTGATTTCAACCGGCTACCTGTTCCATTCATTGTTCTACTTGTCGAAAATTACAAATAATTTCCGATAATGGATTAACCATGGGGCTCATTGTTCACTTAAACTTGAAGACCAAAAAATTGGCGAATGGTACTGTTTGGATGCTTTGCGTACATGTTTCTTAGACTATATGGAAGCAATATATACAAAGATTTCAACCGTCTACGTGTTCCAATCATTGTTCTACTTGTCGAAAGTTACAAATAATTTCCGTTAAGGGATTAACAACGGGGATCGTAGTTTACTTAAACTTGAAGAACAAAAAATTGGCGAATTGTACTGTTTGGATGCTTTGCATATATGTTTCTTATACTATATAGAAGCAATATATACAAATATTTCAACCGTCTACGTGTTCCAATCATTGTTCTACTTGTCGAAATTTACAAATAATTTCCTTTAAAGGATTAACAATGGGGCTCATTGTTCACTTAAACTTGAAGAACAAAAAATTGGCGAATGGTACTGTTTGGATGCTTTGCATATATGTTTCTTATACTATATAGAAGCAATATATACAAAGATTTCAACCGTCTACGTGTTCCAATCATTGTTCTACTTGTCGAAATTTACAAATAATTTCCTTTAAAGGATTAACAATGGGGCTCGTTGTTCACTTCAACTTGAAGAACAAAAAAGTGGCGAATGGTACTGTTTGGATGCTTTGCGTACATGTTTTTTACACTATATGGAAGCAATATATACAAAGATTTCAACCGTCTACGTGTTCCAATCATTGTTCTACTTGTCGAAAGTTACAAATAATTTCCGATAAAGGATTAACCATTGGGGCTCATTGTTCACTTAAACTTGAAGAACAAAAAATTGGCGAATGGTACTGTTTGGATGCTTTGCGTACATGTTTCTTAGACTACATAGAAACAACATATACAATGATTTCAACAGTCTACCTGTTCCATTCATTGTTCTACTTGCCGAAAGTTACAAATAATTTCCGATAAAGGATTAACCATTGGGGCTCATTGTTCATTTAAACTTGAAGAACAAAAAATTGGCGAATGGTACTGTTTGGATGCTTTGCGTACATGTTTCTTAGACTATATGGAAGCAATATATACAATGATTTCAACCGTCTACGTGTTCCAATCATTGTTCTACTTGTCGAAAGTTACAAATAATTTCCGTTAAGGGATTAACAATGGGGATCGTAGTTTACTTAAACTTGAAGAACAAAAAATTGGCGAATTGTACTGTTTGGATGCTTTGCATATATGTTTCTTATACTATATAGAAGCAATATATACAAATATTTCAACCGTCTACCTGTTCCATTCATTGTTCTACATGTCGAAAATTACAAATAATTTCCGATAATGGATTAACCATTGGGGCTCATTGTTCACTTAAACTTGAAGACCAAAAAATTAGCGAATGGTACTGTTCGGATGCTTTGCGTACATGTTTCTTAGACTATATGGAAGCAATATATACAAAGATTTCAACCGTCTACGTGTTCCAATCATTGTTCTACTTGTCGAAATTTACAAATAATTTCCTTTAAAGGATTAACAATGGGGCTCGTTGTTCACTTCAACTTGAAGAACAAAAAATTGGCGAATGGTACTGTTTGGATGCTTTACATATATGTTTCTTAGACTATATTGAAGCAATATATACAAAGATTTCAACCGTCTACGTGTTCCAATCATTGTTCTACTTGTCGAAATTTACAAATAATTTCCTTTAAAGGATTAACAATGGGGCTCGTTGTTCACTTCAACTTGAAGAACAAAAAAGTGGCGAATGGTACTGTTTGGATGCTTTGCGTACATGTTTCTTACACTATATGGAAGCAATATATACAAAGATTTCAACCGTCTACGTGTTCCAATCATTGTTCTACTTGTCGAAAGTTACAAATAATTTCCGATAAAGGATTAACCATTGGGGCTCATTGTTCACTTAAACTTGAAGAACAAAAAATTGGCGAATGGTACTGTTTGGATGCTTTGCGTACATGTTTCTTAGACTACATAGAAACAACATATACAATGATTTCAACAGTCTACCTGTTCCATTCATTGTTCTACTTGTCGAAAGTTACAAATAATTTCCGATAACGGATTAACCATTGGGGCTCATTGTTCACTTAAACTTGAAGAACAAAAAATTGGCGAATTGTACTGTTTGGATGCTTTGCATATATGTTTCTTATACTATATAGAAGCAATATATACAAAGATTTCAACCGTCTACCAGTTCCATTCACTGTTCTACTTGTCGAAAGTTACAAATAATTTCCGTTAAGGGATTAACAATGGGGATCGTAGTTTACTTAAACTTGAAGAACAAAAAATTGGCGAAGTGTACTGTTTGGATGCTTTGCATATATGTTTCTTAGACTATATGGAAGCAATATATACAAAGATTTCAACCGTCTACCTGTTCCATTCATTGTTCTACTTGTCGAAATTTACAAATAATTTCCTTTAAAGGATTAACAATGGGGCTCGTTGTTCACTTAAACTTGAAGAACAAAAAATTGGCGAATGGTACTGTTTGGATGCTTTACATATATGTTTCTTAGACTATATAGAAGCAATATATACAAAGATTTCAACCGTCTACGTGTTCCAATCATTGTTCTACTTGTCGAAATTTAGAAATAATTTCCTTTAAAGGATTAACAATGGGGCTCATTGTTCACTTAAACTTGAAGAACAAAAAATTGGCGAATGGTACTGTTTGGATGCTTTGCGTACATGTTTCTTAGACTATATGGAAGCAATATATACAAAGATTTCAACCGTCTACCTGTTCCATTCATTGTTCTACTTGTCGAAATTTACAAATAATTTCCTTTAAAGGATTAACAATGGGGCTCGTTGTTCACTTCAACTTGAAGAACAAAAAAGTGGCGAATGGTACTGTTTGGATGCTTTGCGTACATGTTTCTTACACTATATGGAAGCAATATATACAAAGATTTCAACCGTCTACGTGTTCCAATCATTGTTCTACTTGTCGAAATTTACAAATAATTTCCTTTAAAGGATTAACAATGGGGCTCGTTGTTCACTTCAACTTGAAGAACAAAAAAGTGGCGAATGGTACTGTTTGGATGCTTTGCGTACATGTTTTTTACACTATATGGAAGCAATATATACAAAGATTTCAACCGTCTACGTGTTCCAATCATTGTTCTACTTGTCGAAAGTTACAAATAATTTCCGATAAAGGATTAACCATTGGGGCTCATTGTTCACTTAAACTTGAAGAACAAAAAATTGGCGAATGGTACTGTTTGGATGCTTTGCGTACATGTTTCTTAGACTACATAGAAACAACATATACAATGATTTCAACAGTCTACCTGTTCCATTCATTGTTCTACTTGCCGAAAGTTACAAATAATTTCCGATAAAGGATTAACCATTGGGGCTCATTGTTCACTTAAACTTGAAGAACAAAAAATTGGCGAATGGTACTGTTTGGATGCTTTGCGTACATGTTTCTTAGACTATATGGAAGCAATATATACAATGATTTCAACAGTCTACCTCTTCCATTCATTGTTCTACTTGCCGAAAGTTACAAATAATTTCCGATAAAGGATTAACCATTGGGGCTCATTGTTCACTTAAACTTGAAGAACAAAAAATTGGCGAATGGTACTGTTTGGATGCTTTGCGTACATGTTTCTTAGACTATATGGAAGCAATATATACAATGATTTCAACCGTCTACGTGTTCCAATCATTGTTCTACTTGTCGAAAGTTACAAATAATTTCCGTTAAGGGATTAACAATGGGGATCGTAGTTTACTTAAACTTGAAGAACAAAAAATTGGCGAATTGTACTGTTTGGATGCTTTGCATATATGTTTCTTATACTATATAGAAGCAATATATACAAATATTTCAACCGTCTACCTGTTCCATTCATTGTTCTACTTGTCGAAAATTACAAATAATTTCCGATAATGGATTAACCATTGGGGCTCATTGTTCACTTAAACTTGAAGACCAAAAAATTGGCGAATGGTACTGTTCGGATGCTTTGCGTACATGTTTCTTAGACTATATGGAAGCAATATATACAAAGATTTCAACCGTCTACGTGTTCCAATCATTGTTCTACTTGTCGAAATTTACAAATAATTTCCTTTAAAGGATTAACAATGGGGCTCGTTGTTCACTTCAACTTGAAGAACAAAAAATTGGCGAATGGTACTGTTTGGATGCTTTACATATATGTTTCTTAGACTATATTGAAGCAATATATACAAAGATTTCAACCGTCTACGTGTTCCAATCATTGTTCTACTTGTCGAAATTTACAAATAATTTCCTTTAAAGGATTAACAATGGGGCTCGTTGTTCACTTCAACTTGAAGAACAAAAAAGTGGCGAATGGTACTGTTTGGATGCTTTGCGTACATGTTTCTCACACTATATGGAAGCAATATATACAAAGATTTCAACCGTCTACGTGTTCCAATCATTGTTCTACTTGTCGAAAGTTACAAATAATTTCCGATAAAGGATTAACCATTGGGGCTCATTGTTCACTTAAACTTGAAGAACAAAAAATTGGCGAATGGTACTGTTTGGATGCTTTGCGTACATGTTTCTTAGACTACATAGAAACAACATATACAATGATTTCAACAGTCTACCTGTTCCATTCATTGTTCTACTTGTCGAAAGTTACAAATAATTTCCGATAACGGATTAACCATTGGGGCTCATTGTTCACTTAAACTTGAAGAACAAAAAATTGGCGAATTGTACTGTTTGGATGCTTTGCATATATGTTTCTTATACTATATAGAAGCAATATATACAAAGATTTCAACCGTCTACCTGTTCCATTCACTGTTCTACTTGTCGAAAGTTACAAATAATTTCCGTTAAGGGATTAACAATGGGGATCGTAGTTTACTTAAACTTGAAGAACAAAAAATTGGCGAAGTGTACTGTTTGGATGCTTTGCATATATGTTTCTTAGACTATATGGAAGCAATATATACAAAGATTTCAACCGTCTACCTGTTCCATTCATTGTTCTACTTGTCGAAATTTACAAATAATTTCCTTTAAAGGATTAACAATGGGGCTCGTAGTTCACTTAAACTTGAAGAACAAAAAATTGGCGAATGGTACTGTTTGGATGCTTTGCGTACATGTTTTTTACACTATATGGAAGCAATATATACAAAGATTTCAACCGTCTACGTGTTCCAATCATTGTTCTACTTGTCGAAATTTACAAATAATTTCCTTTAAAGGATTAACAATGGGGCTCGTTGTTCACTTAAACTTGAAGAACAAAAAATTGGCGAATGGTACTGTTTGGATGCTTTACATATATGTTTCTTAGACTATATAGAAGCAATATATACAAAGATTTCAACCGTCTACGTGTTCCAATCATTGTTCTACTTGTCGAAATTTAGAAATAATTTCCTTTAAAGGATTAACAATGGGGCTCATTGTTCACTTAAACTTGAAGAACAAAAAATTGGCGAATGGTACTGTTTGGATGCTTTGCGTACATGTTTCTTAGACTATATGGAAGCAATATATACAAAGATTTCAACCGTCTACCTGTTCCATTCATTGTTCTACTTGTCGAAATTTACAAATAATTTCCTTTAAAGGATTAACAATGGGGCTCGTTGTTCACTTCAACTTGAAGAACAAAAAAGTGGCGAATGGTACTGTTTGGATGCTTTGCGTACATGTTTCTTACACTATATGGAAGCAATATATACAAAGATTTCAACCGTCTACGTGTTCCAATCATTGTTCTACTTGTCGAAATTTACAAATAATTTCCTTTAAAGGATTAACAATGGGGCTCGTTGTTCACTTAAACTTGAAGAACAAAAAATTGGCGAATGGTACTGTTTGGATGCTTTACATATATGTTTCTTAGACTATATAGAAGCAATATATACAAAGATTTCAACCGTCTACGTGTTCCAATCATTGTTCTACTTGTCGAAATTTAGAAATAATTTCCTTTAAAGGATTAACAATGGGGCTCATTGTTCACTTAAACTTGAAGAACAAAAAATTGGCGAATGGTACTGTTTGGATGCTTTGCGTACATGTTTCTTAGACTATATGGAAGCAATATATACAAAGATTTCAACCGTCTACCTGTTCCATTCATTGTTCTACTTGTCGAAATTTACAAATAATTTCCTTTAAAGGATTAACAATGGGGCTCGTTGTTCACTTAAACTTGAAGAACAAAAAATTGGCGAATGGTACTGTTTGGATGCTTTACATATATGTTTCTTAGACTATATAGAAGCAATATATACAAAGATTTCAGCCATCTACCTGTTCCATTCATTGTTCTACTTGTCGCAAGTTACAAATAATTTCCGTTAAAGTATTAACAATGGGGCTCGTAGTTCACTTAAACTTGAAGATCAAATAATTGGCGAATTGTACTGTTTGGACGCTTGGCATATATGTTTCATAGACTATATAGAAGCAATATATACAATGATTTCAACAGTCTACCTGTTCCATTCATTGTTCTACTTGTTGAAATTTACAAATAATTTCCTTTAAAGGATTAACAATGGGGCTCGTAATTCACTTAAACTTGAAGATCAAATAATTGGCGAATTGTACTGCTTGGATTCTTTGCATATATGTTTCTTAGACTATACAGAAGCAATATATACAATGATTTCAACAGTCTACCTGTTCCATTCATTGTTCCACTTGTTGAAATTTACAAATAATTTCCTTTAAAGGATTAACAATGGGGCTCGTAGTTCACTTAAACTTGAAGATCAAAAAATTGGCGAATGGTACTGTTTGGATGCTTTGCATATATGTTTCGTAGATTATATGGAAGCAATATATACAATGATTTCAACAGTCTACATGTTCGATTCATTGTTCTACTTGTCGAAATTTACAAATAATTTCCTTTAAAGGATTAACAATGGGGCTCGTAGTTCACTTAAACTTGAAGAACAAAAAATTGGCGAATGGTACTGTTTTGATGCTATGCATATATGTTTCTTATACTATATAGAAGCAATATATACAAAGATTTCAACCGTCTACCTGTTCCATTCACTGTTCTACTTGTCGAAAGTTACAAATAATTTCCGTTAAGGGATTAACAATGGGGATCGTAGTTTACTTAAACTTGAAGAACAAAAAATTGGCGAATGGTACTGTTTGGATGCTTTGCATATATGTTTCTTAGATTATATAGAAGCAATATATACAAAGATTTCAACCGTCTACCTGTTCCATTCATTGTTCTACTTGTCGAAATTTAGAAATAATTTCCTTTAAAGGATTAATAATGGGGCTCGTAGTTCACTTAAAGTTGAAGAACAAAAAATTGGCGAATTGTACTGTTTGGATGCTTTGCATATATGTTTCTTAGACTATATAGAAGCAATATATACAAAGATTTCAACCGTCTACCTGTTCCATTCATTGTTCTACTTGCCGAAAGTTACAAATAATTTCCGTTAAAGTATTAACAATGGGGCTAGTAGTTCACTTAAACTTGAAGATCAAATAATTGGCGAATTGTACTGTTTGGACGCTTTGCATATATGTTTCTTAGACTACATAGAAACAACATATACAATGATTTCAACAGTCTACCTGTTCCATTCATTGTTCTACTTGCCGAAAGTTACAAATAATTTCCGATAAAGGATTAACCATTGGGGCTCATTGTTCACTTAAACTTGAAGAACAAAAAATTGGCGAATGGTACTGTTTGGATGCTTTGCGTACATGTTTCTTAGACTATATGGAAGCAATATATACAAAGATTTCAACCGTCTACGGGTTCCAATTATTGTTCTACTTGTCGAAAGTTACAAATAATTTCCGATAACGGATTAACCATTGGTGCTCATTGTTCACTTAAACTTGAAGAACAAAAAATTGGCGAATGGTACTGTTTGGATGCTTTGCATATGTGTTTCTTAGACTATATAGAAGCAATATATACAAAGATTTCAACCGGCTACCTGTTCCATTCATTGTTCTACTTGTCGAAAGTTACAAATAATTTCCGTTAAGGGATTAACCATTGGGGCTCATTGTTCACTTAAACTTGAAGAACAAAAAATTGGCGAATTGTACTGTTTGGATGCTTTGCATATATGTTTCTTATACTATATAGAAGCAATATATACAAAGATTTCAACCGTCTACCTGTTCCATTCACTGTTCTACTTGTCGAAAGTTACAATTAATTTCCGTTAAAGGATTAACAAGGGGGCTCGTAGTTCACTTAAACTTGAAGAACAAAAAATTGGCGAATTGTACTGTTTGGATGCTTTGCATATATGTTTCGTAGATTATATAGAAGCAATATATACAATGATTTCAACCGTCTACCTGATCCATTCATTGTTCTACTTGTCGAAATTTACAAATAATTTCCGTTAAAGGATTAACAATGGGGCTCGTAGTTCTCTTAAACTTGAAGAACAAAAAATAGGCGACATGTACTGTTTGGATGATTTGCACAGATGTTTCTTATACTATATAGAAGCAATATATACAAAGATTTCAACCGTCTACCTGTTCCATTCACTGTTCTACTTGTCGAAAGTTTCAAATAATTTCCGTTAAGGGATTAACAATGGGGCTCGTAGTTCACTTAAACTTGAAGAACAAAAAATTGGCGAATTGTACTGTTTGGATGCTTTGCATAGATTTGTTCTTAGACTATTTAGAAGCAATATATAGAAAGATTTCACCCGTCTACCTGTACTATTCATTGTTGTACTTGTAGAAAGTTACAAATAATTTCTATTCCATGATTATCAATGGGGCTCGCTGTTCACTTAAACTTGAAGATCAAAAAATTGGCGAATGGTACTGTTTGGATGCTTTGCATATATGTTTCTTAGACTATATAGAAGCAATATATACATTGATTTCAACCGGCTACCTGTTCCATTCATTGTTCTACTTGTCGAAAGTTACAAATAATTTCCGTTAAGGGATTAACCATTGGGGCTCATTGTTCACTTAAACTTGAAGAACAAAAAATTGGCGAATTGTACTGTTTGGATGCTTTGCATATATGTTTCTTATACTATATAGAAGCAATATATACAAAGATTTCAACCGTCTACCTGATCCATTCATTGTTCTACTTGTCGAAATTTACAAATAATTTCCGTTAAAGGATTAACAATGGGGCTCGTAGTTCACTTAAACTTGAAGAACAAAAAATTGGCGACATGTACTGTTTGGATGATTTGCACAGATGTTTCTTATACCATATAGAAGCAATATATACAAAGATTTCAACCGTCTACCTGTTCCATTCACTGTTCTACTTGTCGAAAGTTTCAAATAATTTCCGTTAAGGGATTAACAATGGGGATCGTAGTTTACTTAAACTTGAAGAACAAATAATTGGCGAATTGTACTGTTTGGATGCTTTGCATATATTTTTCTTAGACTATATAGAAGCAATATATACAAAGATTTCAACAGTCTACCTGTTTCATTCATTGTTCTACTTGTCGAAAGTTACAAATAATTTCCGATAACGGATTAACCATTGGGGCTCATTGTTCACTTAAACTAGAAGAACAAAAAATTGGCGAATGGTACTGTTTGGATGCTTTGCATATAGGTTTCTTAAACTATATAGAAGCAACATATACAAAATTTCAACCGTCTACCTGTTCCATTCATTGTTCTACTTGTCGAAAATTACAAATAATTTCCGATAAAGGATTAACCATTAGGGCTCATTGTTCACTTAAACTTGAAGAACAAAAAATTGGCGATTGGTACTCTTTGGATGCTTTGCATATATGTTTCTTAGACTATTTAGAAGCAATATATACAATGATTTCAACAGTCTACCTGTGCCATTCATTGTTCTACTTGTCGAAATTTACAAATAATTTCCTTTAAAGGATTAACCATTGGGGCTCATTGTTCACTTAAACTTGAAGAACAAAAAATTGGCGAATTGTACTGTTTGGATGCTTTGCATATATGTTTTTAGACTATATAGAAGCAATATATACAAAGATTTCAACCGTTTACCTTTTCCATTTATTGTTCTACTTGTCGAAAGTTACAAATAATTTCCGATAAAGGATTAACAATGGGGCTCATTGTTCACTTAAACTTGAAGGACAAAAAATTGGCGAATGGTACTGTTTGGATGCTTTGCGTACTTGTTTCTTAGACTATATGGTAGCAATATATACAAGGATTTCAACCGTCTACCTGTTCCATTCATTGTTCTACTTGTCGAAAGTTACAAATAATTACCGATAAAGGATTAACAATGGGGCTCGTTGTTCACTTAAACTTGAAGAACAAAAAATTGGCGAATGGTACTGTTTGGATGCTTTGCGTACTTGTTTCTTAGACTATATAGAAGCAATATATACATTGATTTCAACCGGCTACCTGTTCCATTCATTGTTCTACTTGTCGGAAGTTACAAATAATTTCCGTTAAAGTATTAACAATGGGGCTCGTAGTTCACTTAAACTTGAAGATCAAATAATTGGCGAATTGTACTGTTTGGACGCTTTGCATATATGTTTCTTAGACTATTTAGAACCAATATATACATTGATTTCAACCGGCTACCTGTTCCATTCAATGTTCTACTTGTCGAAAATTACAAATAATTTCCGATAATGGATTAACCATGGGGCTCATTGTTCACTTAAACTTGAAGACCAAAAAATTGGCGAATGGTACTGTTTGGATGCTTTGCGTACATGTTTCTTAGACTATATGGAAGCAATATATACAAAGATTTCAACCGTCTACGTGTTCCAATCATTGTTCTACTTGTCGAAAGTTACAAATAATTTCCGTTAAGGGATTAACAATGGGGATCGTAGTTTACTTAAACTTGAAGAACAAAAAATTGGCGAATTGTACTGTTTGGATGCTTTGCATATATGTTTCTTATACTATATAGAAGCAATATATACAAATATTTCAACCGTCTACCTGTTCCATTCATTGTTCTACTTGTCGAAAATTACAAATAATTTCCGATAATGGATTAACCATTGGGGCTCATTGTTCACTTAAACTTGAAGACCAAAAAATTGGCAAATGGTACTGTTTGGATGCTTTGCGTACATGTTTCTTAGACTATATGGAAGCAATATATACAAAGATTTCAACCGTCTACGTGTTCCAATCATTGTTCTACTTGTCGAAATTTACAAATAATTTCCTTTAAAGGATTAACAATGGGGCTCATTGTTCACTTAAACTTGAAGAACAAAAAATTGGCGAATGGTACTGTTTGGATGCTTTGCATATATGTATCTTATACTATATAGAAGCAATATATACAAAGATTTCAACCGTCTACGTGTTCCAATCATTGTTCTACTTGTCGAAATTTACAAATAATTTCCTTTAAAGGATTAACAATGGGGCTCATTGTTCACTTAAACTTGAAGAACAAAAAATTGGCGAATGGTACTGTTTGGATGCTTTGCATATATGTATCTTATACTATATAGAAGCAATATATACAAAGATTTCAACCGTCTACGTGTTCCAATCATTGTTCTACTTGTCGAAATTTACAAATAATTTCCTTTAAAGGATTAACAATGGGGCTCGTTGTTCACTTCAACTTGAAGAACAAAAAAGTGGCGAATGGTACTGTTTGGATGCTTTGCGTACATGTTTCTTACACTATATGGAAGCAATATATACAAAGATTTCAACCGTCTACCTGTTCCATTCATTGTTTTACTTGCCGAAAGTTACAAATAATTTCCGATAAAGGATTAACCATTGGGGCTCATTGTTCACTTAAACTTGAAGAACAAAAAATTGGCGAATGGTACTGTTTGGATGCTTTGCGTACATGTTTCTTAGACTATATGGAAGCAATATATACAATGATTTCAACCGTCTACGTGTTCCAATCATTGTTCTACTTCTCGAAAGTTACAAATAATTTCCGTTAAGGGATTAACAATGGGGATCGTAGTTTACTTAAACTTGAAGAACAAAAAATTGGCGAATTGTACTGTTTGGATGCTTTGCATATATGTTTCTTATACTATATAGAAGCAATATATACAAATATTTCAACCGTCTACCTGTTCCATTCATTGTTCTACTTGTCGAAAATTACAAATAATTTCCGATAATGGATTAACCATTGGGGCTCATTGTTCACTTAAACTTGAAGACCAAAAAATTGGCGAATGGTACTGTTCGGATGCTTTGCGTACATGTTTCTTAGACTATATGGAAGCAATATATACAAAGATTTCAACCGTCTACGTGTTCCAATCATTGTTCTACTTGTCGAAATTTACAAATAATTTCCTTTAAAGGATTAACAATGGGGCTCGTTGTTCACTTCAACTTGAAGAACAAAAAATTGGCGAATGGTACTGTTTGGATGCTTTGCGTACATGTTTCTTAGACTATATGGAAGCAATATATACAAAGATTTCAACCGTCTACGTGTTCCAATCATTGTTCTACTTGTCGAAATTTACAAATAATTTCCTTTAAAGTATTAACAATGGGGATCGTAGTTTACTTAAACTTGAAGAACAAAAAATTGGCGAATTGTACTGTTTGGATGCTTTGCATATATGTTTCTTATACTATATAGAAGCAATATATACAAATATTTCAACCGTCTACCTGATCCATTCATTGTTCTACTTGTCGAAATTTACAAATAATTTCCTTTAAAGGATTAACAATGGGGCTCATTGTTCACTTAAACTTGAAGAACAAAAAATTGGCGAATGGTACTGTTTGGATGCTTTGCATATATGTTTCTTATACTATATAGAAGCAATATATACAAAGATTTCAACCGTCTACGTGTTCCAATCATTGTTCTACTTGTCGAAATTTACAAATAATTTCCTTTAAAGGATTAACAATGGGGCTCGTTGTTCACTTCAACTTGAAGAACAAAAAAGTGGCGAATGGTACTGTTTGGATGCTTTGCGTACATGTTTCTTACACTATATGGAAGCAATATATACAAAGATTTCAACCGTCTACGTGTTCCAATCATTGTTCTACTTGTCGAAAGTTACAAATAATTTCCGATAAAGGATTAACCATTGGGGCTCATTGTTCACTTAAACTTGAAGAACAAAAAATTGGCGAATGGTACTGTTTGGATGCTTTGCGTACATGTTTCTTAGACTACATAGAAACAACATATACAATGATTTCAACAGTCTACCTGTTCCATTCATTGTTCTACTTGCCGAAAGTTACAAATAATTTCCGATAAAGGATTAACCATTGGGGCTCATTGTTCACTTAAACTTGAAGAACAAAAAATTGGCGAATGGTACTGTTTGGATGCTTTGCGTACATGTTTCTTAGACTATATGGAAGCAATATATACAATGATTTCAACCGTCTACGTGTTCCAATCATTGTTCTACTTGTCGAAAGTTACAAATAATTTCCGTTAAGGGATTAACAATGGGGATCGTAGTTTACTTAAACTTGAAGAACAAAAAATTGGCGAATTGTACTGTTTGGATGCTTTGCATATATGTTTCTTATACTATATAGAAGCAATATATACAAATATTTCAACCGTCTACCTGTTCCATTCATTGTTCTACTTGTCGAAAATTACAAATAATTTCCGATAATGGATTAACCATTGGGGCTCATTGTTCACTTAAACTTGAAGACCAAAAAATTGGCGAATGGTACTGTTCGGATGCTTTGCGTACATGTTTCTTAGACTATATGGAAGCAATATATACAAAGATTTCAACCGTCTACGTGTTCCAATCATTGTTCTACTTGTCGAAATTTACAAATAATTTCCTTTAAAGGATTAACAATGGGGCTCGTTGTTCACTTCAACTTGAAGAACAAAAAATTGGCGAATGGTACTGTTTGGATGCTTTACATATATGTTTCTTAGACTATATTGAAGCAATATATACAAAGATTTCAACCGTCTACGTGTTCCAATCATTGTTCTACTTGTCGAAATTTACAAATAATTTCCTTTAAAGGATTAACAATGGGGCTCGTTGTTCACTTCAACTTGAAGAACAAAAAAGTGGCGAATGGTACTGTTTGGATGCTTTGCGTACATGTTTCTTACACTATATGGAAGCAATATATACAAAGATTTCAACCGTCTACGTGTTCCAATCATTGTTCTACTTGTCGAAAGTTACAAATAATTTCCGATAAAGGATTAACCATTGGGGCTCATTGTTCACTTAAACTTGAAGAACAAAAAATTGGCGAATGGTACTGTTTGGATGCTTTGCGTACATGTTTCTTAGACTACATAGAAACAACATATACAATGATTTCAACAGTCTACCTGTTCCATTCATTGTTCTACTTGCCGAAATTTACAAATAATTTCCGATAAAGGATTAACCATTGGGGCTCATTGTTCACTTAAACTTGAAGAACAAAAAATTGGCGAATGGTACTGTTTGGATGCTTTGCGTACATGTTTCTTAGACTATATGGAAGCAATATATACAAAGATTTCAACCGTCTACGTGTTCCAATCATTGTTCTACTTGTCGAAAGTTACAAATAATTTCCGTTAAGGGATTAACAATGGGGATCGTAGTTTACTTAAACTTGAAGAACAAAAAATTGGCGAATTGTACTGTTTGGATGCTTTGCATATATGTTTCTTATACTATATAGAAGCAATATATACAAATATTTCAACCGTCTACCTGTTCCATTCATTGTTCTACTTGTCGAAAATTACAAATAATTTCCGATAATGGATTAACCATTGGGGCTCATTGTTCACTTAAACTTGAAGACCAAAAAATTGGCAAATGGTACTGTTTGGATGCTTTGCGTACATGTTTCTTAGACTATATGGAAGCAATATATACAAAGATTTCAACCGTCTACGTGTTCCAATCATTGTTCTACTTGTCGAAAGTTACAAATAATTTCCGATAAAGGATTAACCATTGGGGCTCATTGTTCACTTAATCTTGAAGACCAACAAATTGGCGAACGGTACTGTTTGGATGCTTTGCGTACATGTTTCTTAGACTATATGGAAGCAATATATACAAAGATTTCAACCGTCTACGTGTTCCAATCATTGTTCTACTTGTCGAAATTTACAAATAATTTCCTTTAAAGGATTAACAATGGGGCTCGTTGTTCACTTAAACTTGAAGAACAATAAATTGGCGAATTGTACTGTTTGGATGCTTTGCATATGTGTTTCTTAGACTATATAGAAGCAATATATACAAAGATTTCAACCGTCTACCTGTTCCATTCATTGTTCTACTTGCCGAAAGTTACAAATAATTTCCGATAAAGGATTAACCATTGGGGCTCATTGTTCACTTAAACTTGAAGAACAAAAAATTGGCGAATGGTACTGTTTGGATGCTTTGCGTACATGTTTCTTAGACTATATGGAAGCAATATATACAAAGATTTCAACCGTCTACGGGTTCCAATTATTGTTCTACTTGTCGAAAGTTACAAATAATTTCCGATAACGGATTAACCATTGGTGCTCATTGTTCACTTAAACTTGAAGGACAAAAAATTGGCGAATGGTACTGTTTGGATGCTTTGCGTACATGTTTCTTAGACTACATAGAAACAACATATACAATGATTTCAACAGTCTACCTGTTCCATTCATTGTTCTACTTGCCGAAATTTACAAATAATTTCCGATAAAGGATTAACCATTGGGGCTCATTGTTCACTTAAACTTGAAAACCAAAAAATTGGCAAATGGTACTGTTTGGATGCTTTGCGTACATGTTTCTTAGTCTATATGGAAGCAATATATACAAAGATTTCAACCGTCTACGTGTTCCAATCATTGTTCTACTTGTCGAAATTTACAAATAATTTCCTTTAAAGGATTAACAATGGGGCTCATTGTTCACTTAAACTTGAAGAACAAAAAATTGGCGAATGGTACTGTTTGGATGCTTTGCGTACATGTTTCTTAGACTATATGGAAGCAATATATACAAAGATTTCAACCGTCTACCTGTTCCATTCATTGTTCTACTTGTCGAAATTTTCAAATAATTTCCTTTAAAGGATTAACAATGGTGCTCATTGTTCACTTAAACTTGAAGAACAAAAAA
Source organism: Cerceris ruficornis (assembly GCA_963989415.1). Taxonomy (NCBI): domain Eukaryota; kingdom Metazoa; phylum Arthropoda; class Insecta; order Hymenoptera; family Crabronidae; genus Cerceris; species Cerceris ruficornis. Next base: position 1,481,840 of record CAXDIW010000192.1, read on the forward strand.
TTGGCGAATTGTACTGTTTGGATGCTTTGCATATATGTTTCTTATACTATATAGAAGCAATATATACAAAGATTTCAACCGTCTACCTGTTCCATTCACTGTTCTACTTGTCGAAAGTTACAATTAATTTCCGTTAAAGGATTAACAAGGGGGCTCGTAGTTCACTTAAACTTGAAGAACAAAAAATTGGCGAATTGTACTGTTTGGATGCTTTGCATATATGTTTCGTAGATTATATAGAAGCAATATATATAATGATTTCAACCGTCTACCTGATCCATTCATTGTTCTACTTGTCGAAATTTACAAATAATTTCCGTTAAAGGATTAACAATGGGGCTCGTAGTTCACTTAAACTTGAAGAACAAAAAATAGGCGACATGTACTGTTTGGATGATTTGCACAGATGTTTCTTATACTATATAGAAGCAATATATACAAAGATTTCAACCGTCTACCTGTTCCATTCACTGTTCTACTTGTCGAAAGTTTCAAATAATTTCCGTTAAGGGATTAACAATGGGGCTCGTAGTTCACTTAAACTTGAAGAACAAAAAATTGGCGAATTGTACTATTTGGATGCTTTGCATAGATTTGTTCTTAGACTATTTAGAAGCAATATATAGAAAGATTTCACCCGTCTACCTGTACTATTCATTGTTGTACTTGTAGAAAGTTACAAATAATTTCTATTCCATGATTATCAATGGGGCTCGCTGTTCACTTAAACTTGAAGATCAAAAAATTGGCGAATGGTACTGTTTGGATGCTTTGCATATATGTTTCTTAGACTATATAGAAGCAATATATACATTGATTTCAACCGGCTACCTGTTCCATTCATTGTTCTACTTGTCGAAAGTTACAAATAATTTCCGTTAAGGGATTAACCATTGGGGCTCATTGTTCACTTAAACTTGAAGAACAAAAAATTGGCGAATTGTACTGTTTGGATGCTTTGCATATATGTTTCTTATACTATATAGAAGCAATATATACAAAGATTTCAACCGTCTACCTGATCCATTCATTCTTCTACTTGTCGAAATTTACAAATAATTTCCGTTAAAGGATTAACAATGGGGCTCGTAGTTCACTTAAACTTGAAGAACAAAAAATTGGCGACATGTACTGTTTGGATGATTTGCACAGATGTTTCTTATACCAAATAGAAGCAATATATACAAAGATTTCAACCGTCTACCTGTTCCATTCACTGTTCTACTTGTCGAAAGTTTCAAATAATTTCCGTTAAGGGATTAACAATGGGGATCGTAGTTTACTTAAACTTGAAGAACAAATAATTGGCGAATTGTACTGTTTGGATGCTTTGCATATATTTTTCTTAGACTATATAGAAGCAATATATACAAAGATTTCAACAGTCTACCTGTTTCATTCATTGTTCTACTTGTCGAAAGTTACAAATAATTTCCGATAACGGATTAACCATTGGGGCTCATTGTTCACTTAAACTTGAAGAACAAAAAATTGGCGAATTGTACTGTTTGGATGCTTTGCATATATGTTTCTTATACTATATAGAAGCAATATATACAAAGATTTCAACCGTCTACCTGTACCATTCACTGTTCTACTTGTCGAAAGTTACAAATAATTTCCGTTAAGGGATTAACAATGGGGATCGTAGTTTACTTAAACTTGAAGAACAAAAAATTGGCGAAGTGTACTGTTTGGATGCTTTGCATATATGTTTCTTAGACAATTTAGAAGCAATATATAGAAAGATTTCACCCGTCTACCTGTTCCATTCATTGTTCTACTTGTCGAAAGTTACAAATAATTTCCTATAAAGGATTAACAATGGGGCTCGTTGTTCACTTAAACTTGAAGAACAATAAATTGGCGAATTGTACTGTTTGGATGCTTTGCATATATGTTTCTTAGACTATATAGAAGCAATATATACAAAGATTTCAACCGTCTACCTGTTCCATTCATTGTTCTACTTGCCGAAAGTTACAAATAATTTCCGATAAAGGATTAACCATTGGGGCTCATTGTTCACTTAAACTTGAAGAACAAAAAATTGGCGAATTGTACTGTTTGGATGCTTTGCATATATGTTTCTTATACTATATAGAAGCAATATATACAAAGATTTCAACCGTCTACGTGTTCCAATCATAGTTCTACTTGTCGAAATTTACAAATAATTTCCTTTAAAGGATTAACAATGGGGCTCGTTGTTCACTTAAACTTGAAGAACAATAAATTGGCGAATTGTACTGTTTGGATGCTTTGCATATATGTTTCTTAGACTATATAGAAGAAATATATACAAAGATTTCAACCGTCTACCTGTTCCATTCATTGTTCTACTTGCCGAAAGTTACAAATAATTTCCGATAAAGGATTAACAATGGGGCTCATTGTTCACTTAAACTTGAAGGACAAAAAATTGGCGAATGGTACTGTTTGGATGCTTTGCGTACATGTTTCTTAGACTATATGGAAGCAATATATACAAGGATTTCAACCGTCTACCTGTTCCATTCATTGTTCTACTTGTCGAAAGTTACAAATAATTACCGATTACGGATTAACCATTGGGGCTCATTGTTCACTTAATCTTGAAGACCAACAAATTGGCGAACGGTACTGTTTGGATGCTTTGCGTACATGTTTCTTAGACTATATGGAAGCAATATATACAAAGATTTCAACCGTCTACGTGTTCCAATCATTGTTCTACTTGTCGAAATTTACAAATAATTTCCTTTAAAGGATTAACAATGGGGCTCGTTGTTCACTTAAACATGAAGAACAATAAATTGGCGAATTGTACTGTTTGGATGCTTTGCATATGTGTTTCTTAGACTATATAGAAGCAATATATACAAAGATTTCAACCGTCTACCTGTTCCATTCATTGTTCTACTTGCCGAAAGTTACAAATAATTTCCGATAAAGGATTAACCATTGGGGCTCATTGTTCACTTAAACTTGAAGAACAAAAAATTGGCGAATGGTACTGTTTGGATGCTTTGCGTACATGTTTCTTAGACTATATGGAAGCAATATATACAAAGATTTCAACCGTCTACGGGTTCCAATTATTGTTCTACTTGTCGAAAGTTACAAATAATTTCCGATAACGGATTAACCATTGGTGCTCATTGTTCACTTAAACTTGAAGAACAAAAAATTGGCGAATTGTACTGTTTGGATGCTTTGCATGTATGTTTCTTATACTATATAGAAACAATATATACAAAGATTTCAACCGTCTACCTGTTCCATTCACTGTTCTACTTGTCGAAAGTTACAATTAATTTCCGTTAAAGGATTAACAAGGGGGCTCGTAGTTCACTTAAACTTGAAGAACAAAAAATTGGCGAATTGTACTGTTTGGATGCTTTGCATATATGTTTCGTAGATTATATAGAAGCAATATATACAATGATTTCAACCGTCTACCTGATCCATTCATTGTTCTACTTGTCGAAATTTACAAATAATTTCCGTTAAAGGATTAACAATGGGGCTCGTAGTTCACTTAAACTTGAAGAACAAAAAATAGGTGACATGTACTGTTTGGATGATTTGCACAGATGTTTCTTATACTATATAGAAGCAATATATACAAAGATTTCAACCGTCTACCTGTTCCATTCACTCTTCTACTTGTCGAAAGTTTCAAATAATTTCCGTTAAGGGATTAACAATGGGGCTCGTAGTTCACTTAAACTTGAAGAACAAAAAATTGGCGAATTGTACTGTTTGGATGCTTTGCATAGATTTGTTCTTAGACTATTTAGAAGCAATATATAGAAAGATTTCACCCGTCTACCTGTACTATTCATTGTTGTACTTGTAGAAAGTTACAAATAATTTCTATTCCATGATTATCAATGGGGCTCGCTGTTCACTTAAACTTGAAGATCAAAAAATTGGCGAATGGTACTGTTTCGATGCTTTGCATATATGTTTCTTAGACTATATAGAAGCAATATATACATTGATTTCACCCGTCTACCTGTTCCATTCATTGTTCTACTTGTCGAAAGTTACAAATAATTTCCTATAAAGGATTAACAATGGGGCTCGTTGTTCACTTAAACTTGAAGAACAATAAATTGGCGAATTGTACTGTTTGGATGCTTTGCATATATGTTTCTTAGACTATATAGAAGCAATATATACAAAGATTTCAACCGTCTACCTGTTCCATTCATTGTTCTACTTGCCGAAAGTTACAAATAATTTCCGATAAAGGATTAACCATTGGGGCTCATTGTTTACTTAAACTTGAAGACCAAAAAATTGGCGAATTGTACTGTTTGGATGCTTTGCATATATGTTTCTTATACTATATAGAAGCAATATATACAAAGATTTCAACCGTTTACGTGTTCCAATCATTGTTCTACTTGTCGAAATTTACAAATAATTTCCTTTAAAGGATTAACAATGGGGCTCGTTGTTCACTTAAACTTGAAGAACAATAAATTGGCGAATTGTACTGTTTGGATGCTTTGCATATATGTTTCTTAGACTATATAGAAGAAATATATACAAAGATTTCAACCGTCTACCTGTTCCATTCATTGTTCTACTTGCCGAAAGTTACAAATAATTTCCGATAAAGGATTAACAATGGGGCTCATTGTTCACTTAAACTTGAAGGACAAAAAATTGGCGAATGGTACTGTTTGGATGCTTTGCGTACATGTTTCTTAGACTATATGGAAGCAATATATACAAGGATTTCAACCGTCTACCTGTTCCATTCATTGTTCTACTTGTCGAAAGTTACAAATAATTACCGATTACGGATTAACCATTGGGGCTCATTGTTCACTTAATCTTGAAGACCAACAAATTGGCGAACGGTACTGTTTGGATGCTTTGCGTACATGTTTCTTAGACTATATGGAAGCAATATATACAAAGATTTCAACCGTCTACGTGTTCCAATCATTGTTCTACTTGTCGAAATTTACAAATAATTTCCTTTAAAGGATTAACAATGGGGCTCGTTGTTCACTTAAACTTGAAGAACAATAAATTGGCGAATTGTACTGTTTGGATGCTTTGCATATGTGTTTCTTAGACTATATAGAAGCAATATATACAAAGATTTCAACCGTCTACCTGTTCCATTCATTGTTCTACTTGCCGAAAGTTACAAATAATTTCCGATAAAGGATTAACCATTGGGGCTCATTGTTCACTTAAACTTGAAGAACAAAAAATTGGCGAATGGTACTGTTTGGATGCTTTGCGTACATGTTTCTTAGACTATATGGAAGCAATATATACAAAGATTTCAACCGTCTACCTGTTCCATTCACTGTTCTACTTGTCGAAAGTTACAAATAATTTCCGTTAAGGGATTAACAATGGGGATCGTAGTTTACTTAAACTTGAAGAACAAAAAATTGGCGAATGGTACTGTTTGGATGCTTTGCGTACATGTTTCTTAGACTACATAGAAACAACATATACAATGATTTCAACAGTCTACCTGTTCCATTCATTGTTCTACTTGCCGAAATTTACAAATAATTTCCGATAAAGGATTAACCATTGGGGCTCATTGTTCACTTAAATTTGAAGAACAAAAAATTGGCGAATGGTACTGTTTGGATGCTTTGCGTACATGTTTCTTAGACTATATGGAAGCAATATATACAAAGATTTCAACCGTCTACGTGTACCAATCATTGTTCTACTTGTCGAAAGTTACAAATAATTTCCGTTAAGGGATTAACAATGGGGATCGTAGTTTACTTAAACTTGAAGAACAAAAAATTGGCGAATTGTACTGTTTGGATGCTTTGCATATATGTTTCTTATACTATATAGAAGCAATATATACAAATATTTCAACCGTCTACCTGTTCCATTCATTGTTCTACTTGTCGAAAATTACAAATAATTTCCGATAATGGATTAACCATTGGGGCTCATTGTTCACTTAAACTTGAAGACCAAAAAATTGGCAAATGGTACTGTTTGGATGCTTTGCGTACATGTTTCTTAGACTATATGGAAGCAATATATACAAAGATTTCAACCGTCCACGTGTTCCAATCATTGTTCTACTTGTCGAAATTTACAAATAATTTCCTTTAAAGGATTAACAATGGGGCTCGTTGTTCACTTCAACTTGAAGAACAAAAAAGTGGCGAATGGTACTGTTTGGATGCTTTGCGTACATGTTTCTTACACTATATGGAAGCAATATATACAAAGATTTCAACCGTCTACGTGTTCCAATCATTGTTCTACTTGTCGAAAGTTACAAATAATTTCCGATAAAGGATTAACCATTGGGGCTCATTGTTCACTTAAACTTGAAGAACAAAAAATTGGCGAATGGTACTGTTTGGATGCTTTGCGTACATGTTTCTTAGACTACATAGAAACAACATATACAATGATTTCAACAGTCTACCTGTTCCATTCATTGTTCTACTTGCCGAAAGTTACAAATAATTTCCGATAAAGAATTAACCATTGGGGCTCATTGTTCACTTAAACTTGAAGAACAAAAAATTGGCGAATGGTACTGTTTGGATGCTTTGCGTACATGTTTCTTAGACTATATGGAAGCAATATATACAAAGATTTCAACCGTCTACGTGTTCCAATCATTGTTCTACTTGTCGAAAGTTACAAATAATTTCCGTTAAGGGATTAACAATGGGGATCGTAGTTTACTTAAACTTGAAGAACAAAAAATTGGCGAATTGTACTGTTTGGATGCTTTGCATATATGTTTCGTAGATTATATAGAAGCAATATATACAATGATTTCAACCGTCTACCTGATCCATTCATTGTTCTACTTGTCGAAATTTACAAATAATTTCCGTTAAAGGATTAACAATGGGGCTCGTAGTTCACTTAAACTTGAAGAACAAAAAATAGGCGACATGTACTGTTTGGATGATTTGCACAGATGTTTCTTATACTATATAGAAGCAATATATACAAAGATTTCAACCGTCTACCTGTTCCATTCACTCTTCTACTTGTCGAAAGTTTCAAATAATTTCCGTTAAGGGATTAACAATGGGGCTCGTAGTTCACTTAAACTTGAAGAACAAAAAATTGGCGAATTGTACTGTTTGGATGCTTTGCATAGATTTGTTCTTAGACTATTTAGAAGCAATATATAGAAAGATTTCACCCGTCTACCTGTACTATTCATTGTTGTACTTGTAGAAAGTTACAAATAATTTCTATTCCATGATTATCAATGGGGCTCGCTGTTCACTTAAACTTGAAGATCAAAAAATTGGCGAATGGTACTGTTTGGATGCTTTGCATATATGTTTCTTAGACTATATAGAAGCAATATATACATTGATTTCAACCGGCTACCTGTTCCATTCATTGTTCTACTTGTCGAAAGTTACAAATAATTTCCGTTAAGGGATTAACCATTGGGGCTCATTGTTCACTTAAACTTGAAGAACAAAAAATTGGCGAATTGTACTGTTTGGATGCTTTGCATATGTGTTTCTTAGACTATATAGAAGCAATATATACAACGATTTCAACCGTCTACCTGTTCCATTCATTGTTCTACTTGTCGAAAGTTACAAATAATTTCCGTTAAGGGATTAACCATTGGGGCTCATTGTTCACTTAAACTTGAAGAACAAAAAATTGGCGAATTGTACTGTTTGGATGCTTTGCATAGATTTGTTCTTAGACTATTTAGAAGCAATATATAGAAAGATTTCACCCGTCTACCTGTACTATTCATTGTTGTACTTGTAGAAAGTTACAAATAATTTCTATTCCATGATTATCAATGGGGCTCGCTGTTCACTTAAACTTGAAGATCAAAAAATTGGCGAATTGTACTGTTTGGACGCTTGGCATATATGTTTCATAGACTATATAGCAGCAATATATACAATGATTTCAACAGTCTACCTGTTCCATTCATTGTTCTACTTGTCGAAATTTACAAATAATTTCCTTTAAAGGATTAACAATGGGGATCGTATTTTACTTAAACTTGAAGATCAAATAATTGGCGAATTGTACTGTTTGGACGCTTTGCATATATGTTTCGTAGATTATATAGAAGCAATATATACAATGATTTCAACAGTCTACATGTTCCATTCATTGTTCTACTTGTCGAAATTTACAAATAATTTCCTTTAAAGGATTAACAATGGGGCTCGTAGTTCACTTAAACTTGAAGAACAAAAAATTGGCGAATGGTACTGTTTTGATGCTATGCATATATGTTTCTTATACTATATAGAAGCAATATATACAAAGATTTCAACCGTCTACCTGTTCCATTCACTGTTCTACTTGTCGAAAGTTACAAATAATTTCCGTTAAGGGATTAACAATGGGGATCGTAGTTTACTTAAACTTGAAGAACAAAAAATTGGCGAATGGTACTGTTTGGATGCTTTGCATATATGTTTCTTAGATTATATAGAAGCAATATATACAAAGATTTCAACCGTCTACCTGTTCCATTCATTGTTCTACTTGTCGAAATTTACAAATAATTTCCTTTAAAGGATTAACAATGGGGCTCGTAGTTCACTTAAACTTCAAGAACAAAAAATTGGCGAATTGTACTGTTTGGATGCTTTGCATATATGTTTCTTAGACTATATAGAAGCAATATATACAAAGATTTCAACCGTCTACCTGTTCCATTCATTGTTCTACTTGCCGAAAGTTACAAATAATTTCCGTTAAAGTATTAACAATGGGGCTAGTAGTTCACTTAAACTTGAAGATCAAATAATTGGCGAATTGTACTGTTTGGACGCTTTGCATATATGTTTCTTAGACTACATAGAAACAACATATACAATGATTTCAACAGTCTACCTGTTCCATTCATTGTTCTACTTGCCGAAAGTTACAAATAATTTCCGATAAAGGATTAACCATTGGGGCTCATTGTTCACTTAAACTTGAGGAACAAAAAATTGGCGAATTGTACTGTTTTGATGCTTTGCATATATGTTTCTTATACTATATAGAAGCAATATATACAAAGATTTCAACCGTTTACGTGTTCCAATCATTGTTCTACTTGTCGAAATTTACAAATAATTTCCTTTAAAGGATTAACAATGGGGCTCGTTGTTCACTTAAACTGGAAGACCAAAAAATTGGCGAATGGTACTGTTTGGATGCTTTGCATATAGGTTTCTTAAACTATATAGAAGCAACATATACAAAGATTTCAACCGTCTACCTGTTCCATTCATTGTTCTACTTGTCGAAAATTACAAATAATTTCCGATAAAGGATTAACCATTGGGGCTCATTGTTCACTTAAACTTGAAGAACAAAAAATTGGCGATTGGTACTCTTTGGATGCTTTGCATATATGTTTCTTAGACTATTTAGAAGCAATATATACAACGATTTCAACCGTCTACCTGTTCCATTCATTGTTCTACTTGTCGAAAGTTACAAATAATTTCCGTTAAGGGATTAACCATTGGGGCTCATTGTTCACTTAAACTTGAAGAACAAAAAATTGGCGAATTGTACTGTTTGGATGCTTTGCATATATGTTTCTTATACTATATAGAAGCAATATATACAAAGATTTCAACCGTCTACGTGTTCCAATCATTGTTCTACTTGTCGAAATTTACAAATAATTTCCTTTAAAGGATTAACAATGGGGCTCATTGTTCACTTAAACTTGAAGAACAAAAAATTGGCGAATGGTACTGTTTGGATGCTTTGCGTACATGTTTCTTAGACTATATGGAAGCAATATATACAAAGATTTCAACCGTCTACCTGTTCCATTCATTGTTCTACTTGTCGAAATTTACAAATAATTTCCTTTAAAGGATTAACAATGGGGCTCGTTGTTCACTTAAACTTGAAGAACAAAAAATTGGCGAATGGTACTGTTTGGATGCTTTACATATATGTTTCTTAGACTATATAGAAGCAATATATACATTGATTTCAACCGGCTACCTGTTCCATTCATTGTTCTACTTGTCGCAAGTTACAAATAATTTCCGTTAAAGTATTAACAATGGGGCTCGTAGTTCACTTAAACTTGAAGATCAAATAATTGGCGAATTGTACTGTTTGGACGCTTGGCATATATGTTTCATAGACTATATAGAAGCAATATATACAATGATTTCAACAGTCTACCTGTTCCATTCATTGTTCTACTTGTCGAAATTTACAAATAATTTCCTTTAAAGGATTAACAATGGGGATCGTATTTTACTTAAACTTGAAGATCAAATAATTGGCGAATTGTACTGTTTGGACGCTTTGCATATATGTTTCGTAGATTATATAGAAGCAATATATACAATGATTTCAACAGTCTACATGTTCCATTCATTGTTCTACTTGTCGAAATTTACAAATAATTTCCTTTAAAGGATTAACAATGGGGCTCGTAGTTCACTTAAACTTGAAGAACAAAAAATTGGCGAATGGTACTGTTTTGATGCTATGCATATATGTTCCTTATACTATATAGAAGCAATATATACAAAGATTTCAACCGTCTACCTGTTCCATTCACTGTTCTACTTGTCGAAAGTTACAAATAATTTCCGTTAAGGGATTAACAATGGGGATCGTAGTTTACTTAAACTTGAAGAACAAAAAATTGGCGAATGGTACTGTTTGGATGCTTTGCATATATGTTTCTTAGATTATATAGAAGCAATATATACAAAGATTTCAACCGTCTACCTGTTCCATTCATTGTTCTACTTGTCGAAATTTACAAATAATTTCCTTTAAAGGATTAACAATGGGGCTCGTAGTTCACTTAAACTTCAAGAACAAATAATTGGCGAATTGTACTGTTTGGATGCTTTGCATATATGTTTCTTAGACTATATAGAAGCAATATATACAAAGATTTCAACCGTCTACCTGTTCCATTCATTGTTCTACTTGCCGAAAGTTACAAATAATTTCCGTTAAAGTATTAACAATGGGGCTAGTAGTTCACTTAAACTTGAAGATCAAATAATTGGCGAATTGTACTGTTTGGACGCTTTGCATATATGTTTCTTAGACTACATAGAAACAACATATACAATGATTTCAACAGTCTACCTGTTCCATTCATTGTTCTACTTGCCGAAAGTTACAAATAATTTCCGATAAAGGATTAACCATTGGGGCTCATTGTTCACTTAAACTTGAGGAACAAAAAATTGGCGAATTGTACTGTTTTGATGCTTTGCATATATGTTTCTTATACTATATAGAAGCAATATATACAAAGATTTCAACCGTTTACGTGTTCCAATCATTGTTCTACTTGTCGAAATTTACAAATAATTTCCTTTAAAGGATTAACAATGGGGCTCGTTGTTCACTTAAACTGGAAGACCAAAAAATTGGCGAATGGTACTGTTTGGATGCTTTGCATATAGGTTTCTTAAACTATATAGAAGCAACATATACAAAGATTTCAACCGTCTACCTGTTCCATTCATTGTTCTACTTGTCGAAAATTACAAATAATTTCCGATAAAGGATTAACCATTGGGGCTCATTGTTCACTTAAACTTGAAGAACAAAAAATTGGCGATTGGTACTCTTTGGATGCTTTGCATATATGTTTCTTAGACTATTTAGAAGCAATATATACAATGATTTCAACAGTCTACCTGTTCCATTCATTGTTCTACTTGTCGAAATTTACAAATAATTTCCTTTAAAGGATTAACAATGGGGCTCGCTGTTCACTTAAACTTGAAGAACAAAAAATTGGCGAATGGTACTGTTTGGATGCTTTGCATATATGTTTCTTAGATTATACAGAGGCAATATATACAAGGATTTCAACCGTCTACCTGTTCCATTCATTGTTCTACTTGTCGAAATTTACAAATAATTACCGATAAAGGATTAACCATTGGGGCTCATTGTTCACTTAAACTTGAAGAACAAAAAATTGGCGAATTGTACTGTTTGGATGCTTTGCATATATGTTTTTAGACTATATAGAAGCAATATATACAAAGATTTCAACCGTCTACCTGTTCCATTCACTGTTCTACTTGTCGAAAGTTACAATTAATTTCCGTTAAAGGATTAACAAGGGGGCTCGTAGTTCACTTAAACTTGAAGAACAAAAAATTGGCGAATTGTACTGTTTGGATGCTTTGCATATATGTTTCGTAGATTATATAGAAGCAATATATACAATGATTTCAACCGTCTACCTGATCCATTCATTGTTCTACTTGTCGAAATTTACAAATAATTTCCGTTAAAGGATTAACAATGGGGCTCGTAGTTCACTTAAACTTGAAGAACAAAAAATAGGTGACATGTACTTTTTGGATGATTTGCACAGATGTTTCTTATACTATATAGAAGCAATATATACAAAGATTTCAACCGTCTACCTGTTCCATTCACTCTTCTACTTGTCGAAAGTTTCAAATAATTTCCGTTAAGGGATTAACAATGGGGCTCGTAGTTCACTTAAACTTGAAGAACAAAAAATTGGCGAATTGTACTGTTTGGATGCTTTGCATAGATTTGTTCTTAGACTATTTAGAAGCAATATATAGAAAGATTTCACCCGTCTACCTGTACTATTCATTGTTGTACTTGTAGAAAGTTACAAATAATTTCTATTCCATGATTATCAATGGGGCTCGCTGTTCACTTAAACTTGAAGATCAAAAAATTGGCGAATGGTACTGTTTGGATGCTTTGCATATATGTTTCTTAGACTATATAGAAGCAATATATACATTGATTTCAACCGGCTACCTGTTCCATTCATTGTTCTACTTGTCGAAAGTTACAAATAATTTCCGTTAAGGGATTAACCATTGGGGCTCATTGTTCACTTAAACTTGAAGAACAAAAAATTGGCGAATTGTACTGTTTGGATGCTTTGCATATATGTTTCTTATACTATATAGAAGCAATATATACAAAGATTTCAACCGTCTACCTGTTCCATTCACTGTTCTACTTGTCGAAAGTTACTAATAATTTCCGTTAAGGGATTAACAATGGGGATCGTAGTTTACTTAAACTTGAAGAACAAAAAATTGGCGAATTGTACTGTTTGGATGCTTTGCATATGTGTTTCTTAGACTATATAGAAGCAATATATACAAAGATTTCAACAGTCTACCTGTTTCATTCATTGTTCTACTTGTCGAAAGTTACAAATAATTTCCGATAACGGATTAACCATTGGGGCTCATTGTTCACTTAAACTTGAAGAACAAAAAATTGGCGAATTGTACTGTTTGGATGCTTTTCATATATGTTTCTTATACTATATAGAAGCAATATATACAAAGATTTCAACCGTCTACCTGTTCCATTCACTGTTCTACTTGTCGAAAGTTACAAATAATTTCTATTCCATGATTATCAATGGGGCTCGCTGTTCACTTAAACTTGAAGATCAAAAAATTGGCGAATGGTACTGTTTGGATGCTTTGCATATATGTTTCTTAGACTATATAGAAGCAATAGATACATTGATTTCAACCGGCTACCTGTTCCATTCATTGTTCTACTTGTCGAAAGTTACAAATAATTTCCGTTAAGGGATTAACCATTGGGGCTCATTGTTCACTTAAACTTGAAGAACAAAAAATTGGCGAATTGTACTGTTTGGATGCTTTGCATATATGTTTCTTATACTATATAGAAGCAATATATACAAAGATTTCAACCGTCTACCTGTTCCATTCACTGTTCTACTTGTCGAAAGTTACAAATAATTTCCGTTAAGGGATTAACAATGGGGATCGTAGTTTACTTAAACTTGAAGAACAAAAAATTGGCGAATTGTACTGTTTTGATGCTTTGCATATGTGTTTCTTAGACTATATAGAAGCAATATATACAAAGATTTCAACCGGCTACCTGTTCCATTCATTGTTCTACTTGTCGAAAGTTACAAATAATTTCCGTTAAGGGATTAACCATTGGGGCTCATTGTTCACTTAAACTTGAAGAACAAAAAATTGGCGAATTGTACTGTTTGGATGCTTTGCATATATGTTTCTTATACTATATAGAAGCAATATATACAAAGATTTCAACCGTCTACCTGATCCATTCATTGTTCTACTTGCCGAAAGTTACAAATAATTTCCGATAAAGGATTAACCATTGGGGCTCATTGTTCACTTAAACTTGAGGAACAAAAAAGTGGCGAATGGTACTGTTTGGATGCTTTGCGTACGTGTTTCTTACACTATATGGAAGCAATATATACAAAGATTTCAACCGTCTACGTGTTCCAATCATTGTTCTACTTGTCGAAATTTACAAATAATTTCCGTTAAAGGATTAACAATGGGGCTCGTAGTTCACTTAAACTTGAAGAACAAAAAATTGGCGACATGTACTGTTTGGATGATTTGCACAGATGTTTCTTATACCAAATAGAAGCAATATATACAAAGATTTCAACCGTCTACCTGTTCCATTCACTGTTCTACTTGTCGAAAGTTTCAAATAATTTCCGTTAAGGGATTAACAATGGGGATCGTAGTTTACTTAAACTTGAAGAACAAATAATTGGCGAATTGTACTGTTTGGATGCTTTGCATATATTTTTCTTAGACTATATAGAAGCAATATATACAAAGATTTCAACAGTCTACCTGTTTCATTCATTGTTCTACTTGTCGAAAGTTACAAATAATTTCCGATAACGGATTAACCATTGGGGCTCATTGTTCACTTAAACTTGAAGAACAAAAAATTGGCGAATTGTACTGTTTGGATGCTTTGCATATATGTTTCTTATACTATATAGAAGCAATATATACAAAGATTTCAACCGTCTACCTGTTCCATTCACTGTTCTACTTGTCGAAAGTTACAAATAATTTCCGTTAAGGGATTAACAATGGGGATCGTAGTTTACTTAAACTTGAAGAACAAAAAATTGGCGAAGTGTACTGTTTGGATGCTTTGCATATATGTTTCTTAGACAATTTAGAAGCAATATATAGAAAGATTTCACCCGTCTACCTGTTCCATTCATTGTTCTACTTGTCGAAAGTTACAAATAATTTCCTATAAAGGATTAACAATGGGGCTCGTTGTTCACTTAAACTTGAAGAACAATAAATTGGCGAATTGTACTGTTTGGATGCTTTGCATATATGTTTCTTAGACTATATAGAAGCAATATATACAAAGATTTCAACCGTCTACCTGTTCCATTCATTGTTCTACTTGCCGAAAGTTACAAATAATTTCCGATAAAGGATTAACCATTGGGGCTCATTGTTCACTTAAACTTGAAGAACAAAAAATTGGCGAATTGTACTGTTTGGATGCTTTGCATATATGTTTCTTAGACTATATAGAAGAAATATATACAAAGATTTCAACCGTCTACCTGTTCCATTCATTGTTCTACTTGCCGAAAGTTACAAATAATTTCCGATAAAGGATTAACAATGGGGCTCATTGTTCACTTAAACTTGAAGGACAAAAAATTGGCGAATGGTACTGTTTGGATGCTTTGCGTAAATGTTTCTTAGACTATATGGAAGCAATATATACAAGGATTTCAACCGTCTACCTGTTCCATTCATTGTTCTACTTGTCGAAAGTTACAAATAATTACCGATTACGGATTAACCATTGGGGCTCATTGTTCACTTAATCTTGAAGACCAACAAATTGGCGAACGGTACTGTTTGGATGCTTTGCGTACATGTTTCTTAGACTATATGGAAGCAATATATACAAAGATTTCAACCGTCTACGTGTTCCAATCATTGTTCTACTTGTCGAAATTTACAAATAATTTCCTTTAAAGGATTAACAATGGGGCTCGTTGTTCACTTAAACTTGAAGAACAATAAATTGGCGAATTGTACTGTTTGGATGCTTTGCATATGTGTTTCTTAGACTATATAGAAGCAATATATACAAAGATTTCAACCGTCTACCTGTTCCATTCATTGTTCTACTTGCCGAAAGTTACAAATAATTTCCGATAAAGGATTAACCATTGGGGCTCATTGTTCACTTAAACTTGAAGAACAAAAAATTGGCGAATGGTACTGTTTGGATGCTTTGCGTACATGTTTCTTAGACTATATGGAAGCAATATATACAAAGATTTCAACCGTCTACGGGTTCCAATTATTGTTCTACTTGTCGAAAGTTACAAATAATTTCCGATAACGGATTAACCATTGGTGCTCATTGTTCACTTAAACTTGAAGAACAAAAAATTGGCGAATTGTACTGTTTGGATGCTTTGCATGTATGTTTCTTATACTATATAGAAACAATATATACAAAGATTTCAACCGTCTACCTGTTCCATTCACTGTTCTACTTGTCGAAAGTTACAATTAATTTCCGTTGAAGGATTAACAAGGGGGCTCGTAGTTCACTTAAACTTGAAGAACAAAAAATTGGCGAATTGTACTGTTTGGATGCTTTGCATATATGTTTCGTAGATTATATAGAAGCAATATATACAATGATTTCAACCGTCTACCTGATCCATTCATTGTTCTACTTGTCGAAATTTACAAATAATTTCCATTAAAGGATTAACAATGGGGCTCGTAGTTCACTTAAACTTGGAGAACAAAAAATAGGTGACATGTACTGTTTGGATGATTTGCACAGATGTTTCTTATACTATATAGAAGCAATATATACAAAGATTTCAACCGTCTACCTGTTCCATTCACTCTTCTACTTGTCGAAAGTTTCAAATAATTTCCGTTAAGGGATTAACAATGGGGCTCGTAGTTCACTTAAACTTGAAGAACAAAAAATTGGCGAATTGTACTGTTTGGATGCTTTGCATAGATTTGTTCTTAGACTATTTAGAAGCAATATATAGAAAGATTTCACCCGTCTACCTGTACTATTCATTGTTGTACTTGTAGAAAGTTACAAATAATTTCTATTCCATGATTATCAATGGGGCTCGCTGTTCACTTAAACTTGAAGATCAAAAAATTGGCGAATGGTACTGTTTGGATGCTTTGCATATATGTTTCTTAGACTATATAGAAGCAATATATACATTGATTTCAACCGGCTACCTGTTCCATTCATTGTTCTACTTGTCGAAAGTTACAAATAATTTCCGTTAAGGGATTAACCATTGGGGCTCATTGTTCACTTAAACTTGAAGAACAAAAAATTGGCGAATTGTACTGTTTGGATGCTTTGCATATATGTTTCTTATACTATATAGAAGCAATATATACAAAGATTTCAACCGTCTACCTGTTCCATTCACTGTTCTACTTGTCGAAAGTTACTAATAATTTCCGTTAAGGGATTAACAATGGGGATCGTAGTTTACTTAAACTTGAAGAACAAAAAATTGGCGAATTGTACTGTTTGGATGCTTTGCATATGTGTTTCTTAGACTATATAGAAGCAATATATACAAAGATTTCAACCGTCTACCTGTTCCAGTCATTGTTCTACTTGCCGAAAGTTACAAATAATTTCCGATAAAGGATTAACCATTGGGGCTCATTGTTCACTTAAACTTGAAGAACAAAAAATTGGCGAATTGTACTGTTTGGATGCTTTGCATATAGGTTTCTTATACTATATAGAAGCAACATATACAAAGATTTCAACCGTCTACCTGTTCCATTCACTGTTCTACTTGTCGAAAGTTACAAATAATTTCCGTTAAGGGATTAACAATGGGGATCGTAGTTTACTTAAACTTGAAGAACAAAAAATTGGCGAAGTGTACTGTTTGGATGCTTTGCATAGATTTGTTCTTAGACTATTTAGAAGCAATATATAGAAAGATTTCACCCGTCTACCTGTACTATTCATTGTTGTACTTGTAGAAAGTTACAAATAATTTCTATTCCATGATTATCAATGGGGCTCGCTGTTCACTTAAACTTGAAGATCAAAAAATTGGCGAATGGTACTGTTTGGATGCTTTGCATATATGTTTCTTAGACTATATAGAAGCAATATATACATTGATTTCAACCGGCTACCTGTTCCATTCATTGTTCTACTTGTCGAAAGTTACAAATAATTTCCGTTAAGGGATTAACCATTGGGGCTCATTGTTCACTTAAACTTGAAGAACAAAAAATTGGCGAATTGTACTGTTTGGATGCTTTGCATATATGTTTCTTATACTATATAGAAGCAATATATACAAAGATTTCAACCGTCTACCTGTTCCATTCACTGTTCTACTTGTCGAAAGTTACTAATAATTTCCGTTAAGGGATTAACAATGGGGATCGTAGTTTACTTAAACTTGAAGAACAAAAAATTGGCGAATTGTACTGTTTGGATGCTTTGCATATGTGTTTCTTAGACTATATAGAAGCAATATATACAAAGATTTCAACCGTCTACCTGTTCCAGTCATTGTTCTACTTGCCGAAAGTTACAAATAATTTCCGATAAAGGATTAACCATTGGGGCTCATTGTTCACTTAAACTTGAAGAACAAAAAATTGGCGAATTGTACTGTTTGGATGCTTTGCATATAGGTTTCTTATACTATATAGAAGCAACATATACAAAGATTTCAACCGTCTACCTGTTCCATTCACTGTTCTACTTGTCGAAAGTTACAAATAATTTCCGTTAAGGGATTAACAATGGGGATCGTAGTTTACTTAAACTTGAAGAACAAAAAATTGGCGAAGTGTACTGTTTGGATGCTTTGCATATATGTTTCTTACAAGGGAACATCCCGAGGTGTAACTCACCGATTTTGATGAAATTTTAGTATGATATACTCCTCGCGGAAATATTTGACACGTATTTTTTTTTATCGGCAATCGTCCACGTTAAAGGGGTGAAAACCACCCTCAAAGTTGGCACCCTGAAACTTATTTATTGAATATCTGGAAAACTATTAGAGATACGAAAATTTCGTAAAGAGAGAAAATTAACGTATTTCGACCACAAATCTAATGATATAAATATATTTTTTTTAAACTCGTTTGTTTAAATAATATGCTTAAAAATACAACTTTTTTTATGATTTTGTAAGTCAAATTTCAATAAATTTTCTTGAATATTTTTCTGAGAATACCATATACCGAAACACAAAATACGGATAAAATGGAAATTTGAAATTTTTTTTGTAAAAAAAGTTATTGCATTTTTAATTTTTTCTCTTGCGTTCTTGTTAAGTTATGCCTTCGTATATACATGTATGACTGCTTTAAAAGGCCAGATTTTATTGCCAGACACACATATCGTCTTTATATAAATTAAAAAAATTTGATTGATTAATTAATAATTTGTAACAATTATTGTAATAATGGTATTCATTGTTATTCTTATAACCAATATTTTCTTACACCACGAGCATTCTAAAGCATCCCTGTAATCAATTCAAGCATGTAACGTCCGAAAATAGTAAATATATAACGCATACCTCCCGAGAATTAATTAATTTATTTGGCCTGTCGGCGGATTCACATTGATATCATAAATGACTATCCCGAGGTGTAACTCACCAATTCTTATGAAACTATAGTATGAGGTGCTTTTCGTGGAAATATTTAATATCTACTTTCATTTATCGGCAATCGTCCACGTTAAAGGGGTGAAAACCACCCCCAAAGTTCGGATAACGAAAACTGTTTTATCGAATATCTCGGAAACTATTAGAGATACGAAATTTTCCTAAGGAGTGAAAATTAACGTATTTCAATCACGAATCCAATGCTATAAACATTTTTTTAAAAAGCCCGTTTGTTTAAACAATATGTTAAAAAATACCTTTTTTTTCATAATATTTTCAGTTAAAATTCTTTCAATTTTCTTAAATAATAGTTTGTATACACTATATAGTCAAACAAAAAATACGGATCAATTAGAAGTTTCATATTTGTGTTACAAAAAAAGTTATTGCATTTTCAATTCTTACGCTTGATGAACTTGTCAAGTTTTCCCGTCGTATATACATACTTGATTGATCCGTATTTTTTGTTTGACTATATAGTGTATACAAACTATTATTTAAGAAAATTGAAAGAATTTTAACTGAAAATATTATGAAAAAAAAGGTATTTTTTAACATATTGTTTAAACAAACGGGCTTTTTAAAAAAATGTTTATAGCATTGGATTCGTGATTGAAATACGTTAATTTTCACTCCTTAGGAAAATTTCGTATCTCTAATAGTTTCCGAGATATTCGATAAAACAGTTTTCGTTATCCGAACTTTGGGGGTGGTTTTCACCCCTTTAACGTGGACGATTGCCGATAAATGAAAGTAGATATTAAATATTTCCACGAAAAGCACCTCATACTATAGTTTCATAAGAATTGGTGAGTTACACCTCGGGATAGTCATTTATGATATCAATGTGAATCCGCCGACAGGCCAAATAAATTAATTAATTCTCGGGAGGTATGCGTTATATATTTACTATTTTCGGACGTTACATGCTTGAATTGATTACAGGGATGCTTTAGAATGCTCGTGGTGTAAGAAAATATTGGTTATAAGAATAACAATGAATACCATTATTACAATAATTGTTACAAATTATTAATTAATCAATCAAATTTTTTTAATTTATATAAAGACGATATGTGTGTCTGGCAATAAAATCTGGCCTTTTAAAGCAGTCATACATGTATATACGAAGGCATAACTTAACAAGAACGCAAGAGAAAAAATTAAAAATGCAATAACTTTTTTTACAAAAAAAATTTCAAATTTCCATTTTATCCGTATTTTGTGTTTCGGTATATGGTATTCTCAGAAAAATATTCAAGAAAATTTATTGAAATTTGACTTACAAAATCATAAAAAAAGTTGTATTTTTAAGCATATTATTTAAACAAACGAGTTTAAAAAAAATATATTTATATCATTAGATTTGTGGTCGAAATACGTTAATTTTCTCTCTTTACGAAATTTTCGTATCTCTAATAGTTTTCCAGATATTCAATAAATAAGTTTCAGGGTGCCAACTTTGAGGGTGGTTTTCACCCCTTTAACGTGGACGATTGCCGATAAAAAAAAATACGTGTCAAATATTTCCGCGAGGAGTATATCATACTAAAATTTCATCAAAATCGGTGAGTTACACCTCGGGATGTTCCCTTGTTAGACTATTTAGAAGCAATATATAGAAAGATTTCACCCGTCTACCTGTTCCATTCATTGTTCTACTTGTCGAAAGTTACAAATAATTTCCTATAAAGGATTAACAATGGGGCTCGTTGTTCACTTAAACTTGAAGAACAATAAATTGGCGAATTGTACTGTTTGGATGCTTTGCATATATGTTTCTTAGACTATATAGAAGCAATATATACAAAGATTTCAACCGTCTACCTGTTCCATTCATTGTTCTACTTGCCGAAAGTTACAAATAATTTCCGATAAAGGATTAACCATTGGGGCTCATTGTTTACTTAAACTTGAAGACCAAAAAATTGGCGAATTGTACTGTTTGGATGCTTTGCATATATGTTTCTTATACTATATAGAAGCAACATATACAAAGATTTCAACCGTCTACGTGTTCCAATCATTGTTCTACTTGTCGAAATTTACAAATAATTTCCTTTAAAGGATTAACAATGGGGCTCGTTGTTCACTTAAACTTGAAGAACAATAAATTGGCGAATTGTACTGTTTGGATGCTTTGCATATATGTTTCTTAGACTATATAGAAGAAATATATACAAGGATTTCAACCGTCTACCTGTTCCATTCATTGTTCTACTTGTCGAAATTTACAAATAATTACCGATAAAGGATTAACCATTGGGGCTCATTGTTCACTTAAACTTGAAGAACAAAAAAGTGGCGAATGGTACTGTTTGGATGCTTTGCGTACATGTTTCTTACACTATATGGAAGCAATATATACAAAGATTTCAACCGTCTACGTGTTCCAATCATTGTTCTACTTGTCGAAAGTTACAAATAATTTCCGATAAAGGATTAACCATTGGGGCTCATTGTTCACTTAAACTTGAAGAACAAAAAATTGGCGAATGGTACTGTTTGGATGCTTTGCGTACATGTTTCTTAGACTACATAGAAACAACATATACAATGATTTCAACTGTCTACCTGTTCCATTCGTTGTTCTACTTGCCGAAATTTACAAATAATTTCCGATAAAGGATTAACCATTGGGGCTCATTGTTCACTTAAACTTGAAGAACAAAAAATTGGCGAATGGTACTGTTTGGATGCTTTGCGTACATGTTTCTTAGACTATATGGAAGCAATATATACAAAGATTTCAACCGTCTACGTGTTCCAATCATTGTTCTACTTGTCGAAAGTTACAAATAATTTCCGTTAAGGGATTAACAATGGGGATCGTAGTTTACTTAAACTTGAAGAACAAAAAATTGGCGAATTGTACTGTTTGGATGCTTTGCATATATGTTTCTTATACTATATAGAAGCAATATATACAAATATTTCAACCGTCTACCTGTTCCATTCATTGTTCTACTTGTCGAAAATTACAAATAATTTCCGATAATGGATTAACCATTGGGGCTCATTGTTCACTTAAACTTGAAGACCAAAAAATTGGCAAATGGTACTGTTTGGATGCTTTGCGTACATGTTTCTTAGACTATATGGAAGCAATATATACAAAGATTTCAACCGTCTACGTGTTCCAATCATTGTTCTACTTGTCGAAATTTTCAAATAATTTCCTTTAAAGGATTAACAATGGGGCTCATTGTTCACTTAAACTTGAAGAACAAAAAATTGGCGAATGGTACTGTTTGGACGCTTTGCATATATGTTTCTTAGACTATTTAGAAGCAATATATACATTGATTTCAACCGGCTACCTGTTCCATTCATTGTTCTACTTGTCGAAAATTACAAATAATTTCCGATAATGGATTAACCATTGGGGCTCATTGTTCACTTAAACTTGAAGACCAAAAAATTGGCGAATGGTACTGTTTGGATGCTTTGCGTACATGTTTCTTAGACTACATAGAAACAACATATACAATGATTTCAACAGTCTACCTGTTCCATTCATTGTTCTACTTGCCGAAAGTTACAAATAATTTCCGTTAAGGGATTAACCATTGGGGCTCATTGTTCACTTAAACTTGAAGAACAAAAAATTGGCGAATTGTACTGTTTGGATGCTTTGCATATATGTTTCTTATACTATATAGAAGCAATATATACAAAGATTTCAACCGTCTACCTGTTCCATTCACTGTTCTACTTGCCGAAAGTTACAAATAATTTCCGTTAAGGGATTAACCATTGGGGCTCATTGTTCACTTAAACTTGAAGAACAAAAAATTGGCGAATTGTACTGTTTGGATGCTTTGCATATATGTTTCTTATACTATATAGAAGCAATATATACAAAGATTTCAACCGTCTACCTGTTCCATTCACTGTTCTACTTGTCGAAAGTTACTAATAATTTCCGTTAAGGGATTAACAATGGGGATCGTAGTTTACTTAAACTTGAAGAACAAAAAATTGGCGAATTGTACTGTTTGGATGCTTTGCATATGTGTTTCTTAGACTATATAGAAGCAATATATACAAAGATTTCAACCGTCTACCTGTTCCAGTCATTGTTCTACTTGCCGAAAGTTACAAATAATTTCCGATAAAGGATTAACCATTGGGGCTCATTGTTCACTTAAACTTGAAGAACAAAAAATTGGCGAATTGTACTGTTTGGATGCTTTGCATATAGGTTTCTTATACTATATAGAAGCAACATATACAAAGATTTCAACCGTCTACCTGTTCCATTCACTGTTCTACTTGTCGAAAGTTACAAATAATTTCCGTTAAGGGATTAACAATGGGGATCGTAGTTTACTTAAACTTGAAGAACAAAAAATTGGCGAAGTGTACTGTTTGGATGCTTTGCATATATGTTTCTTAGACTATTTAGAAGCAATATATAGAAAGATTTCACCCGTCTACCTGTTCCATTCATTGTTCTACTTGTCGAAAGTTACAAATAATTTCCTATAAAGGATTAACAATGGGGCTCGTTGTTCACTTAAACTTGAAGAACAATAAATTGGCGAATTGTACTGTTTGGATGCTTTGCATATATGTTTCTTAGACTATATAGAAGCAATATATACAAAGATTTCAACCGTCTACCTGTTCCATTCATTGTTCTACTTGCCGAAAGTTACAAATAATTTCCGATAAAGGATTAACCATTGGGGCTCATTGTTTACTTAAACTTGAAGACCAAAAAATTGGCGAATTGTACTGTTTGGATGCTTTGCATATATGTTTCTTATACTATATAGAAGCAACATATACAAAGATTTCAACCGTCTACGTGTTCCAATCATTGTTCTACTTGTCGAAATTTACAAATAATTTCCTTTAAAGGATTAACAATGGGGCTCGTTGTTCACTTAAACTTGAAGAACAATAAATTGGCGAATTGTACTGTTTGGATGCTTTGCATATATGTTTCTTAGACTATATAGAAGAAATATATACAAAGATTTCAACCGTCTACCTGTTCCATTCATTGTTCTACTTGCCGAAAGTTACAAATAATTTCCGATAAAGGATTAACAATGGGGCTCATTGTTCACTTAAACTTGAAGGACAAAAAATTGGCGAATGGTACTGTTTGGATGCTTTGCGTACATGTTTCTTAGACTATATGGAAGCAATATATACAAGGATTTCAACCGTCTACCTGTTCCATTCATTGTTCTACTTGTCGAAAGTTACAAATAATTACCGATTACGGATTAACCATTGGGGCTCATTGTTCACTTAATCTTGAAGACCAACAAATTGGCGAACGGTACTGTTTGGATGCTTTGCGTACATGTTTCTTAGACTATATGGAAGCAATATATACAAAGATTTCAACCGTCTACGTGTTCCAATCATTGTTCTACTTGTCGAAATTTACAAATAATTTCCTTTAAAGGATTAACAATGGGGCTCGTTGTTCACTTAAACTTGAAGAACAATAAATTGGCGAATTGTACTGTTTGGATGCTTTGCATATGTGTTACTTAGACTATATAGAAGCAATATATACAAAGATTTCAACCGTCTACCTGTTCCATTCATTGTTCTACTTGCCGAAAGTTACAAATAATTTCCGATAAAGAATTAACCATTGGGGCTCATTGTTCACTTAAACTTGAAGAACAAAAAATTGGCGAATGGTACTGTTTGGATGCTTTGCGTACATGTTTCTTAGACTATATGGAAGCAATATATACAAAGATTTCAACCGTCTACGGGTTCCAATTATTGTTCTACTTGTCGAAAGTTACAAATAATTTCCGATAACGGATTAACCATTGGTGCTCATTGTTCACTTAAACTTGAAGAACAAAAAATTGGCGACTTGTACTGTTTGGATGCTTTGCATAAATGTTTCTTATACTATATAGAAGCAATATATACAAAGATTTCAACCGTCTACCTGTTCCATTCACTGTTCTACTTGTCGAAAGTTACAATTAATTTCCGTTAAAGGATTAACAAGGGGGCTCGTAGTTCACTTAAACTTGAAGAACAAAAAATTGGCGAATTGTACTGTTTGGATGCTTTGCATATATGTTTCGTAGGTTATATAGAAGCAATATATACAATGATTTCAACCGTCTACCTGATCCATTCATTGTTCTACTTGTCGAAATTTACAAATAATTTCCGTTAAAGGATTAACAATGGGGCTCGTAGTTCACTTAAACATGAAGAACAAAAAATTGGCGACATGTACTGTTTGGATGATTTGCACAGATGTTTCTTATACTATATAGAAGCAATATATACAAAGATTTCAACCGTCTACCTGTTCCATTCACTGTTCTACTTGTCGAAAGTTTCAAATAATTTCCGTTAAGGGATTAACAATGGGGATCGTAGTTTACTTAAACTTGAAGAACAAATAATTGGCGAATTGTACTGTTTGGATGCTTTGCATATATGTTTCTTAGACTATATAGAAGCAATATATACAAAGATTTCAACCGTTTACCTTTTCCATTCATTGTTCTACTTGTCGAAAGTTACAAATAATTTCCGATAAAGGATTAACAATGGGGCTCGTAGTTCACTTAAACTTGAAGAACAAAAAATTGGCGAATGGTACTGTTTGGATGCTTTGCATATATGTTTCTTAGATTATACAGAGGCAATATATACAAGGATTTCAACCGTCTACCTGTTCCATTCATTGTTCTACTTGTCGAAATTTACAAATAATTACCGATAAAGGATTAACCATTGGGGCTCATTGTTCACTTAAACTTGAAGAACAAAAAATTGGCGAATTGTACTGTTTGGATGCTTTGCATATATGTTTCTTAGATTATACAGAGGCAATATATACAAGGATTTCAACCGTCTACCTGTTCCATTCATTGTTCTACTTGTCGAAATTTACAAATAATTACCGATAAAGGATTAACCATTGGGGCTCATTGTTCACTTAAACTTGAAGAACAAAAAAGTGGCGAATGGTACTGTTTGGATGCTTTGCGTACATGTTTCTTACACTATATGGAAGCAATATATACAAAGATTTCAACCGTCTACGTGTTCCAATCATTGTTCTACTTGTCGAAAGTTACAAATAATTTCCGATAAAGGATTAACCATTGGGGCTCATTGTTCACTTAAACTTGAAGAACAAAAAATTGGCGAATGGTACTGTTTGGATGCTTTGCGTACATGTTTCTTAGACTACATAGAAACAACATATACAATGATTTCAACAGTCTACCTGTTCCATTCATTGTTCTACTTGCCGAAATTTACAAATAATTTCCGATAAAGGATTAACCATTGGGGCTCATTGTTCACTTAAATTTGAAGAACAAAAAATTGGCGAATGGTACTGTTTGGATGCTTTGCGTATATGTTTCTTAGACTATATGGAAGCAATATATACAAAGATTTCAACCGTCTACGTGTACCAATCATTGTTCTACTTGTCGAAAGTTACAAATAATTTCCGTTAAGGGATTAACAATGGGGATCGTAGTTTACTTAAACTTGAAGAACAAAAAATTGGCGAATTGTACTGTTTGGATGCTTTGCATATATGTTTCTTATACTATATAGAAGCAATATATACAAATATTTCAACCGTCTACCTGTTCCATTCATTGTTCTACTTGTCGAAAATTACAAATAATTTCCGATAATGGATTAACCATTGGGGCTCATTGTTCACTTAAACTTGAAGACCAAAAAATTGGCAAATGGTACTGTTTGGATGCTTTGCGTACATGTTTCTTAGACTATATGGAAGCAATATATACAAAGATTTCAACCGTCCACGTGTTCCAATCATTGTTCTACTTGTCGAAATTTACAAATAATTTCCTTTAAAGGATTAACAATGGGGCTCGTTATTCACTTCAACTTGAAGAACAAAAAAGTGGCGAATGGTACTGTTTGGATGCTTTGCGTACATGTTTCTTACACTATATGGAAGCAATATATACAAAGATTTCAACCGTCTACGTGTTCCAATCATTGTTCTACTTGTCGAAAGTTACAAATAATTTCCGATAAAGGATTAACCATTGGGGCTCATTGTTCACTTAAACTTGAAGAACAAAAAATTGGCGAATGGTACTGTTTGGATGCTTTGCGTACATGTTTCTTAGACTACATAGAAACAACATATACAATGATTTCAACAGTCTACCTGTTCCATTCATTGTTCTACTTGCCGAAAGTTACAAATAATTTCCGATAAAGGATTAACCATTGGGGCTCATTGTTCACTTAAACTTGAAGAACAAAAAATTGGCGTATGGTACTGTTTGGATGCTTTGCGTACATGTTTCTTAGACTATATGGAAGCAATATATACAAAGATTTCAACCGTCTACGTGTTCCAATCATTGTTCTACTTGTCGAAAGTTACAAATAATTTCCGTTAAGGGATTAACAATGGGGATCGTAGTTTACTTAAACTTGAAGAACAAAAAATTGGCGAATTGTACTGTTTGGATGCTTTGCATATATGTTTCTTATACTATATAGAAGCAATATATACAAATATTTCAACCGTCTACCTGTTCCATTCATTGTTCTACTTGTCGAAAATTACAAATAATTTCCGATAATGGATTAACCATTGGGGCTCATTGTTCACTTAAACTTGAAGACCAAAAAATTGGCGAATGGTACTGTTTGGATGCTTTGCGTACATGTTTCTTAGACTATATGGAAGCAATATATACAAAGATTTCAACCGTCTACGGGTTCCAATTATTGTTCTACTTGTCGAAAGTTACAAATAATTTCCGTTAAGGGATTAACAATGGGGATCGTAGTTTACTTAAACTTGAAGAACAAAAAATTGGCGAATTGTACTGTTTGGATGCTTTGCATATATGTTTCTTATACTATATAGAAGCAATATATACAAATATTTCAACCGTCTACCTGTTCCATTCATTGTTCTACTTGTCGAAAATTACAAATAATTTCCGATAAAGGATTAACAATGGGGCTCATTGTTCACTTAAACTTGAAGGACAAAAAATTGGCGAATGGTACTGTTTGGATGCTTTGCGTACATGTTTCTTAGACTATATGGAAGCAATATATACAAGGATTTCAACCGTCTACCTGTTCCATTCATTGTTCTACTTGTCGAAAGTTACAAATAATTACCGATTACGGATTAACCATTGGGGCTCATTGTTCACTTAATCTTGAAGACCAACAAATTGGCGAACGGTACTGTTTGGATGCTTTGCGTACATGTTTCTTAGACTATATGGAAGCAATATATACAAAGATTTCAACCGTCTACGTGTTCCAATCATTGTTCTACTTGTCGAAATTTACAAATAATTTCCTTTAAAGGATTAACAATGGGGCTCGTTGTTCACTTAAACTTGAAGAACAATAAATTGGCGAATTGTACTGTTTGGATGCTTTGCATATATGTTTCTTATACTATATATAAGCAATATATACAAATATTTCAACCGTCTACCTGTTCCATTCATTGTTCTACTTGTCGAAAATTACAAATAATTTCCGATAATGGATTAACCATTGGGGTTCATTGTTCACTTAAACTTGAAGACCAAAAAATTGGCGAATGGTACTGTTTGGATGCTTTGCGTACATGTTTCTTAGACTATATGGAAGCAATATATACAAAGATTTCAACCGTGTACGTGTTCCAATCATTGTTCTACTTGTCGAAATTTACAAATAATTTCCTTTAAAGGATTAACAATGGGGCTCGTTGTTCACTTCAACTTGAAGAACAAAAAATTGGCGAATGGTACTGTTTGGATGCTTTACATATATGTTTCTTAGACTATATAGAAGCAATATATACATTGATTTCAACCGGCTACCTGTTCCATTCATTGTTCTACTTGTCGCAAGATACAAATAATTTCCGTTAAAGTATTAACAATGGGGCTCGTAGTTCACTTAAACTTGAAGATCAAATAATTGGCGAATTGTACTGTTTGGACGCTTTGCATATATGTTTCTTAGACTATATAGAAGCAATACATACAATGATTTCAACAGTCTACCTGTTCCATTCATTGTTCTACTTGTCGAAATTTACAAATAATTTCCTTTAAAGGATTAACAATGGGGATAGTATTTTACTTAAACTTGAAGATCAAATAATTGGCGAATTGTACTGTTTGGACGCTTTGCATATATGTTTCTTAGACTATATAGAAGCAATATATACAATGATTTCAACAGTCTACCTGTTCCATTCATTGTTCTACTTGTCGAAAGTTACAAATAATTTCCGATAACGGATTAACCATTGGGGCTCATTGTTCACTTAAACTTGAGGAACAAAAAATTTGCGAATTGTACTGTTTTGATGCTTTGCATATATGTTTCTTATACTATATGGAAGCAATATATACAAAGATTTCAACCGTCTACGTGTTCCAATCATTGTTCTACTTGTCGAAAGTTACAAATAATTTCCGATAAAGGATTAACCATTGGGGCTCATTGTTCACTTAAACTTGAAGAACAAAAAATTGGCGAATGGTACTGTTTGGATGCTTTGCGTACATGTTTCTTAGACTACATAGAAACAACATATACAATGATTTCAACTGTCTACCTGTTCCATTCGTTGTTCTACTTGCCGAAATTTACAAATAATTTCCGATAAAGGATTAACCATTGGGGCTCATTGTTCACTTAAACTTGAAGAACAAAAAATTGGCGAATGGTACTGTTTGGATGCTTTGCGTACATGTTTCTTAGACTATATGGAAGCAATATATACAAAGATTTCAACCGTCTACGTGTTCCAATCATTGTTCTACTTGTCGAAAGTTACAAATAATTTCCGTTAAGGGATTAACAATGGGGATCGTAGTTTACTTAAACTTGAAGAACAAAAAATTGGCGAATTGTACTGTTTGGATGCTTTGCATATATGTTTCTTATACTATATAGAAGCAATATATACAAATATTTCAACCGTCTACCTGTTCCATTCATTGTTCTACTTGTCGAAAATTACAAATAATTTCCGATAATGGATTAACCATTGGGGCTCATTGTTCACTTAAACTTGAAGACCAAAAAATTGGCAAATGGTACTGTTTGGATGCTTTGCGTACATGTTTCTTAGACTATATGGAAGCAATATATACAAAGATTTCAACCGTCTACGTGTTCCAATCATTGTTCTACTTGTCGAAATTTTCAAATAATTTCCTTTAAAGGATTAACAATGGGGCTCATTGTTCACTTAAACTTGAAGAACAAAAAATTGGCGAATGGTACTGTTTGGACGCTTTGCATATATGTTTCTTAGACTATTTAGAAGCAATATATACATTGATTTCAACCGGCTACCTGTTCCATTCATTGTTCTACTTGTCGAAAATTACAAATAATTTCCGATAATGGATTAACCATTGGGGCTCATTGTTCACTTAAACTTGAAGACCAAAAAATTGGCGAATGGTACTGTTTGGATGCTTTGCGTACATGTTTCTTAGACTACATAGAAACAACATATACAATGATTTCAACAGTCTACCTGTTCCATTCATTGTTCTACTTGCCGAAAGTTACAAATAATTTCCGATAAAGGATTAACCATTGGGGCTCATTGTTCACTTAAACTTGAAGAACAAAAAATTGGCGAATGGTACTGTTTGGATGCTTTGCGTACATGTTTCTTAGACTATATGGAAGCAATATATACAAAGATTTCAACCGTCTACCTGTTCCATTCATTGTTCTACTTGCCGAATGTTACAAATAATTTCCGATAAAGGATTAACCATTGGGGCTCATTGTTCGCTTAAACTTGAAGATCAATAAATTGGCGAATTGTGCTGTTTGGATGCTTTGCATATATGTTTCTTATACTATATAGAAGCAATATATACAAAGATTTCAACCGTCTACCTGTTCCATTCATTGTTCTACTTGCCGAAAGTTACAAATAATTACCGATAAAGGATTAACCATTGGGGCTCATTGTTCAATTAAACTTGAAGAACAATAAATCGGCGAATTGTACTGTTTGGATGCTTTGCATATATGTTTCTTAGACTATATAGAAGCAATATATACAAAGATTTCAACCGTCTACCTGTTCCATTCATTGTTCTACTTGCCGAATGTTACAAATAATTTCCGATAAAGGATTAACCATTGGGGCTCATTGTTCGCTTAAACTTGAAGATCAATAAATTGGCGAATTGTGCTGTTTGGATGCTTTGCATATATGTTTCTTATACTATATAGAAGCAATATATACAAAGATTTCAACCGTCTACCTGTTCCATTCATTGTTCTACTTGTCGAAAGTTACAAATAATTACCGATAAAGGATTAACCATTGGGGCTCATTGTTCAATTAAACTTGAAGAACAAAAAATTGGCGAATTGTACTGTTTGGATGCTTTGCATATATGTTTCTTAGACTATATAGAAGCAATGTATACAAAGATTTCAACCGTCTACCTGTTCCATTCATTGTTCTACTTGTCGAAAGTTACAAATAATTTCCGTTAAGGGATTAACAATGGGGATCGTAGTTTACTTAAACTTGAAGAACAAAAAATTGGCGAATTATACTGTTTGGATGCTTTGCATATATGTTTCTTAGACTATATAGAAGCAATATATACAATGATTTCAACCGTCTACCTATTCCATTCATTGTTCTACTTGCCGAAATTTACAAATAATTTCCTTTAAAGGATTAACAATGGGGCTCGTAGTACACTTAAACTTGAAGAACAAAAAATTGGCGAATGGTACTGTTTGGATGCTTTGCATATATGTTTCTTATACTATATAGAAGCAATATATACAAAGATTTCAACCGTCTACGTGTTCCAATCATTGTTCAACTTGTCGAAATTTACAAATAATTTCCTTTAAAGGATAAACAATGGGGCTCGTTGTTCACTTCAACTTGAAGAACAAAAAAGTGGCGAATGGTACTGTTTGGATGCTTTGCGTACATGTTTCTTAGACTATATGGAAGCAATATATACAAAGATTTCAACCGTCTACGTGTTCCAATCATTGTTCTACTTGTCGAAAGTTACAAATAATTTCCGTTAAGGGATTAACAATGGGGATCGTAGTTTACTTAAACTTGAAGAACAAAAAATTGGCGAATTGTACTGTTTGGATGCTTTGCATATATGTTTCTTATACTATATAGAAGCAATATATACAAATATTTCAACCGTCTACCTGTTCCATTCATTGTTCTACTTGTCGAAAATTACAAATAATTTCCGATAATGGATTAACCATTGGGGCTCATTGTTCACTTAAACTTGAAGACCAAAAAATTGGCGAATGGTACTGTTTGGATGCTTTGCGTACATGTTTCTTAGACTATATGGAAGCAATATATACAAAGATTTCAACCGTCTACGTGTTCCAATCATTGTTCTACTTGTCGAAAGTTACAAATAATTTCCGATAAAGGATTAACCATTGGGGCTCATTGTTCACTTAAACTTGAAGAACAAAAAATTGGCGAATGGTACTGTTTGGATGCTTTGCGTACATGTTTCTTAGACTACATAGAAACAACATATACAATGATTTCAACTGTCTACCTGTTCCATTCGTTGTTCTACTTGCCAAAATTTACAAATAATTTCCGATAAAGGATTAACCATTGGGGCTCATTGTTCACTTAAACTTGAAGAACAAAAAATTGGCGAATGGTACTGTTTGGATGCTTTGCGTACATGTTTCTTAGACTATATGGAAGCAATATATACAAAGATTTCAACCGTCTACGTGTTCCAATCATTGTTCTACTTGTCGAAAGTTACAAATAATTTCCGTTAAGGGATTAACAATGGGGATCGTAGTTTACTTAAACTTGAAGAACAAAAAATTGGCGAATTGTACTGTTTGGATGCTTTGCATATATGTTTCTTATACTATATAGAAGCAATATATACAAATATTTCAACCGTCTACCTGTTCCATTCATTGTTCTACTTGTCGAAAATTACAAATAATTTCCGATAATGGATTAACCATTGGGGCTCATTGTTCACTTAAACTTGAAGACCAAAAAATTGGCAAATGGTACTGTTTGGATGCTTTGCGTACATGTTTCTTAGACTATATGGAAGCAATATATACAAAGATTTCAACCGTCTACGTGTTCCAATCATTGTTCTACTTGTCGAAATTTTCAAATAATTTCCTTTAAAGGATTAACAATGGGGCTCATTGTTCACTTAAACTTGAAGAACAAAAAATTGGCGAATGGTACTGTTTGGACGCTTTGCATATATGTTTCTTAGACTATTTAGAAGCAATATATACATTGATTTCAACCGGCTACCTGTTCCATTCATTGTTCTACTTGCCGAAAGTTACAAATAATTTCCGATAAAGGATTAACCATTGGGGCTCATTGTTCACTTAAACTTGAAGAACAAAAAATTGGCGAATGGTACTGTTTGGATGCTTTGCGTACATGTTTCTTAGACTATATGGAAGCAATATATACAAAGATTTCAACCGTCTACCTGTTCCATTCATTGTTCTACTTGCCGAATGTTACAAATAATTTCCGATAAAGGATTAACCATTGGGGCTCATTGTTCGCTTAAACTTGAAGATCAATAAATTGGCGAATTGTGCTGTTTGGATGCTTTGCATATATGTTTCTTATACTATATAGAAGCAATATATACAAAGATTTCAACCGTCTACCTGTTCCATTCATTGTTCTACTTGTCGAAAGTTACAAATAATTACCGATAAAGGATTAACCATTGGGGCTCATTGTTCAATTAAACTTGAAGAACAATAAATCGGCGAATTGTACTGTTTGGATGCTTTGCATATATGTTTCTTAGACTATATAGAAGCAATATATACAAAGATTTCAACCGTCTACCTGTTCCATTCATTGTTCTACTTGCCGAATGTTACAAATAATTTCCGATAAAGGATTAACCATTGGGGCTCATTGTTCGCTTAAACTTGAAGATCAATAAATTGGCGAATTGTGCTGTTTGGATGCTTTGCATATATGTTTCTTATACTATATAGAAGCAATATATACAAAGATTTCAACCGTCTACCTGTTCCATTCATTGTTCTACTTGTCGAAAGTTACAAATAATTACCGATAAAGGATTAACCATTGGGGCTCATTGTTCAATTAAACTTGAAGAACAAAAAATTGGCGAATTGTACTGTTTGGATGCTTTGCATATATGTTTCTTAGACTATATAGAAGCAATGTATACAAAGATTTCAACCGTCTACCTGTTCCATTCATTGTTCTACTTGTCGAAAGTTACAAATAATATCCGTTAAGGGATTAACAATGGGGATCGTAGTTTACTTATGCTTGAAGAACAAAAAATGGGCGAATGGTACTGTTTGGATGCTTTGCATATATGTTTCTTAGATTATATAGAGGCAATATATACAAGGATTTCAACCGTCTACCTGTTCCATTCATTGTTCTACTTGTCGAAATTTACAAATAATTACCGATAAAGGATTAACCATTGGGGTTCATTGTTCACTTAACCTTGAAGAACAAAAAATTGGCGAATTGTCCTGTTTGGATGCTTTGCATATATGTTTTTAGACTATATAGAAGCAATATATACAAAGATTTCAACCGTCTACCTTTTCCATTCATTGTTCTACTTGTCGAAAGTTACAAATAATTTCCTATAAAGGATTAACAATGGGGCTCATTGTTCACTTAAACTTGAAGAACAAAAAATTGGCGAATGGTACTGTTTGGATGCTTTGCGTACATGTTTCTTAGACTATATGGAAGCAATATATACAAAGATTTCAACTGTCTACCTGTTCCATTCATTGTTCTACTTGTCGCAAGTTACAAATAATTTCCGTTAAAGTATTAACAATGGGGCTCGTAGTTCACTTAAACTTGAAGATCAAATAATTGGCGAATTGTACTGTTTGGACGCTTTGCATATATGTTTCTTAGCCTATTTAGAAGCAATATATACAATGATTTCAACAGTCTACCTGTTCCATTCATTGTTCTACTTGTCGAAATTTACAAATAATTTCCTTTAAAGGATTAACAATGGGGCTCGTAGTTCACTTAAACTTGAAGAACAAAAAATGGGCGAATGGTACTGTTTGGATGCTTTGCATATATGTTTCTTAGATTATATAGAGGCAATATATACAAGGATTTCAACCGTCTACCTGTTCCATTCATTGTTCTACTTGTCGAAATTTACAAATAATTACCGATAAAGGATTAACCATTGGGGCTCATTGTTCACTTAACCTTGAAGAACAAAAAATTGGCGAATT
Source organism: Cerceris ruficornis (assembly GCA_963989415.1). NCBI lineage: Eukaryota > Metazoa > Arthropoda > Insecta > Hymenoptera > Crabronidae > Cerceris > Cerceris ruficornis. The sequence continues at coordinate 1,517,622 of CAXDIW010000192.1, forward strand.
GTACTGTTTGGATGACTTGCATATATGTTTTTAGACTATATAGAAGCAATATATACAAAGATTTCAACCGTCTACCTTTTCCATTCATTGTTCTACTTGTCGAAAGTTACAAATAATTTCCGATAAAGGATTAACAATGGGGCTCATTGTTCACTTAAACTTGAAGAACAATAAATCGGCGAATTGTACTGTTTGGATGCTTTGCATATATGTTTCTTAGACTATATAGAAGCAATATATACAAACATTTCAACCGTCTACCTGTTTCATTCATTGTTCTACTTGCCGAATGTTACAAATAATTTCCGATAAAGGATTAACCATTGGGGCTCATTGTTCGCTTAAACTTGAAGATCAATTAATTGGCGAATTGTGCTGTTTGGATGATTTGCATATATGTTTCTTATACTATATAGAAGCAATATATACAAAGATTTCAACCGTCTACCTGTTCCATTCATTGTTCTACTTGTCGAAAGTTACAAATAATTACCGATAAAGGATTAACCATTGGGGCTCATTGTTTACTTAAACTTGAAGAACATAAAATTGGCGAATTGTACTGTTTGGATGCTTTGCATATATGTTTCTTAGACTATATAGAAGCAATATATACAAAGATTTCAACCGTCTACCTGTTCCATTCATTGTTCTACTTGTCGAAAGTTACAAATAATTTCCTATAAAGGATTAACAATGGGGCTCATTGTTCACTTAAACTTGAAGAACAAAAAATTGGCGAATGGTACTGTTTGGATGCTTTGCGTACATGTTTCTTAGACTATATGGAAGCAATATATACAAAGATTTCAACCGTCTACGTGTTCCAATCATTGTTCTACTTGTCGAAATTTACAAATAATTTCCTTTAAAGGATTAATAATGGGGCTCGTTGTTCACTTAAACTTGAAGAACAAAAAATTGGCGAATGGTACTGTTTGGATGCTTTGCGTACATGTTTCTTAGACTATATAGAATCAATATATACATTGATTTCAACCGGCTACCTGTTCCATTCATTGTTCTACTTGTCGCAAGTTACAAATAATTTCCGTTAAAGTATTGTTACGCCGATATGAAGTTGGCGTACCGAGCGAAGCTGCTCCCTCGAACCCGTGGATCTAATCGAGGGATCGATTCGGCCGATCGTTGCTCCAGCGACCGGAAGCGTTTGGTGACCGGAAGTTGCAACCGAGTTGTCAGAAGACAGACGTTCGAATTACTGTTATTAGTTTATAAAGTTATAGTTTAATAAAGTCATTAGAATTATAATGCCGAGAAGACCCGGTCCCTCCGTGGGACATAACAGTATTAACAATGGGGCTCGTAATTCACGTAAACTTGAAGATCAAATAATTGGCGAATTGTACTGTTTGGATGATTTGCATATATGTTTCTTAGACTTTATAGAAGCAATATATATAAAGATTTCAACCGTCTACCTGTTCCATTCATTGTTCTACTTGTCGAAAGTTACAAATAATTTCCGATAAAGGATTAACAATGGGGCTCATTGTTCACTTAAACTTGAAGGACAAAAAATTGGCGAACGGTACTGTTTGGATGCTTTGCGTACATGTTTCTTAAACTATATGGAAGCAATATATACAATGATTTCAACCGTCTACCTGTTCCATTCATTGTTCTACTTGTCGAAAGTTACAAATAATTACCGATAAAGGACTAACCATTTGGGCTCATTGTTCACTTAAACTTGAAGAATAAGAAATTGGCGAATTGTACTGTTTGGATGATTTGCATATATGTTTCTTAGACTTTATAGAAGCAATATATAAAAAGATTTCAACCGTCTAACTGTTCCATTCATTGTTCTACTTGTCGCAAGTTACAAATAATTTCCGTTAAAGGATTAACAATGGGGCTCGTAGTTCACTTAAAATTGAAGATCAAATAATTGGCGAATTGTACTGTTTGGACGCTTTGCATATATGTTTCTTAGACTATATAGAAGCAATATATATAAAGATTTCAACCGTCTACCTGTTCCATTCATTGTTCTACTTGTCGAAAGTTACAAATAATTTCCGATAAAGGATTAACAATGGGGCTCATTGTTCACTTAAACTTGAAGGACAAAAAATTGGCGAACGGTACTGTTTGGATGCTTTGCGTACATGTTTCTTAAACTATATGGAAGCAATATATACAATGATTTCAACCGTCTACCTGTTCCATTCATTGTTCTACTTGTCGAAAGTTACAAATAATTACCGATAAAGGACTAACCATTTGGGCTCATTGTTCACTTAAACTTGAAGAATAAGAAATTGGCGAATTGTACTGTTTGGATGCTTTGCATATATGTTTCTTAGACTATATAGAAGCAATATATACAAAGATTTCAACCGTCTACCTGTTCCATTCATTGTTCTACTTGTCGAATGTTACAAATAATTTCCTTTAAAGGATTAACAATGGGGCTCATTGTTCACTTAAACTTGAAGAACAAAAAATTGGCGAATTGTACTGTTTGGATGCTTTGCATATATGTTTCTTAGACTATATAGAAGCAATATGTACAATAATTTCAACAGTCTACCTGTTCCATTCATTGTTCTTCTTGTCGAAATTTACAAATAATTTCCTTTAAAGGATTAACAATGGGGCTCGTAGTTCACATAAACTTGAAGAACAAAAAATTGGCGAATTGTACTGTTTGGATGCTTTGCATATATGTTTCTTAGACTATATAGAAGCAATATATACAAAGATTTCAACCGTCTACCTGTTCCATTCATTGTTCTACTTGTCGAATGTTACAAATAATTTCCTTTAAAGGATTAACATTGGGGCTCATTGTTCACTTAAACTTGAAGAACAAAAAATTGGCGAATTGTACTGTTTGGATGCTTTGCATATATGTTTTTTAGATTATATAGAAGCAATATATACAAAGATTTCAACCGTCTACCTGTTCGATTCATTATTCTACTTGTCGAAAGTTACAAATAATTTCCGATAAAGGATTAACAATGGGGCTCATTATTCACTTAAACTTGAAGGACAAAAAATTGGCGAATGGTACTGTTTGGATGCTTTGCGTACATGTTTCTTAGACTATATGGAAGCAATATATACAAAGATTTCAACCGTCTACGTGTTCCAATCATTGTTCTACTTGTCGAAATTTACAAATAATTTCCTTTAAAGGATTAACAATGGGGCTCGTTGTTCACTTAAACTTGAAGAACAAAAAAGTGGCGAATGGTACTGTTTGGATGCTTTGCATAGATGTTTCTTAGACTATTTAGAAGCAATATATAGAAATTGTCACCCGTCTACCTGTACTATTCATTGTTCTACTTGTAGAAAGTTACAAATAATTTCTATTCCATGATTATCAATGGGGCTCGCTGTTCACTTAAACTTGAAGATCAAAAAATTGGCGATTGTTACTGATTAAATGCTTTGCATATATGTTTCTTAGATTATATAGAAGCAATATATACAATGATTTCAACCGTCTACCAGTTCCATTCATTGTTCTACTTGTCGAAAATTACAAATAATTTCCGATAAAGGATTAACCATTGGAGCTCATTGTTCACTTAAACTTGAAGAACAAAAAATTGGCGAATGGTACTGTTTGGATGCTTTGCGTACATGTTTCTTAGACTATATGGAAGCAATATATACAAAGATTTCAACCGTCTACGTGTTCCAATCATTGTTCTACTTGTCGAAATTTACAAATAATTTCCTTTAAAGGATTAACAATGGGGCTCGTCGTTCACTTAAACTTGAAGAACAAAAAATTGGCGAATGGTACTGTTTGGATGCTTTGCATATATGTTTCTTAGACTATATAGAAGCAATATATACATTGATTTCACCCGTCTACCTGTACTATTCATTGTTGTACTTGTAGAAAGTTACAAATAATTTCTATTCCATGATTATCAATGGGGCTCGCTGTTCACTTAAACTTGAAGATCAAAAAATTGGCGATTGTTACTGTTTAGATGCTTTGCATATATGTTTCTTAGACTATATAGAAGCAATATATACAATGATTTCAACCGTCTACCAGTTCCATTCATTGTTCTACTTGTCGAAAATTACAAATAATTTCCGATAAAGGATTAACCATTGGGGCTCATTGTTCACTTAAACTTGAAGAACAAAAAATTGGCGAATGGTACTGTTTGGATGCTTTGCGTAAATGTTTCTTAGACTATATGGAAGCAATATATACAAAGATTTCAACCGTCTACGTGTTCCAATCATTGTTCTACTTGTCGAAATTTACAAATAATTTCCTTTAAAGGATTAACAATGGGGCTCGTTGTTAACTTAACCTTGAAGAACAATAAATTGGCGAATTGTACTGTTTGGATGCTTTGCATATATGTTTCTTAGACTATATAGAAGCAATATATACAAAGATTTCAACCGTCTACCTGTTCCATTCATTGTTCTACTTGTCGAAAGTTACAAATAATTTCCGATAAAGGATTAACCATTGGGGCTCATTGTTCACTTAAACTTGAAGAACAAAAAATTGGCGAATTGTACTGTTTGGATGCTTTGCATACATGTTTCGTAGACTATATAGAAGCAATATATACACTGATTTCAACCGTCTACATGGTCCATTCATTGTTCTATTTGTCGAAATTTACAAATAATTTCCTTTAAAGGATTAACAATGGGGCTCGTAGTTCACTTAAACTTGAAGAACAAAAAATTGGCGAATTGTACTGTTTGGATGCTTTGCATAGATGTGTTCTTAGACTATTTAGAAGCAATATATAGAAAGATTTCACCCGTCTACCTGTACTATTCATTGTTGTACTTGTAGAAAGTTACAAATAATTTCTATTCCATGATTATCAATGGGGCTCGCTGTTCACTTAAACTTGAAGATCAAAAAATTGGCGATTGTTACTGTTTAGATGCTTTGCATATATGTTTCTTAGACTATATAGAAGCAATATATACAATGATTTCAACCGTCTACCAGTTCCATTCATTGTTCTACTTGTCGAAAATTACAAATAATTTCCGATAAAGGATTAACCATTGGGGCTCATTGTTCACTTAAACTTGAAGAACAAAAAATTGGCGAATGGTACTGTTTGGATGCTTTGCGTACATGTTTCTTAGACTATATGGAAGCAATATATACAAAGATTTCAACCGTCTACGTGTTCCAATCATTGTTCTACTTGTCGAAATTTACAATTAATTTCCGTTAAAGGATTAACAATGGGGCTCGTAGTTCACTTAAACTTGAAGAACAAAAAATTGGCGAATTGTACTGTTTGGATGCTTTGCATACATGTTTCGTAGACTATATAGAAGCAATATATACAATGATTTCAACCGTCTACATGATCCATTCATTGTTCTATTTGTCGAAATTTACAAATAATTTCCTTTAAAGGATTAACAATGGGGCTCGTAGTTCACTTAAACTTGAAGAACAAAAAATTGGCGAATTGTACTGTTTGGATGCTTTGCATACATGTGTTCTTAGACTATTTAGAAGCAATATATAGAAAGATTTCACCCGTCTACCTGTACTATTCATTGTTGTACTTGTAGAAAGTTACAAATAATTTCTATTCCATGATTATCAATGGGGCTCGCTGTTCACTTAAACTTGAAGATCAAAAAATTGGCGATTGTTACTGATTAGATGCTTTGCATATATGTTTCTTAGATTATATAGAAGCAATATATACAATGATTTCAACCGTCTACCAGTTCCATTCATTGTTCTACTTGTCGCAAGTTACAAATAATTTCCGTTAAAGTATTAACAATGGGGCTCGTAGTTCACTTAAAATTGAAGATCAAATAATTGGCGAACGGTACTGTTTGGATGCTTTGCATACATGTTTCTTAAACTATATGGAAGCAATATATACAATGATTTCAACCGTCTACCTGTTCCATTCATTGTTCTACTTGTCGAAAGTTACAAATAATTTCCGATAAAGGACTAACCATTGGGGCTCATTGTTCACTTAAACTTGGAGAACAAAAAATTGGCGAATTGTACTGTTTGGATGCTTTGCATATATGTTTTTTAGATTATATAGAAGCAATATATACAAAGATTTCAACCGTCTACCTGTTCGATTCATTATTCTACTTGTCGAAAGTTACAAATAATTTCCGATAAAGGATTAACAATGGGGCTCATTGTTCACTTAAACTTGAAGGACAAAAAATTGGCGAATGGTACTGTTTGGATGCTTTGCGTACATGTTTCTTAGACTATATGGAAGCAATATATACAAGGATTTCAACCGTCTACCTGTTCCATTCATTGTTCTACTTGTCGAAAGTTACAAATAATTTCCGATAAAGGATTAACAATGGGGCTCATTGTTCACTTAAACTTGAAGAACAAAAAATTGGCGATTGGTACTGTTTGGATGCTTTGCATATATGTTTCTTAGACTATATAGAAGCAATATATATATATTGATTTCAACCGTCTACCTGTTCCACTCATTGTTCTACTTGTCGAAAGTTACAAATAATTTCCGTTAAAGTGTTAACAATGGGGCTCGTAGTTCACTTAAACTTGAAGATGAAATAATTGGCGAATCGTACTGTTTGGATGCTTTGCATATATGTTTCTTAGATTATATAGAAGCAATATATACAAAGATTTCAACCGTCTACCTGTTCCATTCATTGTTCTACTTGTCGAAAGCTACAAATAATTTCCGATAACGGATTAACCATTGGGGCTCATTGTTCACTTAAACTTGAAGAACAAAAAATTGGCGAATTGTACTTTTTGGATGCTTTGCACATATGTTTCTTAGACTATATAGAAGCAATATATACAAAGATTTCAACCGTCTACCTGTTCCATTCATTGATCTACTTGTCGAAAGTTACAAATAATTTCCGATAAAGGATTAACAATGGGTCTCATTGTTCACTTAAACTTGAAGAACAAAAAATTGGCGAATGGTACTCTTTGGATGCTTTGCGTATATGTTTCTTAGACTATATGGAAGCAATATATACAAAGATTTCAACCGTGTTCGTGTTCCAATCATTGTTCTACTTGTAGAAAGTTACAATTAATTTCCGTTAAAGGATTAACAATGGGGCTCGTAGTTCACATAAACTTGAAGAACAAAAAATTGGCGAATTGTACTGTTTGGATGCTTTGCATAGATGTTTCTTAGACTATTTAGAAGAAATATATAGAAAGATTTCACCCGTCTACCTGTACTATTCATTGTTCTACTTGTAGAAAGTTACAAATAATTTCCATTTCATGATTATCCATGGGGCTCGCTGTTCACTTAAACTTGAAGATCAAAAAATTGGCGATTGTTACTGTTTAGATGCTTTGCATATATGTTTCTTAGATTATATAGAAGCAATATATACAAAGATTTCAACCGTCTACCTGTTCCATTCATTGTTCTACTTGTCGAAAGCTACAAATAATTTCCGATAACGGATTAACCATTGGGGCTCATTGTTCACTTAAACTTGAAGAACAAAAAATTGGCGAATTGTACTGTTTGGATGCTTTGCATATATGTTTCCGATACTATATAGAAGCAATATATACAAAGATTTCAACCGTCTACCTGTTCCATTCACTGTTCTACTTGTCGAAAGTTACAAATAATTTCCGTTAAGGGATTAACAATGGGGATCGTAGTTTACTTAAACTTGAAGAACAAAAAATTGGCGAATGGTACTGTTTGGATGCTTTGCGTACATGTTTCTTAAACTATATGGAAGCAATATATACAATGATTTCAACCGTCTACCTGTTCCATTCTTTGTTCTACTTGTCGAAAGCTACAAATAATTTCCGATAACGGATTAACCATTGGGGCTCATGGTTCACTTAAACTTGAAGAACAAAAAATTGGCGAATTGTACTGTTTGGATGCTTTGCATAGATTTTTCTTAGACTATTTAGAAGCAATATATAGAAAGATTTCACCCGTCTACCTGTACTATTCATTGTTCTACTTGTAGAAAGTTACAAATAATTTCCATTTCATGATTATCAATGGGGCTCGCTGTTCACTTAAACTTGAAGATCAAAAAATTGGCGATTGTTACTGTTTAGATGCTTTGCATATATGTTTCTTAGATTATATAGAAGCAATATATACAAAGATTTCAACCGTCTACCTGTTCCATTCATTGTTCTACTTGTCGAAAGCTACAAATAATTTCCGATAACGGATTATCTATTGGGGCTCATTGTTCACTTAAACTTGAAGAACAAAAAATTGGCGAATTGTACTGTTTGGATGCTTTGCATATATGTTTCCGATACTATATAGAAGCAATATATACAAAGATTTCAACCGTCTACCTGTTCCATTCACTGTTCTACTTGTCGAAAGTTACAAATAAATTCCGTTAAGGGATTAACAATGGGGATCGTAGTTTACTTAAACTTGAAGAACAAAAAATTGGCGAATGGTACTGTTTGGATGCTTTGCATATATGTTTCTTAGACTATATGGAAGCAATATATACAAGGATTTCAACCGTCTACCTGTTCCATTCATTGTTCTACTTGTCGAAAGTTACAAATAATTTCCGTTAAAGGATTAACAATGGGGCTCATTGTTCACTTAAACTTGAAGAACAAAAAATTGGCGAATGGTACTGTTTGGATGCTTTGCATATATGTTTCTTAGACTATATAGAAGCAATATATACATTGATTTCAACCTTCTACCTGTTCCACTCATTGTTCTACTTGTCGCAAGTTACAAATAATTTCCGTTAAAGTGTTAACCATGGGGCTCGTAGTTCACTTAAACTTGAAGATGAAATAATTGGCGAATTGTACTGTTTGGATGCTTTGCATATATGTTTCTTAGATTATATAGAAGCAATATATACAAAGATTTCAACCGTATACCTGTTCCGTTCATTGTTCTACTTGTCGAAAGCTACAAATAATTTCCGATAACGGATTAACCATTTGGGCTCAGTGTTCACTTAAACTTGAAGAACAAAAAATTGGCGAATTGTACTGTTTGGATGCTTTGCATATATGTTTCTTAGACTATATAGAAGCAATATATACAAAGATTTCAACCGTCTACCTGTTCCATTCATTGATCTACTTGTCGAAAGTTACAAATAATTTCCGATAAAGGCTTAACAATGGGTCTCATTGTTCACTTAAACTTGAAGAACAAAAAATTGGCGAATGGTACTGTTTGGATGCTTTGCATATATGTTTCTTAGACTATATGGAAGCAATATATACAAAGATTTCAACCGTCTACGTGTTCCAATCATTGTTCTACTTGTAGAAAGTTACAATTAATTTCCGTTAAAGGATTAACAATGGGGCTCGTAGTTCACATAAACTTGAAGAACAAAAAATTGGCGAATTGTACTGTTTGGATGCTTTGCATAGATGTTTCTTAGACTATTTAGAAGCAATATATAGAAAGATTTCACCCGTCTACCTGTACTATTCATTGTTCTACTTGTAGAAAGTTACAAATAATTTCCATTTCATGATTATCAATGGGGCTCGCTGTTCACTTAAACTTGAAGATCAAAAAATTGGCGATTGTTACTGTTTAGATGCTTTGCATATATGTTTCTTAGATTATATAGAAGCAATATATACAAAGATTTCAACCGTCTACCTGTTCCATTCATTGTTCTACTTGTCGAAAGCTACAAATAATTTCCGATAACGGATTATCTATTGGGGCTCATTGTTCACTTAAACTTGAAGAACAAAAAATTGGCGAATTGTACTGTTTGGATGCTTTGCATATATGTTTCCGATACTATATAGAAGCAATATATACAAAGATTTCAACCGTCTACCTGTTCCATTCACTGTTCTACTTGTCGAAAGTTACAAATAAATTCCGTTAAGGGATTAACAATGGGGATCGTAGTTTACTTAAACTTGAAGAACAAAAAATTGGCGAATGGTACTGTTTGGATGCTTTGCATATATGTTTCTTAGACTATATGGAAGCAATATATACAAGGATTTCAACCGTCTACCTGTTCCATTCATTGTTCTACTTGTCGAAAGTTACAAATAATTTCCGATAAAGGATTAACAATGGGGCTCATTGTTCACTTAAACTTGAAGAACAAAAAATTGGCGAATGGTACTGTTTGGATGCTTTGCATATATGTTTCTTAGACTATATAGAAGCAATATATACATTGATTTCAACCTTCTACCTGTTCCACTCATTGTTCTACTTGTCGCAAGTTACAAATAATTTCCGTTAAAGTGTTAACAATGGGGCTCGTAGTTCACTTAAACTTGAAGATGAAATAATTGGCGAATTGTACTGTTTGGATGCTTTGCATATATGTTTCTTAGATCATATAGAAGCAATATATACAAAGATTTCAACCGTCTAACTGTTCCATTCATTGTTCTACTTGTCGAAAGCTACAAATAATTTCCGATAACGGATTAACCATTGGGGCTCAGTGTTCACTTAAACTTGAAGAACAAAAAATTGGCGAATTGTACTGTTTGGATGCTTTGCATATATGTTTCTTAGACTATATAGAAGCAATATATACAAAGATTTCAACCGTCTACCTGTTCCATTCATTGATCTACTTGTCGAAAGTTACAAATAATTTCCTTTAAAGGATTAACAATGGGGCTCGTCGTTCACTTAAACTTGAAGAACAAAAAATTGGCGAATGGTACTGTTTGGATGCTTTGCATATATGTTTCTTAGACTATATAGAAGCAACATATACATTGATTTCAACCGGCTACCTGTTCCATTCATTGTTCTACTTGTCGCAAGTTACAAATAATTTCCGTTAAAGTATTAACAATGGGGATCGTAGTTCACTTAAAATTGAAGATCAAATAATTGGCGAACGGTACTGTTTGGATGCTTTGCGTACACGTTTCTTAAACTATATGGAAGCAATATATACAATGATTTCAACCGTCTACCTGTTCCATTCATTGTTCTACTTGTCGAAAGTTACAAATAATTACCGATAAAGGACTAACCATTGGGGCTCATTGTTCACTTAAAATTGAAGAACAATAAATTGGCGAATTGTACTGTTTGGATGCTTTCCATATATGTTTCTTAGACTATATAGAAGCAATATATACAAAGATTTCAACCGTCTACCTGTTCCATTCATTGTTCTACTTGTCGAAAGTTACAAATAATTTCCTTTAAAGGATTAACAATGGGGCTCATTGTTCACTTAAACTTGAAGAACAAAAAATTGGCGAATTGTACTGTTTGGATGCTTTGCATATATGTTTCGTAGACTATATAGAAGCAATATATACAATGATTTCAACAGTCTACCTCTTCCATTCATTGTTCTACTTGCCGAAATTTACAAATAATTTCCTTTAGAGAATTAACAATGGGGCTCATTGTTCACTTAAACTTGAAGAACAAAAAATTGGCGAATTGTACTGTTTGGACGCTTTGCATATATGTTTCTTGGACTATATAGAAGCAATATATACAATGATTTCAACAGTCTACCTGTTCAATTCATTGTTCTACTTGTCGAAATTTACAAATAATTTCCGATAAAGGATTAACAATGGGGCTCATTGTTCACTTAAACTTGAAGAACAAAAAATTGGCGAATGGTACTGTTTGGATGCTTTGCATATATGTTTCTTAGACTATATAGAAGCAATATAAACATTGATTTCAACCGTCTACCTGTTCCACTCATTGTTCTACTTGTCGAAATTTACAAATAATTTCCGATAAAGGATTAACAATGGGGCTCATTGTTCACTTAAACTTGAAGAACAAAAAATTGGCGAATGGTACTGTTTGGATGCTTTGCATATATGTTTCTTAGACTATATAGAAGCAATATAAACATTGATTTCAACCGTCTACCTGTTCCACTCATTGTTCTACTTGTCGAAATTTACAAATAATTTCCGATAACGGATTAACCATTGGGGCTCATTGTTCACTTAAACTTGAAGAACAAAAAATTGGCGAATTGTTGTGTTTGGATGCTTTGCATATATGTTTCTTATACTATATAGAAGCAATATATACAAAGATTTCAACCGTCTACCTGTTCCATTCATTGATCTACTTGTCGAAAGTTACAAATAATTTCCGATAAAGGCTTAACAATGGGTCTCATTGTTCACTTAAACTTGAAGAACAAAAAATTGGCGAATGGTACTGTTTGGATGCTTTGCATATATGTTTCTTAGACTATATGGAAGCAATATATACAAAGATTTCAACCGTCTACGTGTTCCAATCATTGTTCTACTTGTAGAAAGTTACAATTAATTTCCGTTAAAGGATTAACAATGGGGCTCGTAGTTCACATAAACTTGAAGAACAAAAAATTGGCGAATTGTACTGTTTGGATGCTTTGCATAGATGTTTCTTAGACTATTTAGAAGCAATATATAGAAAGATTTCACCCGTCTACCTGTACTATTCATTGTTCTACTTGTAGAAAGTTACAAATAATTTCCATTTCATGATTATCAATGGGGCTCGCTGTTCACTTAAACTTGAAGATCAAAAAATTGGCGATTGTTACTGTTTAGATGCTTTGCATATATGTTTCTTAGATTATATAGAAGCAATATATACAAAGATTTCAACCGTCTACCTGTTCCATTCATTGTTCTACTTGTCGAAAGCTACAAATAATTTCCGATAACGGATTATCTATTGGGGCTCATTGTTCACTTAAACTTGAAGAACAAAAAATTGGCGAATTGTACTGTTTGGATGCTTTGCATATATGTTTCCGATACTATATAGAAGCAATATATACAAAGATTTCAACCGTCTACCTGTTCCATTCATTGATCTACTTGTCGAAAGTTACAAATAATTTCCGATAAAGGCTTAACAATGGGTCTCATTGTTCACTTAAACTTGAAGAACAAAAAATTGGCGAATGGTACTGTTTGGATGCTTTGCATATATGTTTCTTAGACTATATGGAAGCAATATATACAAAGATTTCAACCGTCTACGTGTTCCAATCATTGTTCTACTTGTAGAAAGTTACAATTAATTTCCGTTAAAGGATTAACAATGGGGCTCGTAGTTCACATAAACTTGAAGAACAAAAAATTGGCGAATTGTACTGTTTGGATGCTTTGCATAGATGTTTCTTAGACTATTTAGAAGCAATATATAGAAAGATTTCACCCGTCTACCTGTACTATTCATTGTTCTACTTGTAGAAAGTTACAAATAATTTCCATTTCATGATTATCAATGGGGCTCGCTGTTCACTTAAACTTGAAGATCAAAAAATTGGCGATTGTTACTGTTTAGATGCTTTGCATATATGTTTCTTAGATTATATAGAAGCAATATATACAAAGATTTCAACCGTCTACCTGTTCCATTCATTGTTCTACTTGTCGAAAGCTACAAATAATTTCCGATAACGGATTATCTATTGGGGCTCGCTGTTCACTTAAACTTGAAGATCAAAAAATTGGCGATTGTTACTGTTTAGATGCTTTGCATATATGTTTCTTAGATTATATAGAAGCAATATATACAAAGATTTCAACCGTCTACCTGTTCCATTCATTGTTCTACTTGTCGAAAGCTACAAATAATTTCCGATAACGGATTATCTATTGGGGCTCATTGTTCACTTAAACTTGAAGAACAAAAAATTGGCGAATTGTACTGTTTGGATGCTTTGCATATATGTTTCCGATACTATATAGAAGCAATATATACAAAGATTTCAACCGTCTACCTGTTCCATTCACTGTTCTACTTGTCGAAAGTTACAAATAAATTCCGTTAAGGGATTAACAATGGGGATCGTAGTTTACTTAAACTTGAAGAACAAAAAATTGGCGAATGGTACTGTTTGGATGCTTTGCATATATGTTTCTTAGACTATATAGAAGCAATATATACATTGATTTCAACCTTCTACCTGTTCCACTCATTGTTCTACTTGTCGCAAGTTACAAATAATTTCCGTTAAAGTGTTAACCATGGGGCTCGTAGTTCACTTAAACTTGAAGATGAAATAATTGGCGAATTGTACTGTTTGGATGCTTTGCATATATGTTTCTTAGATTATATAGAAGCAATATATACAAAGATTTCAACCGTATACCTGTTCCGTTCATTGTTCTACTTGTCGAAAGCTACAAATAATTTCCGATAACGGATTAACCATTTGGGCTCAGTGTTCACTTAAACTTGAAGAACAAAAAATTGGCGAATTGTACTGTTTGGATGCTTTGCATATATGTTTCTTAGACTATATAGAAGCAATATATACAAAGATTTCAACCGTCTACCTGTTCCATTCATTGATCTACTTGTCGAAAGTTACAAATAATTTCCGATAAAGGCTTAACAATGGGTCTCATTGTTCACTTAAACTTGAAGAACAAAAAATTGGCGAATGGTACTGTTTGGATGCTTTGCATATATGTTTCTTAGACTATATGGAAGCAATATATACAAAGATTTCAACCGTCTACGTGTTCCAATCATTGTTCTACTTGTAGAAAGTTACAATTAATTTCCGTTAAAGGATTAACAATGGGGCTCGTAGTTCACATAAACTTGAAGAACAAAAAATTGGCGAATTGTACTGTTTGGATGCTTTGCATAGATGTTTCTTAGACTATTTAGAAGCAATATATAGAAAGATTTCACCCGTCTACCTGTACTATTCATTGTTCTACTTGTAGAAAGTTACAAATAATTTCCATTTCATGATTATCAATGGGGCTCGCTGTTCACTTAAACTTGAAGATCAAAAAATTGGCGATTGTTACTGTTTAGATGCTTTGCATATATGTTTCTTAGATTATATAGAAGCAATATATACAAAGATTTCAACCGTCTACCTGTTCCATTCATTGTTCTACTTGTCGAAAGCTACAAATAATTTCCGATAACGGATTATCTATTGGGGCTCATTGTTCACTTAAACTTGAAGAACAAAAAATTGGCGAATTGTACTGTTTGGATGCTTTGCATATATGTTTCCGATACTATATAGAAGCAATATATACAAAGATTTCAACCGTCTACCTGTTCCATTCACTGTTCTACTTGTCGAAAGTTACAAATAAATTCCGTTAAGGGATTAACAATGGGGATCGTAGTTTACTTAAACTTGAAGAACAAAAAATTGGCGAATGGTACTGTTTGGATGCTTTGCATATATGTTTCTTAGACTATATGGAAGCAATATATACAAGGATTTCAACCGTCTACCTGTTCCATTCATTGTTCTACTTGTCGAAAGTTACAAATAATTTCCGATAAAGGATTAACAATGGGGCTCATTGTTCACTTAAACTTGAAGAACAAAAAATTGGCGAATGGTACTGTTTGGATGCTTTGCATATATGTTTCTTAGACTATATAGAAGCAATATATACATTGATTTCAACCTTCTACCTGTTCCACTCATTGTTCTACTTGTCGCAAGTTACAAATAATTTCCGTTAAAGTGTTAACAATGGGGCTCGTAGTTCACTTAAACTTGAAGATGAAATAATTGGCGAATTGTACTGTTTGGATGCTTTGCATATATGTTTCTTAGATTATATAGAAGCAATATATACAAAGATTTCAACCGTCTAACTGTTCCATTCATTGTTCTACTTGTCGAAAGCTACAAATAATTTCCGATAACGGATTAACCATTGGGGCTCAGTGTTCACTTAAACTTGAAGAACAAAAAATTGGCGAATTGTACTGTTTGGATGCTTTGCATATATGTTTCTTAGACTATATAGAAGCAATATATTCAAAGATTTCAACCGTCTACCTGTTCCATTCATTGATCTACTTGTCGAAAGTTACAAATAATTTCCTTTAAAGGATTAACAATGGGGCTCGTCGTTCACTTAAACTTGAAGAACAAAAAATTGGCGAATGGTACTGTTTGGATGCTTTGCATATATGTTTCTTAGACTATATAGAAGCAACATATACATTGATTTCAACCGGCTACCTGTTCCATTCATTGTTCTACTTGTCGCAAGTTACAAATAATTTCCGTTAAAGTATTAACAATGGGGATCGTAGTTCACTTAAAATTGAAGATCAAATAATTGGCGAACGGTACTGTTTGGATGCTTTGCGTACACGTTTCTTAAACTATATGGAAGCAATATATACAATGATTTCAACCGTCTACCTGTTCCATTCATTGTTCTACTTGTCGAAAGTTACAAATAATTACCGATAAAGGACTAACCATTGGGGCTCATTGTTCACTTAAAATTGAAGAACAATAAATTGGCGAATTGTACTGTTTGGATGCTTTCCATATATGTTTCTTAGACTATATAGAAGCAATATATACAAAGATTTCAACCGTCTACCTGTTCCATTCATTGTTCTACTTGTCGAAAGTTACAAATAATTTCCTTTAAAGGATTAACAATGGGGCTCATTGTTCACTTAAACTTGAAGAACAAAAAATTGGCGAATTGTACTGTTTGGATGCTTTGCATATATGTTTCGTAGACTATATAGAAGCAATATATACAATGATTTCAACAGTCTACCTCTTCCATTCATTGTTCTACTTGCCGAAATTTACAAATAATTTCCTTTAGAGAATTAACAATGGGGCTCATTGTTCACTTAAACTTGAAGAACAAAAAATTGGCGAATTGTACTGTTTGGACGCTTTGCATATATGTTTCTTGGACTATATAGAAGCAATATATACAATGATTTCAACAGTCTACCTGTTCAATTCATTGTTCTACTTGTCGAAATTTACAAATAATTTCCGATAAAGGATTAACAATGGGGCTCATTGTTCACTTAAACTTGAAGAACAAAAAATTGGCGAATGGTACTGTTTGGATGCTTTGCATATATGTTTCTTAGACTATATAGAAGCAATATAAACATTGATTTCAACCGTCTACCTGTTCCACTCATTGTTCTACTTGTCGAAATTTACAAATAATTTCCGATAACGGATTAACCATTGGGGCTCATTGTTCACTTAAACTTGAAGAACAAAAAATTGGCGAATTGTTGTGTTTGGATGCTTTGCATATATGTTTCTTATACTATATAGAAGCAATATATACAAAGATTTCAACCGTCTACGTGTTCCAATCATTGTTCTACTTGTCGAAATTTAAAAATAATTTCCTTTAAAGGATTAACAATGGGGCTCGTTGTTCACTAAACTTGAAGAACAAAAAATTGTCGAATTGTACTGTTTGGATGCTTTGCATATATGTTTCTTAGACTATATAGAAGCAATATATACAATGATTTCAACCGTCTACCTGTTCCATTCATTGTTCTACTTGTCGAAAGTTACAAATAATTTCCGATAAAGGATTAACAATGGGGCTCATTGTTCACTTAAACTTGAAGAACAAAAAATTGGCGAATGGTACTGTTTGGATGCTTTGCATATATGTTTCTTAGACTATATAGAAGCAATATATACATTGATTTCAACCTTCTACCTGTTCCACTCATTGTTCTACTTGTCGCAAGTTACAAATAATTTCCGTTAAAGTGTTAACAATGGGGCTCGTAGTTCACTTAAACTTGAAGATGAAATAATTGGCGAATTGTACTGTTTGGATGCTTTGCATATATGTTTCTTAGATCATATAGAAGCAATATATACAAAGATTTCAACCGTCTAACTGTTCCATTCATTGTTCTACTTGTCGAAAGCTACAAATAATTTCCGATAACGGATTAACCATTGGGGCTCAGTGTTCACTTAAACTTGAAGAACAAAAAATTGGCGAATTGTACTGTTTGGATGCTTTGCATATATGTTTCTTAGACTATATAGAAGCAATATATACAAAGATTTCAACCGTCTACCTGTTCCATTCATTGATCTACTTGTCGAAAGTTACAAATAATTTCCTTTAAAGGATTAACAATGGGGCTCGTCGTTCACTTAAACTTGAAGAACAAAAAATTGGCGAATGGTACTGTTTGGATGCTTTGCATATATGTTTCTTAGACTATATAGAAGCAACATATACATTGATTTCAACCGGCTACCTGTTCCATTCATTGTTCTACTTGTCGCAAGTTACAAATAATTTCCGTTAAAGTATTAACAATGGGGATCGTAGTTCACTTAAAATTGAAGATCAAATAATTGGCGAACGGTACTGTTTGGATGCTTTGCGTACACGTTTCTTAAACTATATGGAAGCAATATATACAATGATTTCAACCGTCTACCTGTTCCATTCATTGTTCTACTTGTCGAAAGTTACAAATAATTACCGATAAAGGACTAACCATTGGGGCTCATTGTTCACTTAAAATTGAAGAACAATAAATTGGCGAATTGTACTGTTTGGATGCTTTCCATATATGTTTCTTAGACTATATAGAAGCAATATATACAAAGATTTCAACCGTCTACCTGTTCCATTCATTGTTCTACTTGTCGAAAGTTACAAATAATTTCCTTTAAAGGATTAACAATGGGGCTCATTGTTCACTTAAACTTGAAGAACAAAAAATTGGCGAATTGTACTGTTTGGATGCTTTGCATATATGTTTCGTAGACTATATAGAAGCAATATATACAATGATTTCAACAGTCTACCTCTTCCATTCATTGTTCTACTTGCCGAAATTTACAAATAATTTCCTTTAGAGAATTAACAATGGGGCTCATTGTTCACTTAAACTTGAAGAACAAAAAATTGGCGAATTGTACTGTTTGGACGCTTTGCATATATGTTTCTTGGACTATATAGAAGCAATATATACAATGATTTCAACAGTCTACCTGTTCAATTCATTGTTCTACTTGTCGAAATTTACAAATAATTTCCGATAAAGGATTAACAATGGGGCTCATTGTTCACTTAAACTTGAAGAACAAAAAATTGGCGAATGGTACTGTTTGGATGCTTTGCATATATGTTTCTTAGACTATATAGAAGCAATATAAACATTGATTTCAACCGTCTACCTGTTCCACTCATTGTTCTACTTGTCGAAATTTACAAATAATTTCCGATAAAGGATTAACAATGGGGCTCATTGTTCACTTAAACTTGAAGAACAAAAAATTGGCGAATGGTACTGTTTGGATGCTTTGCATATATGTTTCTTAGACTATATAGAAGCAATATAAACATTGATTTCAACCGTCTACCTGTTCCACTCATTGTTCTACTTGTCGAAATTTACAAATAATTTCCGATAACGGATTAACCATTGGGGCTCATTGTTCACTTAAACTTGAAGAACAAAAAATTGGCGAATTGTTGTGTTTGGATGCTTTGCATATATGTTTCTTATACTATATAGAAGCAATATATACAAAGATTTCAACCGTCTACCTGTTCCATTCATTGATCTACTTGTCGAAAGTTACAAATAATTTCCGATAAAGGCTTAACAATGGGTCTCATTGTTCACTTAAACTTGAAGAACAAAAAATTGGCGAATGGTACTGTTTGGATGCTTTGCATATATGTTTCTTAGACTATATGGAAGCAATATATACAAAGATTTCAACCGTCTACGTGTTCCAATCATTGTTCTACTTGTAGAAAGTTACAATTAATTTCCGTTAAAGGATTAACAATGGGGCTCGTAGTTCACATAAACTTGAAGAACAAAAAATTGGCGAATTGTACTGTTTGGATGCTTTGCATAGATGTTTCTTAGACTATTTAGAAGCAATATATAGAAAGATTTCACCCGTCTACCTGTACTATTCATTGTTCTACTTGTAGAAAGTTACAAATAATTTCCATTTCATGATTATCAATGGGGCTCGCTGTTCACTTAAACTTGAAGATCAAAAAATTGGCGATTGTTACTGTTTAGATGCTTTGCATATATGTTTCTTAGATTATATAGAAGCAATATATACAAAGATTTCAACCGTCTACCTGTTCCATTCATTGTTCTACTTGTCGAAAGCTACAAATAATTTCCGATAACGGATTATCTATTGGGGCTCATTGTTCACTTAAACTTGAAGAACAAAAAATTGGCGAATTGTACTGTTTGGATGCTTTGCATATATGTTTCCGATACTATATAGAAGCAATATATACAAAGATTTCAACCGTCTACCTGTTCCATTCATTGATCTACTTGTCGAAAGTTACAAATAATTTCCGATAAAGGCTTAACAATGGGTCTCATTGTTCACTTAAACTTGAAGAACAAAAAATTGGCGAATGGTACTGTTTGGATGCTTTGCATATATGTTTCTTAGACTATATGGAAGCAATATATACAAAGATTTCAACCGTCTACGTGTTCCAATCATTGTTCTACTTGTAGAAAGTTACAATTAATTTCCGTTAAAGGATTAACAATGGGGCTCGTAGTTCACATAAACTTGAAGAACAAAAAATTGGCGAATTGTACTGTTTGGATGCTTTGCATAGATGTTTCTTAGACTATTTAGAAGCAATATATAGAAAGATTTCACCCGTCTACCTGTACTATTCATTGTTCTACTTGTAGAAAGTTACAAATAATTTCCATTTCATGATTATCAATGGGGCTCGCTGTTCACTTAAACTTGAAGATCAAAAAATTGGCGATTGTTACTGTTTAGATGCTTTGCATATATGTTTCTTAGATTATATAGAAGCAATATATACAAAGATTTCAACCGTCTACCTGTTCCATTCATTGTTCTACTTGTCGAAAGCTACAAATAATTTCCGATAACGGATTATCTATTGGGGCTCGCTGTTCACTTAAACTTGAAGATCAAAAAATTGGCGATTGTTACTGTTTAGATGCTTTGCATATATGTTTCTTAGATTATATAGAAGCAATATATACAAAGATTTCAACCGTCTACCTGTTCCATTCATTGTTCTACTTGTCGAAAGCTACAAATAATTTCCGATAACGGATTATCTATTGGGGCTCATTGTTCACTTAAACTTGAAGAACAAAAAATTGGCGAATTGTACTGTTTGGATGCTTTGCATATATGTTTCCGATACTATATAGAAGCAATATATACAAAGATTTCAACCGTCTACCTGTTCCATTCACTGTTCTACTTGTCGAAAGTTACAAATAAATTCCGTTAAGGGATTAACAATGGGGATCGTAGTTTACTTAAACTTGAAGAACAAAAAATTGGCGAATGGTACTGTTTGGATGCTTTGCATATATGTTTCTTAGACTATATAGAAGCAATATATACATTGATTTCAACCTTCTACCTGTTCCACTCATTGTTCTACTTGTCGCAAGTTACAAATAATTTCCGTTAAAGTGTTAACCATGGGGCTCGTAGTTCACTTAAACTTGAAGATGAAATAATTGGCGAATTGTACTGTTTGGATGCTTTGCATATATGTTTCTTAGATTATATAGAAGCAATATATACAAAGATTTCAACCGTATACCTGTTCCGTTCATTGTTCTACTTGTCGAAAGCTACAAATAATTTCCGATAACGGATTAACCATTTGGGCTCAGTGTTCACTTAAACTTGAAGAACAAAAAATTGGCGAATTGTACTGTTTGGATGCTTTGCATATATGTTTCTTAGACTATATAGAAGCAATATATACAAAGATTTCAACCGTCTACCTGTTCCATTCATTGATCTACTTGTCGAAAGTTACAAATAATTTCCGATAAAGGCTTAACAATGGGTCTCATTGTTCACTTAAACTTGAAGAACAAAAAATTGGCGAATGGTACTGTTTGGATGCTTTGCATATATGTTTCTTAGACTATATGGAAGCAATATATACAAAGATTTCAACCGTCTACGTGTTCCAATCATTGTTCTACTTGTAGAAAGTTACAATTAATTTCCGTTAAAGGATTAACAATGGGGCTCGTAGTTCACATAAACTTGAAGAACAAAAAATTGGCGAATTGTACTGTTTGGATGCTTTGCATAGATGTTTCTTAGACTATTTAGAAGCAATATATAGAAAGATTTCACCCGTCTACCTGTACTATTCATTGTTCTACTTGTAGAAAGTTACAAATAATTTCCATTTCATGATTATCAATGGGGCTCGCTGTTCACTTAAACTTGAAGATCAAAAAATTGGCGATTGTTACTGTTTAGATGCTTTGCATATATGTTTCTTAGATTATATAGAAGCAATATATACAAAGATTTCAACCGTCTACCTGTTCCATTCATTGTTCTACTTGTCGAAAGCTACAAATAATTTCCGATAACGGATTATCTATTGGGGCTCATTGTTCACTTAAACTTGAAGAACAAAAAATTGGCGAATTGTACTGTTTGGATGCTTTGCATATATGTTTCCGATACTATATAGAAGCAATATATACAAAGATTTCAACCGTCTACCTGTTCCATTCACTGTTCTACTTGTCGAAAGTTACAAATAAATTCCGTTAAGGGATTAACAATGGGGATCGTAGTTTACTTAAACTTGAAGAACAAAAAATTGGCGAATGGTACTGTTTGGATGCTTTGCATATATGTTTCTTAGACTATATGGAAGCAATATATACAAGGATTTCAACCGTCTACCTGTTCCATTCATTGTTCTACTTGTCGAAAGTTACAAATAATTTCCGATAAAGGATTAACAATGGGGCTCATTGTTCACTTAAACTTGAAGAACAAAAAATTGGCGAATGGTACTGTTTGGATGCTTTGCATATATGTTTCTTAGACTATATAGAAGCAATATATACATTGATTTCAACCTTCTACCTGTTCCACTCATTGTTCTACTTGTCGCAAGTTACAAATAATTTCCGTTAAAGTGTTAACAATGGGGCTCGTAGTTCACTTAAACTTGAAGATGAAATAATTGGCGAATTGTACTGTTTGGATGCTTTGCATATATGTTTCTTAGATTATATAGAAGCAATATATACAAAGATTTCAACCGTCTAACTGTTCCATTCATTGTTCTACTTGTCGAAAGCTACAAATAATTTCCGATAACGGATTAACCATTGGGGCTCAGTGTTCACTTAAACTTGAAGAACAAAAAATTGGCGAATTGTACTGTTTGGATGCTTTGCATATATGTTTCTTAGACTATATAGAAGCAATATATACAAAGATTTCAACCGTCTACCTGTTCCATTCATTGATCTACTTGTCGAAAGTTACAAATAATTTCCTTTAAAGGATTAACAATGGGGCTCGTCGTTCACTTAAACTTGAAGAACAAAAAATTGGCGAATGGTACTGTTTGGATGCTTTGCATATATGTTTCTTAGACTATATAGAAGCAACATATACATTGATTTCAACCGGCTACCTGTTCCATTCATTGTTCTACTTGTCGCAAGTTACAAATAATTTCCGTTAAAGTATTAACAATGGGGATCGTAGTTCACTTAAAATTGAAGATCAAATAATTGGCGAACGGTACTGTTTGGATGCTTTGCGTACACGTTTCTTAAACTATATGGAAGCAATATATACAATGATTTCAACCGTCTACCTGTTCCATTCATTGTTCTACTTGTCGAAAGTTACAAATAATTACCGATAAAGGACTAACCATTGGGGCTCATTGTTCACTTAAAATTGAAGAACAATAAATTGGCGAATTGTACTGTTTGGATGCTTTCCATATATGTTTCTTAGACTATATAGAAGCAATATATACAAAGATTTCAACCGTCTACCTGTTCCATTCATTGTTCTACTTGTCGAAAGTTACAAATAATTTCCTTTAAAGGATTAACAATGGGGCTCATTGTTCACTTAAACTTGAAGAACAAAAAATTGGCGAATTGTACTGTTTGGATGCTTTGCATATATGTTTCGTAGACTATATAGAAGCAATATATACAATGATTTCAACAGTCTACCTCTTCCATTCATTGTTCTACTTGCCGAAATTTACAAATAATTTCCTTTAGAGAATTAACAATGGGGCTCATTGTTCACTTAAACTTGAAGAACAAAAAATTGGCGAATTGTACTGTTTGGACGCTTTGCATATATGTTTCTTGGACTATATAGAAGCAATATATACAATGATTTCAACAGTCTACCTGTTCAATTCATTGTTCTACTTGTCGAAATTTACAAATAATTTCCGATAAAGGATTAACAATGGGGCTCATTGTTCACTTAAACTTGAAGAACAAAAAATTGGCGAATGGTACTGTTTGGATGCTTTGCATATATGTTTCTTAGACTATATAGAAGCAATATAAACATTGATTTCAACCGTCTACCTGTTCCACTCATTGTTCTACTTGTCGAAATTTACAAATAATTTCCGATAACGGATTAACCATTGGGGCTCATTGTTCACTTAAACTTGAAGAACAAAAAATTGGCGAATTGTTGTGTTTGGATGCTTTGCATATATGTTTCTTATACTATATAGAAGCAATATATACAAAGATTTCAACCGTCTACGTGTTCCAATCATTGTTCTACTTGTCGAAATTTAAAAATAATTTCCTTTAAAGGATTAACAATGGGGCTCGTTGTTCACTAAACTTGAAGAACAAAAAATTGTCGAATTGTACTGTTTGGATGCTTTGCATATATGTTTCTTAGACTATATAGAAGCAATATATACAATGATTTCAACCGTCTACCTGTTCCATTCATTGTTCTACTTGTCGAAAGTTACAAATAATTTCCGTCAAGGGATTAACAATGGGGATCGTAGTTTACTTAAACTTGAAGAACAAAAAATTGGCGAATTGTACTGTTTGGATGCTTTGCATATATGTTTCTTAGACTATTTAGAAGCAATATATACAATGATTTCAACAGTCTACCTGTTCCATTCATTGTTCTACTTGTCGAAATTTACAAATAATTTCCTTTAAAGGATTAACAATGGGGCTCGTAGTTCACTTAAACTTGAAGAACAAAAAAATGGCGCATGGTACTGTTTGGATGCTTTGCATATATGTTTCTTAGACTATATAGAAGCAATATATACAAAGATTTCAACCGTCTACCTGTTCCATTCACTGTTCTACTTGTCGAAAGTTACAAATAATTTCCGTTAAGGGATTAACAATGGGGATCGTTGTTCACTTAAACTTGAAGAACAAGAAATTGGCGAATTGTACTGTTTGGATGATTTGCATATATGTTTCTTAGACTATATAGAAGCAATATATACAATGATTTCAACCGTATACCTGTTCCATTCATTGTTCTACTTGTCGAAAGTTACAAATAATTTCCGATAACGGATTAACCATTGGGGCTCATTGTTCACTTAAACTTGAAGAACAAAAAATTGGCGAATTGTACTGTTTGGATGCTTTGCATATGTGTTTCTTATACTATATAGAAGCAATATATACAAAGATTTCAATCGTCTACCTGTTCCATTCACTGTTCTACTTGTCGAAAGTTAAAAATAATTTCCGTTAAGGGATTAACCATGGGGATCGTAGTTCACTTAAACTTGAAGAACAAAAAATTGGCGAATTGTACTGTTTGGATGCTTTGCATATATGTTTCGTAGACTATATAGAAGCAATATGTACAAATATTTCAACCGTCTAACTGTTCCATTCATTGTTCTACTTGTCGAAAATTACAAATAATTTCCGATAAAGGATTAACCATTGGTGCTCATTGTTCACTTAAACTTGAAGAACAAAAAATTGGCGAATGGTACTGTTTGGATGCTTTGCATATATGTTTCTTAGACTATATAGAAGCAATATATACAAAGATTTCAACCGTCTACCTTTTCCATTCATTGTTCTACTTGTCGAAAGTTACAAATAATTTCCGATAACGGATTAACCATTTGGGCTCATTGTTCACTTAAACTTGAAGTACAAAAAATTGGCGAATGGTACTGTTTGGATGCTTTGCATATATGTTTCTTAGACTATATAGAAGCAATATATACAAAGATTTCAACCGTCTACCTGTTCCATTCATTGTTCTACTTGTCGAAATTTACAAATAATTTCCGATAAAGGATTAACCATTGGGGCTCATTGTTCACTTAAACTTGAAGAACAAAAAATTGTCGAATGGTACTGTGTGGATGCTTTGCATATATGTTTCTTAGACTACATAGAAGCAATATATACAAAGATTTCAACCGTCTACCTGTTCCATTCATTGTTCTACTTGTCGAAAGTTACAAATAATTTCCGTTAAGGGATTAACAATGGGGATCGTAGTTTACTTAAACTTGAAGAACAAAAAATTGGCGAATTGTACTGTTTGGATGCTTTGCATATATGTTTCTTAGACTATATAGAAGCAATATATAAACAGATTTCAACCGTCTACCAGTTCCATTCATTGTTCTACTTGTCGAAAGTTACAAATAATTTCCGTTAAGGGATTAACAATGGGGATCGTAGTTTACTTAAACTTGAATAACAAAAAATTGGCGAATTGTACTGTTTGGACGCTTTGCATATATGTTTCTTGGACTATATAGAAGCAATATATACAATGATTTCAACAGTCTACCTGTTCCATTCATTGTTCTACTTGTCGAAATTTACAAATAATTTCCGATAAAGGATTAACAATGGGGCTCATTGTTCACTTAAACTTGAAGAACAAAAAATTGGCGAATGGTACTGTTTGGATGCTTGGCATATATGTTTCTTAGACTATATAGAAGCAATATAAACATTGATTTCAACCGTCTACCTGTTCCACTCATTGTTCTACTTGTCGAAAGTTACAAATAATTTCCGATAACGGATTAACCATTGGGGCTCATTGTTCACTTAAACTTGAAGAACAAAAAATTGGCGAATTGTACTGTTTGGATGCTTTGCATATATGTTTCTTATACTATATAGAAGCAATATATACAAAGATTTCAACCGTCTACCTGTTCCATTCACTGTTCTACTTGTCGAAAGTTACAAATAATTTCCGTTAAGGGATTAACAATGGGGATCGTAGTTTACTTAAACTTGAAGAACAAAAAATTGGCGAATTGTACTGTTTGAATGCTTTGCATAAATGTTTCTTAGACTATATAGAAGCAATATATACAATGATTTCAAGAGTCCACCTGTTCCATTCATTGTTCTACTTGTCGAAAGTTACAAATAATTTCCTTTAAAGGATTAACAATGGAGCTCGCAGTTCACTTAAACTTGAAGAACAAAAAATTGGCGAATGGTACTGTTTGGATGCTTTGCATATATGTTTCTTATACTATATAGAAGCAATAGATACAAAGATTTCAACCGTCTACCTGTTCCATTCAATGTTCTACTTGTCGAAAGTTACAAATAATTTCCGATAAAGGATTAACAATGGGGCTCATTGTTCACTTAAACTTGAAGAACAAAAAATTGGCGAATGGTACTGTTTGGATGCTTTGCATATATGTTTCTTAGACTATATGGAAGCAATATATACAAAGATTTCAACCGTCTGCGTGTTCCAATCATTGTTCTACTTGTAGAAAGTTACAATTAATTTCCGTTAAAGGATTAACAATGGGGCTCGTAGTTCACTTAAACTTGAAGAACAAAAAATTGGCGAATTGTACTGTTTGGATGCTTTGCATATATGTTTCGTAGGTTATATAGAAGCAATATATACAATGATTTCAACCGTCTACCTGATCCATTCATTGTTCTACTTGCCGAAATTTACAAATAATTTCCTTTAAAGGATTAACAATGGGGCTCGTTGTTCACTTAAACTAGAAGAACGAAAAATTGGCGAATGGTACTGATTGGATGCTTTGCATATATGTTTCTTAGATTATATAGAAGCAATATATACAAAGATTTCAACCGTCTACCTGTTCCATTCATTGTTCTACTTGTCGAAAATTACAAATAATTTCCGATAAAGGATTAACCATTGGGGCTCATTGTTCACTAAACTTGAAGAACAAAAAATTGTCGAATTGTACTGTTTGGATGCTTTGCATATATGTTTCTTAGACTATATAGAAGCAATATATACAATGATTTCAACCGTCTACCTGTTCCATTCATTGTTCAACTTGTCGAAAGTTACAAATAATTTCCGTCAAGGGATTAACAATGGGGATCGTAGTTTACTTAAACTTGAAGAACAAAAAATTGGCGAATTGTACTGTTTGGATGCTTTGCATATATGTTTCTTAGACTATTTAGAAGCAATATATACAATGATTTCAACAGTCTACCTGTTCCATTCATTGTTCTACTTGTCGAAATTTACAAATAATTTCCTTTAAAGGATTAACAATGGGGCTCGTAGTTCACTTAAACTTGAAGAACAAAAAAATGGCGCATGGTACTGTTTGGATGCTTTGCATATATGTTTCTTAGACTATATAGAAGCAATATATACAAAGATTTCAACCATCTACCTGTTCCATTCACTGTTCTACTTGTCGAAAGTTACAAATAATTTCCGTTAAGGGATTAACAATGGGGATCGTAGTTCACTTAAACTTGAAGAACAAAAAATTGGCGAATGGTACTGTTTGGATGCTTTGCATATATGTTTCTTATACTATATAGAAGCAATAGATACAAAGATTTCAACCGTCTACCTGTTTCATTCAATGTTCTACTTGTCGAAAGTTACAAATAATTTCCGATAAAGGATTAACAATGGGGCTCATTGTTCACTTAAACTTGAAGAACAAAAAATTGGCGAATGGTACTGTTTGGATGCTTTGCATATATGTTTCTTAGACTATATGGAAGCAATATATACAAAGATTTCAACCGTCTGCGTGTTCCAATCATTGTTCTACTTGTAGAAAGTTACAATTAATTTCCGTTAAAGGATTAACAATGGGGCTCGTAGTTCACTTAAACTTGAAGAACAAAAAATTGGCGAATTGTACTGTTTGGATGCTTTGCATATATGTTTCGTAGGTTATATAGAAGCAATATATACAATGATTTCAACCGTCTACCTGATCCATTCATTGTTCTACTTGTCGAAATTTACAAATAATTTCCTTTAAAGGATTAACAATGGGGCTCGTTGTTCACTTAAACTAGAAGAACGAAAAATTGGCGAATGGTACTGATTGGATGCTTTGCATATATGTTTCTTAGATTATATAGAAGCAATATATACAAAGATTTCAACCGTCTACCTGTTCCATTCATTGTTCTACTTGTCGAAAGTTACAAATAATTTCCGATAAAGGATTAACCATTGGGGCTCATTGTTCACTAAACTTGAAGAACAAAAAATTGTCGAATTGTACTGTTTGGATGCTTTGCATATATGTTTCTTAGACTATATAGAAGCAATATATACAATGATTTCAACCGTCTACCTGTTCCATTCATTGTTCAACTTGTCGAAAGTTACAAATAATTTCCGTCAAGGGATTAACAATGGGGATCGTAGTTTACTTAAACTTGAAGAACAAAAAATTGGCGAATTGTACTGTTTGGATGCTTTGCATATATGTTTCTTAGACTATTTAGAAGCAATATATACAATGATTTCAACTGTCTACCTGTTCCATTCATTGTTCTACTTGTCGAAATTTACAAATAATTTCCTTTAAAGGATTAACAATGGGGCTCGTAGTTCACTTAAACTTGAAGAACAAAAAAATGGCGCATGGTACTGTTTGGATGCTTTGCATATATGTTTCTTAGACTATATAGAAGCAATATATACAAAGATTTCAACCATCTACCTGTTCCATTCACTGTTCTACTTGTCGAAAGTTACAAATAATTTCCGTTAAGGGATTAACAATGGGGATCGTAGTTCACTTAAACTTGAAGAACAAAAAATTGGCGAATTGTACTGTTTGGATGCTTTGCATATATGTCTCTTAGACTATATAGAAGCAATATATAAAAAGATTTCAACCGTCTACCAGTTCCATTCATTGTTCTACTTGTCGAAAGTTACAAATAATTTCCGTTAAGGGATTAACAATGGGGATCGTAGTTTACTTAAACTTGAATAACAAAAAATTGGCGAATTGTACTGTTTGGATGCTTTGCATATATGTTTCTTAGACTATATAGAAGCAATATGTACAATGATTTCAACAGTCTACCTATTCCATTCATTGTTCTACTTGCCGAAATTTACAAATAATTTCCTTTAGAGAATTAACAATGGGGCTCATTGTTCACTTAAACTTGAAGAACAAAAAATTGGCGAATTGTACTGTTTGGACGCTTTGCATATATGTTTCTTGGACTATATAGAAGCAATATATACAATGATTTCAACAGTCTACCTGTTCCATTCATTGTTCTACTTGTCGAAATTTCCAAATAATTTCCGATAAAGGATTAACAATGGGGCTCATTGTTCATTTAAACTTGAAGAACAAAAAATTGGCGAATGTTACTGTTTGGATGCTATGCATATATGTTTCTTAGACTATATAGAAGCAATATAAACATTGATTTCAACCGTCTACCTGTTCCACTCATTGTTCTACTTGTCGAAAGTTACAAATAATTTCCGATAACGGATTAACCATTGGGGCTCATTGTTCACTTAAACTTGAAGAACAAAAAATTGGCGAATTGTACTGTTTGGATGCTTTGCATATATGTTTCTTATACTATATAGAAGCAATATATACAAAGATTTCAACCGTCTACCTGTTCCATTCACTGTTCTACTTGTCGAAAGTTACAAATAATTTCCGTTAAGGGATTAACAATGGGGATCGTAGTTTACTTAAACTTGAAGAACAAAAAAATGGCGCATGGTACTGTTTGGATGCTTTGCATATATGTTTCTTAGACTATATAGAAGCAATATATACAAAGATTTCAACCATCTACCTGTTCCATTCATTGTTCCACTTGTCGAAAGTTACAAATAATTTCCGATGACGGATTAACCATTGGGGCTCATTGTTCACTTAAACTTGAAGAACAAAAAATTGGCGAATTGTACTGTTTGGATGCTTTGCATATATGTTTCTTATACTATAAAGAAGCAATATATACAAAGATTTCAACCCTCTACGGGTTCCAATCATTGTTCTGCTTGTCGAAAGTTACAAATAATTTCCGTTAAGGGATTAACAATGGGGATCGTAGTTCACTTAAACTTCAAGATCAAATAATTGGCGAATTGTACTGTTTGGATGATTTGCATATATGTTTCGTAGGTTATATAGAAGCAATATATACAATGATTTCAACCGTCTACCTGATCCATTCATTGTTCTACTTGTCGAAATTTACAAATAATTTCTTTTAAAGGATTAACAATGGGGCTCGTTGTTCACTTAAACTAGAAGAACAAAAAATTGGCGAATGGTACTAATTGGATGCTTTGCATATATGTTTCTTAGATTATATAGAAGCAATATATACAAAGATTTCAACCGTCTACCTGTTCCATTCACTGTTCTACTTGTCGAAAGTTACAAATAATTTCCGTTAAGGGATTAACAATGGGGCTCGTAGTTCACTTAAACTTGAAGAACAAAAAATTGGCGAATGGTACTGTTTGGATGCTTTGCATATATGTTTCTTAGACTATATGGAAGCAATATATACAAAGATTTCAACCGTCTGCGTGTTCCAATCATTGTTCTACTTGTAGAAAGTTACAATTAATTTCCGTTAAAGGATTAACAATGGGGCTCGTTGTTCACTTAAACTAGAAGAACAAAAAATTGGCGAATGGTACTGATTGGATGCTTTGCATATATGTTTCTTAGATTATATAGAAGCAATATATACAAAGATTTCAACCGTCTACCTGTTCCATTCATTGTTCTACTTGTCGAAAATTACAAATAATTTCCGATAAAGGATTAACCATTGGGGCTCATTGTTCACTAAACTTGAAGAACAAAAAATTGTCGAATTGTACTGTTTGGATGCTTTGCATATATGTTTCTTAGACTATATAGAAGCAATATATACAATGATTTCAACCGTCTACCTGTTCCATTCATTGTTCTACTTGTCGAAAGTTACAAATAATTTCCGTCAAGGGATTAACAATGGGGATCGTAGTTTACTTAAACTTGAAGAACAAAAAAATGGCGCATGGTACTGTTTGGATGCTTTGCATATATGTTTCTTAGACTATATAGAAGCAATATATACAAAGATTTCAACCATCTACCTGTTCCATTCATTGTTCCACTTGTCGAAAGTTACAAATAATTTCCGATGACGGATTAACCATTGGGGCTCATTGTTCACTTAAACTTGAAGAACAAAAAATTGGCGAATTGTACTGTTTGGATGCTTTGCATATATGTTTCTTATACTATAAAGAAGCAATATATACAAAGATTTCAACCGTCTACCTGTTCCATTCACTGTTCTACTTGTCGAAAGTTACAAATAATTTCCGTTAAGGGATTAACAATGGGGATCGTAGTTCACTTAAACTTGAAGAACAAAAAATTGGCGAATTGTACTGTTTGGATGCTTTGCGTACATGTTTCTTAGACTATATGGAAGCAATATATACAAAGATTTCAACCGTCCACGTGTTCCAATCATTGTTCTACTTGTCGAAATTTACAAATAATTTCCTTTAAAGGATTAACAATGGGGCTCGTTGTTCACTTAAACTTGAAGAACAAAAAAGTGGCGAATTGTACTGTTTGGATGCTTTGCATATATGTTTCTTAGACTATAAAGAAGCAATATATACATTGATTTCAACCGTCTACCTGTTCCATTCATTGTTCTACTTGTCGCAAGTTACAAATAATTTCCGTTAAAGTATTAATAATGGGGCTCGTAGTTCACTTAAACTTGAAGATCAAATAATTGGCGAATTGTACTGTTTGGATGATTTGCATATATGTTTCTTAGACTATATAGAAGCAATATATACAAAGATTTCAACCGTCTACCTGTTCCATTCATTGTTCTACTTGTCGAAAATTACAAATAATTTCCGATAAAGGATTAACCATTGGGGCTCATTGTTCACTTAAACTTGAAGAACAAAAAATTGGCGAATGGTACTGTTTGGATGCTTTGCGTACATGTTTCTTAGACTATATGGAAGCAATATATACAAAGATTTCAACCCTCTACGGGTTCCAATCATTGTTCTGCTTGTCGAAAGTTACAAATAATTTCCGTTAAGGGATTAACAATGGGGATCGTAGTTCACTTAAACTTCAAGATCAAATAATTGGCGAATTGTACTGTTTGGATGATTTGCATATATGTTTCTTAGACTATATAGAAGCAATATATACAAAGATTTCAACCGTCTGCGTGTTCCAATCATTGTTCTACTTGTAGAAAGTTACAATTAATTTCCGTTAAAGGATTAACAATGGGGCTCGTAGTTCACTTAAACTTGAAGAACAAAAAATTGGCGAATTGTACTGTTTGGATGCTTTGCATATATGTTTCGTAGGTTATATAGAAGCAATATATACAATGATTTCAACCGTCTACCTGATCCATTCATTGTTCTACTTGTCGAAATTTACAAATAATTTCCTTTAAAGGATTAACAATGGGGCTCGTTGTTCACTTAAACTAGAAGAACAAAAAATTGGCGAATGGTACTAATTGGATGCTTTGCATATATGTTTCTTAGATTATATAGAAGCAATATATACAAAGATTTCAACCGTCTACCTGTTCCATTCACTGTTCTACTTGTCGAAAGTTACAAATAATTTCCGTTAAGGGATTAACAATGGGGCTCGTAGTTCACTTAAACTTGAAGAACAAAAAATTGGCGAATGGTACTGTTTGGGTGCTTTGCATATATGTTTCTTAGACTATATGGAAGCAATATATACAAAGATTTCAACCGTCTGCGTGTTCCAATCATTGTTCTACTTGTAGAAAGTTACAATTAATTTCCGTTAAAGGATTAACAATGGGGCTCGTTGTTCACTTAAACTAGAAGAACAAAAAATTGGCGAATGGTACTGATTGGATGCTTTGCATATATGTTTCTTAGATTATATAGAAGCAATATATACAAAGATTTCAACCGTCTACCTGTTCCATTCATTGTTCTACTTGTCGAAAATTACAAATAATTTCCGATAAAGGATTAACCATTGGGGCTCATTGTTCACTAAACTTGAAGAACAAAAAATTGTCGAATTGTACTGTTTGGATGCTTTGCATATATGTTTCTTAGACTATATAGAAGCAATATATACAATGATTTCAACCGTCTACCTGTTCCATTCATTGTTCTACTTGTCGAAAGTTACAAATAATTTCCGTCAAGGGATTAACAATGGGGATCGTAGTTTACTTAAACTTGAAGAACAAAAAAATGGCGCATGGTACTGTTTGGATGCTTTGCATATATGTTTCTTAGACTATATAGAAGCAATATATACAAAGATTTCAACCATCTACCTGTTCCATTCATTGTTCCACTTGTCGAAAGTTACAAATAATTTCCGATGACGGATTAACCATTGGGGCTCATTGTTCACTTAAACTTGAAGAACAAAAAATTGGCGAATTGTACTGTTTGGATGCTTTGCATATATGTTTCTTATACTATAAAGAAGCAATATATACAAAGATTTCAACCGTCTACCTGTTCCATTCACTGTTCTACTTGTCGAAAGTTACAAATAATTTCCGTTAAGGGATTAACAATGGGGATCGTAGTTCACTTAAACTTGAAGAACAAAAATTGGCGAATTGTATTGTTTGGATGCTTTGCGTACATGTTTCTTAGACTATATGGAAGCAATATATACAAAGATTTCAACCGTCCACGTGTTCCAATCATTGTTCTACTTGTCGAAATTTACAAATAATTTCCTTTAAAGGATTAACAATGGGGCTCGTTGTTCACTTAAACTTGAAGAACAAAAAAGTGGCGAATTGTACTGTTTGGATGCTTTGCATATATGTTTCTTAGACTATAAAGAAGCAATATATACATTGATTTCAACCGTCTACCTGTTCCATTCATTGTTCTACTTGTCGCAAGTTACAAATAATTTCCGTTAAAGTATTAATAATGGGGCTCGTAGTTCACTTAAACTTGAAGATCAAATAATTGGCGAATTGTACTGTTTGGATGATTTGCATATATGTTTCTTAGACTATATAGAAGCAATATATACAAAGATTTCAACCGTCTACCTGTTCCATTCATTGTTCTACTTGTCGAAAGTTACAAATAATTTCCGTTAAGGGATTAACAATGGGGATCGTAGTTTACTTAAACTTGAAGAACAAGAAATTGGCAAATTGTACTGTTTGGATGATTTGCATATATGTTTCTTAGACTATATAGAAGCAATATATACAAAGATTTCAACCATCTACCTGTTCCATTCATTGTTCTACTTGTCGAAATTTAAAAATAATTTCCTTTAAAGGATTAACAATGGGGCTCGTTGTTCACTTAAACTTGAAGAACAATAAATTGGCGAATTGTACTGTTTGGATGCTTTGCATATGTGTTTCTTAGACTATATAGAAGCAATATATACAAAGATTTCAACTGTCTACCTGTTCCATTCATTGTTCTACTTGCCGAAAGTTACAAATAATTTCCGATAAAGGATTAACCATTGGGGCTCATTGTTCACTTAAACTTGAAGAACAAAAAATTGGCGAATGGTACTGTTTGGATGCTTTGCGTACATGTTTCTTAGACTATATGGAAGCAATATATACAAAGATTTCAACCCTCTACGGGTTCCAATCATTGTTCTGCTTGTCGAAAGTTACAAATAATTTCCGTTAAGGGATTAACAATGGGGATCGTAGTTTACTTAAACTTGAAGAACAAAAAATTGGCGAATTGTACTGTTTGGATGCATTGCATAGATGTTTCTTAGACCATTTAGAAGCAATATATAGAAAGATTTCACCCGTCTACCTGTACTATTCATTGTTCTACTTGTAGAAAGTTACAAATAATTACCGATAAAGGATTAATCATTGGGGCTCATTGTTCACTTAAACTTGAAGAACAAAAAGTTGGCGAATTGTACTGTTTGGATTCTTTGCATATATGTTTCTTATACTATATAGAAGCAATATATACAAAGATTTCAGCCATCTACCTGTTCCATTCATTGTTCTACTTGTCGAAAGTTACAAATAATTTCCGATAACGGATTAACCATTGGTGCTCATTGTTCACTTAAACTTGAAGAACAAAAAATTGGCGAATTGTACTGTTTGGATGCTTTGCATATATGTTTCTTATACTATATAGAAGCAATATATACAAAGATTTCAACCGGCTACCTGTTCCATTCATTGTTCTACTTGTCGAAATTTACAAATAATTTCCGATAAAGGATTAACCATTGGGGCTCATTGTTCACTTAAACTTGAAGAACAAAAAATTGGCGAATTGTACTGTTTGGATGCTTTGCATATATGTTTCTTAGACTATATAGAAGCAATATATACAAAGATTTCAACCGTCTACCTGATCCTTTCATTGTTCTACTTGTCGAAATTTACAAATAATTTCCTTTAAAGGATTATCAATGGGGCTCGTTGTTCACTTAAACTTGAAGAACAAAAAAGTGGCGAATTGTACTGTTTGGATGCTTTGCATATATGTTTCTTAGACTATAAAGAAGCAATATATACATTGATTTCAACCGTCTACCTGTTCCATTCATTGTTCTACTTGTCGCAAGTTACAAATAATTTCCGTTAAAGTATTAACAATGGGGCTCGTAGTTCACTTAAACTTGAAGATCAAATAATTGGCGAATTGTACTGTTTGGATGATTTGCATATATGTTTCTTAGACTATATAGAAGCAATATATACAAAGATTTCAACCGTCTACCTGTTCCATTCATTGTTCTACTTGTCGAAAGTTACAAATAATTTCCGTTAAGGGATTAACAATGGGGATCGTAGTTTACTTAAACTTGAAGAACAAGAAATTGGCAAATTGTACTGTTTGGATGATTTGCATATATGTTTCTTAGACTATATAGAAGCAATATATACAAAGATTTCAACCATCTACCTGTTCCATTCATTGTTCTACTTGTCGAAATTTAAAAATAATTTCCTTTAAAGGATTAACAATGGGGCTCGTTGTTCACTTAAACTTGAAGAACAATAAATTGGCGAATTGTACTGTTTGGATGCTTTGCATATGTGTTTCTTAGACTATATAGAAGCAATATATACAAAGATTTCAACTGTCTACCTGTTCCATTCATTGTTCTACTTGCCGAAAGTTACAAATAATTTCCGATAAAGGATTAACCATTGGGGCTCATTGTTCACTTAAACTTGAAGAACAAAAAATTGGCGAATGGTACTGTTTGGATGCTTTGCGTACATGTTTCTTAGACTATATGGAAGCAATATATACAAAGATTTCAACCCTCTACGGGTTCCGATCATTGTTCTGCTTGTCGAAAGTTACAAATAATTTCCGTTAAGGGATTAACAATGGGGATCGTAGTTTACTTAAACTTGAAGAACAAAAAATTGTCGAATTGTACTGTTTGGATGCTTTGCATATATGTTTTTTAGATTATATAGAAGCAATATATACAAAGATTTCAACCGTCTACCTGTTCGATTCATTATTCTACTTGTCGAAAGTTACAAATAATTTCCGATGACGGATTAATCATTGGGGCTCATTGTTCACTTAAACTTGAAGAACAAAAAATTGGCGAATTGTACTGTTTGGATTCTTTGCATATATGTTTCTTATACTATATAGAAGCAATATATACAAAGATTTCAGCCATCTACCTGTTCCATTCATTGTTCTACTTGTCGAAAGTTACAAATAATTTCCGATAACGGATTAACCATTGGTGCTCATTGTTCACTTAAACTTGAAGAACAAAAAATTGGCGAATTGTACTGTTTGGATGCTTTGCATATATGTTTCTTATACTATATAGAAGCAATATATACAAAGATTTCAACCGGCTACCTGTTCCATTCATTGTTCTACTTGTCGAAATTTACAAATAATTTCCGATAAAGGATTAACCATTGGGGCTCATTGTTCACTTAAACTTGAAGAACAAAAAATTGGCGAATTGTACTGTTTGGATGCTTTGCATATATGTTTCTTAGACTATATAGAAGCAATATATACAAAGATTTCAACCGTCTACCTGATCCTTTCATTGTTCTACTTGTCGAAATTTACAAATAATTTCCTTTAAAGGATTAACAATGGGGCTCGTAGTTCACTTAAACTTGAAGAACAAAAAATTGGCGAATTGTACTGTTTGGATGCTTTGCATATATGTTTCTTATACTATATAGAAGCAATATATACAAAGATTTCAACCGTCTACCTGTTCCATTCACTGTTCTACTTGTCGAAAGTTACAAATAATTTCCGTTAAGGGATTAACAATGGGGATCGTAGTTCACTTAAACTTGAAGAACAAAAAATTGGCGAATTGTACTGTTTGGATGCTTTGCGTACATGTTTCTTAGACTATATGGAAGCAATATATACAAAGATTTGAACCGTCTACGTGTTCCAATCATTGTCCTACTTGTCCAAATTTACAAATAATTTCCTTTAAAGGATTATCAATGGGGCTCGTTGTTCACTTAAACTTGAAGAACAAGAAAGTGGCGAATTGTACTGTTTGGATGCTTTGCATATATGTTTCTTAGACTATAAAGAAGCAATATATACATTGATTTCAACCGTCTACCTGTTCCATTCATTGTTCTACTTGTCGCAAGTTACAAATAATTTCCGTTAAAGTATTAACAATGGGGCTCGTAGTTCACTTAAACTTGAAGATCAAATAATTGGCGAATTGTATAGTTTGGATGATTTGCATATATGTTTCTTAGACTATATAGAAGCAATATATACAAAGATTTCAACCGTCTACCTGTTCCATTCATTGTTCTACTTGTCGAAAGTTACAAATAATTTCCGTTAAGGGATTAACAATGGGGATCGTAGTTTACTTAAACTTGAAGAACAAGAAATTGGCAAATTGTACTGTTTGGATGATTTGCATATATGTTTCTTAGACTATATAGAAGCAATATATACAAAGATTTCAACCATCTACCTGTTCCATTCATTGTTCTACTTGTCGAAATTTAAAAATAATTTCCTTTAAAGGATTAACAATGGGGCTCGTTGTTCACTTAAACTTGAAGAACAATAAATTGGCGAATTGTACTGTTTGGATGCTTTGCATATGTGTTTCTTAGACTATATAGAAGCAATATATACAAAGATTTCAACTGTCTACCTGTTCCATTCATTGTTCTACTTGCCGAAAGTTACAAATAATTTCCGATAAAGGATTAACCATTGGGGCTCATTGTTCACTTAAACTTGAAGAACAAAAAATTGGCGAATGGTACTGTTTGGATGCTTTGCGTACATGTTTCTTAGACTATATGGAAGCAATATATACAAAGATTTGAACCGTCTACGTGTTCCAATCATTGTCCTACTTGTCCAAATTTACAAATAATTTCCTTTAAAGGATTATCAATGGGGCTCGTTGTTCACTTAAACTTGAAGAACAAAAAAGTGGCGAATTGTACTGTTTGGATGCTTTGCATATATGTTTCTTAGACTATAAAGAAGCAATATATACATTGATTTCAACCGTCTACCTGTTCCATTCATTGTTCTAATTGTCGCAAGTTACAAATAATTTCCGTTAAAGTATTAACAATGGGGCTCGTAGTTCACTTAAACTTGAAGATCAAATAATTGGCGAATTGTATAGTTTGGATGATTTGCATATATTTTTCTTAGACTATATAGAAGCAATATATACAAAGATTTCAACCGTCTACCTGTTCCATTCATTGTTCTACTTGTCGAAAGTTACAAATAATTTCCGTTAAGGGATTAACAATGGGGATCGTAGTTTACTTAAACTTGAAGAACAAGAAATTGGCAAATTGTACTGTTTGGATGATTTGCATATATGTTTCTTAGACTATATAGAAGCAATATATACAAAGATTTCAACCATCTACCTGTTCCATTCATTGTTCTACTTGTCGAAAGTTACAAATAATTTCCGATAACGGATTAACCATTGGGGCTCATTGTTCACTTAAACTTGAAGAACAAAAAATTGGCGAATTGTACTGTTTGGATGCTTTGCATATATGTTTCGTAGACTATATAGAAGCAATATATACAATGAATTCAACCGTCTACAAGATCCATTCATTGTTCTACTTGTCGAAAT
Source organism: Cerceris ruficornis (assembly GCA_963989415.1). Classification (NCBI taxonomy): domain Eukaryota; kingdom Metazoa; phylum Arthropoda; class Insecta; order Hymenoptera; family Crabronidae; genus Cerceris; species Cerceris ruficornis. The sequence goes on from CAXDIW010000192.1 coordinate 1,557,652, forward strand.
TTACAAATAATTTCCTTTAAAGGATTAACAATGGGGCTCGTAGTTCACTTAAACATGAAGATGAAATAATTGGCGAATTGTACTGTTTGGATGCTTTGCATATATGTTTCTTAGATTATATAGAAGCAATATATACAAAGATTTCAACCGTCTACCTGTTCCATTCATTGTTCTACTTGTCGAAATTTACAAATAATTTCCTTTAAAGGATTAACAATGGGGCTCGTTGTTCACTTAAACTTGAAGAACAATAAATTCGCGAATTGTACTGTTTGGATGCTTTGCATATATGTTTCTTAGACTATATAGAAGCAATATATACAATGATTTCAACCGTCTACCTGTTCCATTCATTGTTCTAATTATAGAAAATTACAATTAATTTCCGTTAAAGGATTAACAATGGGGATCGTAGTTCACTTAAACTTGAAGAACATAAAATTGGCGAATTGTACTGTTTGGATGCTTTGCATATATGTTTCTTAGACTATATAGAAGCAATATATACAATGATTTCAACCGTCTACCTTTTCCATTCATTGTTCTACTTGTCGAAAGTTAGAAATAATTTCCGTTAAAGGATTAACAATGGGGCTCGTAGTTCACTTAAACATGAAGATGAAATAATTGGCGAATTGTACTGTTTGGATGCTTTGCATATATGTTTCTTAGATTATATAGAAGCAATATATACAAAGATTTCAACCGTCTACCAGTTCTATTCATTGTTCTACTTGTCGAAAGTTACAAATAATTTCCGATAAAGGATTAACAATGGGGCTCGTAGTTCACTTAAACTTGAAGAACAAAAAATATGCGAATTGTACTGTTTGGATGCTTTGCATATCTGTTTCTTACACTATATGGAAGCAATATATACAAAGATTTCAACCGTCTACGGGTTCCAATCATTGTTCTACTTGTAGAAAGTTACAATTAATTTCCATTAAAGGATTAACAATGGGGCTCGTAGTTCACTTAAACTTGAAGAACAAAAAATTGGCGATTTGTACTGTTTGGATGCTTTGCATATATGTTTCTTAGACTATATAGAAGCAACATATACAAAGATTTCAACCGTCTACCAGTTCTATTCATTGTTCTACTTGTCGAAAGTTACAAATAATTTCCGATAAAGGATTAACAATGGGGCTCGTAGTTCACTTAAACTTGAAGAACAATAAATTGGCGAATTGTACTGTTTGGATGCTTTGCATATATGTTTCTTACACTATATAGAAGCAACATATAGAAAGACTTCACCCGTCTACCTGTACTATTCATTGTTCTACTTGTCGTAAGTTACAAATAATTTCCATTTCATGATTATCAATGGGGCTCGCTGTTCACTTAAACTTGAAGATCAAAAAATTGGCGAATGTTACTGTTTAGATGCTTTGCACATAGGTTTCTTAGACTATATAGAAGCAATATATACAAAGATTTCAACCGTCTACGTGTTCCAATCATTGTTCTACTTGTCGAAATTTACAAATAATTTCCTTTAAAGGATTAACAATGGGGCTCGTTGTTCACTTAAACTTGAAGAACAATAAATTCGCGAATTGTACTGTTTGGATGCTTTGCATATATGTTTCTTAGACTATATAGAAGCAATATATACAATGATTTCAACCGTCTACCTGTTCCATTCATTGTTCTAATTATAGAAAATTACAATTAATTTCCGTTAAAGGATTAACAATGGGGATCGTAGTTCACTTAAACTTGAAGAACATAAAATTGGCGAATTGTACTGTTTGGATGCTTTGCATATATGTTTCTTAGATTATATAGAAGCAATATATACAAAGATTTCAACCGTCTACCGGTTCCATTCATTGTTCTACTTGTCGAAAATTACAAATAATTTCTGATAAAGGATTAACAATGGGGCTCATTGTTCACTTAAACTTGAAGAACAAAAAATTGGAGAATTGTACTGTTTGGATGCTTTGCATATATGTTTCGTAGACTATATAGAAGCAATATATACAATGAATTCAACCGTCTACAAGATCCATTCATTGTTCTACTTGTCGAAATTTACAAATAATTTCCTTTAAAGGATTAACAATGGGGCTCGTAGTTCACTTAAACTTGAAGAACAAAAAATTGACGAATTGTACTGCTTGGATGCTTTGCATATATGTTTCTTAGACTATATAGAAGCAATATATACAATGATTTCAACAGTCTACCTTTTCCATTCATTGTTCTACTTGTCGAAATTTACAAATAATTTCCTTTAAACGATTAACAATGGGGCTCGTAGTTCACTTAAACTTGAAGAACAAAAAATTGGCGAATGGTACTGTGTGGATGCTTTGCATATATGTTTCTTAGACTATATAGAAGCAATATATACAATGATTTCAACCGTCTACCTGTTCCATTCATTGTTCTACTTGTAGAAAGTTACAATTAATTTCCGTTAAAGGATTAACAATGGGGCTCGTAGATCACTTAAACTTGAAGAACAAAAAATTGGCGAATGGTACTGTTTGGATGCTTTGCATATATGTTTCTTAGACTATACAGAAGAATATATATAAAGATTTCAACCGCCTACCTCTTCTATTCATTGTTCTACTTGCCGCAAGTTACAAATAATTTCCGTTAAAGTATTAACAATGGGGCTCGTAGTTCACTTCAACTTGAAGATCAAATAATTGGCGAATTGTACTGTTTGGATAATTTGCAGATATGTTTCTTAGATTATACAGAAGCAATATATACAATGATTTCAACCGTCTACCTTTTCCATTCATTGTTCTACTTGTCGAAAGTCACAAATAATTTCCGATAAAGGATTAACCATTGGGGCTCATTGTTCACTTAACTTGAAGATCAAATAATTGGCGAATTGTACTGTTTGGATGATATGCATATATGTTTCTTAGACTATATAGAAGCAATATATACAAAGATTTCAACCGTCTACCTGTTCCATTCATTGTTCTACTTGTAGAAAGTTACAATTAATTTCCGTTAAAGGATTAACAATGGGGCTCGTAGATCACTTAAACTTGAAGAACAAAAAATTGGAGAATTGTACTGTTTGGATGCTTTGCATATATGTTTCGTAGACTATATAGAAGCAATATATACAATGAATTCAACCGTCTACAAGATCCATTCATTGTTCTACTTGTAGAAAGTTACAAATAATTTCCATTTCATGATTATCAATGGGGCTCGCTGTTCACTTAAACTTGAAGATCTAAAAATTGGCGATTGTTACTGTTTAGATGCTTTGCATATATGTTTCTTAGACTATATAGAAGCAATATATACATTGATTTCAACCGTCTACCTGTTCCATTCATTGTTCTACTTGCCGAAATTTACAAATAATTTCCTTTAAAGGATTAACAATGGGACTCGTAGATCACTTAAACTTGAAGAGCAAAAAATTGCCGAATTGTACTGTTTGGACGCTATGCATATAGGTTTCTTAGACTATATAGAAGCAATATATACAATGATTTCAACAGTCTACCTGTTCCAGTCATTGTTCTACTTGTCGAAATTTACAAATAATTTCATTTAAAGGATTGACAATGGGGCTCGTAGTTCACTTAAACTTGACGAACAAAAAATTGGCGAATGGTACTGTTTGGATGCTTTGAATATATGTTTCTTAGATTATATAGGAGCAATATATGCAAAGATTTCAACCGTCTACCTGTTCCATTCATTGTTCTACTTGTCGAAAATTACAAGTAATTTTCGATAAAGGATTAACCATTGGGGCTCATTGTTCACTTAAACTTGAAGAACAAAAAATTGGCGAATGGTACTGTTTGGATGCTTTGCGTACATGTTTCTTAGACTATATGGAAGCAATATATACAAAGATTTCAACCGTCTACCTGTACTATTCATTGTTCTACTTGTAGAAAGTTACAAATAATTTCCATTTCATGATTATCAATGGGGCTCGCTGTTCACTTAAACTTGAAGATCAAAAAATTGGCGATTGTTACTGTTTAGATGCTTTGCATATATGTTTCTTAGATTATATAGAAGCAATATATACAAAGATTTCAACCGTCTACCTGTTCCATTCATTGTTCTACTTGTCGAAAATTACAAATAATTTCCGATAAAGGATTAACCATTGGGGCTCTTTGTTCACTTAAACATGAAGGACAAAAAATTGGCGAATGGTACTGTTTGGATACTTTGCATATATGTTTCTTAAACTATATAGAAGCAATATATACAAAGATTTCAACCGTCTACCTGTTCCATTCACTGTTCTACTTGTCAAAATTTACAAATAATTTCCGATAAAGGATTAACAATGGGGCTCATTGTTCACTTAAACTTGAAGATCAAATAATTGGCGAATTGTACTGTTTGGATGATATGCATATATGTTTCTTATACTATATAGAAGCAATATATACAAAGATTTCAACCGTCTACCTGTTCCATCCATTGTTCTACTTGTCGAAAGTTACAAATAATTTCCGATAACGGATTAACCATTGGGGCACATTGTTCAGTAAACTTGAAGAACAAAAAATTGTCGAATTGTACTGTTTGGATGCTTTGCATATATGTTTCTTAGACTATATAGAAGCAATATATACAAAGATTTCAACCGTCTACCTGTTCCATTCATTGTTCTACTTGTCGAAAATTACAAATAATTTCCGATAAAGGATTAACCATTGGGGCTCTTTGTTCACTTAAACATGAAGGACAAAAAATTGGCGAATGGTACTGTTTGGATACTTTGCATATATGTTTCTTAGACTATATAGAAGCAATATATACAAAGACTTCAACCGTCTACCTGTTGCATTCATTGTTCTACTTGTCGAAATTTACAAATAATTTCCTTTAAAGTAGTAACAATGGGGCTCGTAGTTCACTTAAACTTGAAAAACAAAAAATTGGCGAATGGTACTGTTTGGATGCTTTGCATATATGTTTCTTAGACTATACAGAAGCAATATATAGAAAGATTTCAACCGCCTACCTGTTCTATTCATAGTTCTACTTGTCGAAAGTTACAAATAATTTCCGTTAAGGGATTAACAATGGGGATCGTAGTTTACTTAAACTTGAAGAACAAAAAAATGGCGCATGGTACTGTTTGGATGCTTTGCATATATGTTTCTTATACTATATAGAAGCAATATATACAAAGATTTCAACCGTCTACCTGTTCCATTCACTGTTCTACTTGTCGAAAGTTACAAATAATTTCCGATAAAGGATTAACAATGGCGCTCATTGTTAACTTAAACTTGAAGATCAAATAATTGGCGAATTGTACTGTTTGGATGATATGCATATATGTTTCTTATACTATATACAAGCAATATATACAAAGATTTCAACCGTCTACCTGTTTCATCCATTGTTCTCCTTGTCGAAAGTTACAAATAATTTCCGATAACGGATTAACCATTGGGGCTCATTGTTCAGTAAACTTGAAGAACAAAAAATTGTCGAATTGTACTGTTTGGATGCTTTGCATATATGTTTCTTAGACTATATAGAAGCAATATATACAAAGATTTCAACCGTCTACCTGTTGCATTCATTGTTCTACTTGTCGAAATTTACAAATAATTTCCTTTAAAGTAGTAACAATGGGGCTCGTAGTTCACTTAATCTTGAACAACAAAAAATTGGCGAATGGTACTGTTTGGATGCTTTGCATATATGTTTCTTAGACTATATAGAAGCAATATATACAAAGATTTCAACCGTCTACCTGTTCCATTCACTGTTCTACTTGTCAAAAGTTACAAATAATTTCCGATAAAGGATTAACAATGGGGCTCATTGTTCACTTAAACTTGAAGATCAAATAATTGGCGAATTGTACTGTTTGGATGATATGCATATATGTTTCTTATACTATATAGAAGCAATATATACAAAGATTTCAACCGTCTACCTGTTCCATCCATTGTTCTACTTGTCGAAAGTTACAAATAATTTCCGATAACGGATTAACCATTGGGGCACATTGTTCAGTAAACTTGAAGAACAAAAAATTGTCGAATTGTACTGTTTGGATGCTTTGCATACATGTTTCTTAGACTATATAGAAGCAATATATACAAAGATTTCAACCGTCTACCTGTTCCATTCATTGTTCTACTTGTCGAAATTTACAAATAATTTCCTTTAAAGGAGTAACAATGGGGCTCGTAGTTCACTTAAACTTGAAGAACAAAAAATTGGCGAATTGTACTGTTTGGATGCTTTGCATATATGTTTCTTATACCATATAGAAGCAATATATACAAAGATTTCAACCGTCTACCTGTTGCATTCATTGTTCTACTTGTCGAAATTTACAAATAATTTCCTTTAAAGTAGTAACAATGGGGCTCGTAGTTCACTTAAACTTGAAAAACAAAAAATTGGCGAATGGTACTGTTTGGATGCTTTGCATATATGTTTCTTAGACTATACAGAAGCAATATATAGAAAGATTTCAACCGTCTACCTGTTCCATTCATTGTTCTGCTTGTCGAAAGTTACAAATAATTTCCGATAAAGGATTAACCATTGGGGCTCATTGTTCACTTACACTTGAAGAACAAAAAATTGGCGAATGGTACTGTTTGGATGCTTTGCGTACATGTTTCTTAGACTTTTTGGAAGCAATATATACAAAGATTTCAACCGTCTACGTGTTCCAATCATTGTTCTACTTGTCGAAATTTACAAATTATTTCCATTAAGGGATTAACAATGGGGATCGTAGTTTACTTAAACTTGAAGTACAAGAAATTGGCGAATTGTACTGTTTGGATGCTTTCAATATATGTTTCTTAGACTATATAGACGCAATATATACAATGATTTCAACCGTCTACCTGTTCCATTCATTGATCTACTTGTAGAAAGTTAGAAATAATTTCCGTTACATGATTATCAATGGGGCCCGTAATTCACTTAAACTTGAAGTACAAAAAATTGGCAAATTGTACTGTTTGGATGCTTTGCATATATGTTTCTTAGACTATATAGAAGCAATATATAGAAAGATTTCACCCGTCTACCTGTTCCATTCATTGTTCTACTTGTCGAAAGTTACAAAGAATTTCCGTTAAAGGATTAACAATGGGACTCGTAGTTCACTTAAACTTGAAGAACAAAAAATTGGCGAAGGGTACTGTTTGGATGCTTTGCATATATGTTTCTTAGACTATATGGAAGCAATATATACAAAGATATCAACCGTCTACGTGTTCCAATCAGTGTTCTACTTGTAGAAAGTTACAATTAACTTCCGTTAAAGGATTAACAATGGGGCTCGTAGTTCACTTAAACTTGAAGAACTAAAAATTGGCGAATTGTACTGTTTGGATGCTTTGCATATATGTTTCGTAGACTATATAGAAGCAATATATACAATGATTTCAACCGTCTACATGATCCATTCATTGTTCTACTTGTAGAAATTTACAAATAATTTCCTTTAAAGTATTAACAATGGGGCTCGTAGTTCACTTAAACTTGAAGATCAAATAATTGGCGAATTGTACTGTTTGGATAATTTGCAGATATGTTTCTTAGATTATATAGAAGCAATATATACAATGATTTCAACCGTCTACCTTTTCCATTCATTGTTCTACTTGTCGAAAGTTACAAATAATTTCCGATAAAGGATTAACCATTGGGGCTCATTGTTCACTTAACTTGAAGAACAAAAAATTGGCGAATGGTACTGTTTGGATGCTTTGCGTACATGTTTCTTAAACCATATGGAAGCAATATATACAAAGATTTCAACCGTCTACGTGTTCCAATCATTGTTCTACTTGTCGAAATTTACAAATAATTTCCGTTAAGGGATTAACAATGGGGATCGTAGTTTACTTAAACTTGAAGAACAAAAAATTGGCGAATGGTACTGTTTGGATGCTCTGCATATATGCTTCTTAGACTATATAGAAGCAATATATACAAAGATTTCAACCGTCTACCTGTTCCATTCATTGTTCTACTTGTCGAAAGTTACAAATAATTTCCGATAACGGATTAACCATTGGGGCTCATTGTTCACTTAAACTTGAAGAACAAAAAATTGGCGAATTGTACTGTTTGGATGCTTTGCATATATGTTTCTTATACTATATAGAAGCAATATATACAAAGATTTCAACCGTCTACCTGTTCCATTCATTGTTCTATTTGTCGAAATTTACAAATAATTTCCTTTGAAGGATTAACAATGGGGCTCGTAGTTCACTTAAACTTGAAGAGCAAAAAATTGGCGTATTGTACTGTTTGGATGCTTTGCATGTATGTTTCTTATACTATATAGAAGCAATATATACAAAGATTTCAACCGTCTACCTGTTCCATTCAATGTTCTACTTGTCGAAAGTTACAAATAATTTCCGATAAAGGATTAACAATGGAGCTCATTGTTCACTTAAACTTGAAGAACAAAAAATTGGCGAATGGTACTGTTTGGATGCTTTGCGTACATGTTTCTTAAACCATATGGAAGCAATATATACAAAGATTTCAACCGTCTACGTGTTCCAATCATTGTTCTACTTGTCGAAATTTACAAATAATTTCCGTTAAGGGATTAACAATGGGGATCGTAGTTTACTTAAACTTGAAGAACAAAAAATTGGCGAATGGTACTGTTTGGATGCTTTGCATATATGTTTCTTAGACTATATGGAAGCAATATATACAAAGATTTCAACCGTCTACGTGTTCCAATCATTGTTCTACTTGTAGAAAGTTACAATTAATTTCCGTTAAAGGATTAACAATGGGGCTCGTAGTTCACTTAAACTTGAAGATCAAAAAATTGGCGAATTGTACTGTTTGGATGCTTTGCATATATGTTTCGTAGATTATATAGAAGCAATATATACAAAGATTTCAACCGTCTAACTGTTCCATTCATTGTTCTACTTGTCGAAAGTTACAAATAATTTCCGATAAAGGATTAAACATTGGGGCTCATTGTTCACTTAAACTTGAAGAACAAAAAATTGGCGAATTGTACTGTTTGGATGCTTTGCATATATGTTTCTTAGACTATATAGAAGCAATATATACAAAGATTTCAACCGTTTACCTGCTCCATTCATTGTTCTACTTGTCGAAAGTTACAAATAATTTCCGTTAAAGTATTAACAATGGGGCTCGTTGTTCACTTAAACTTGAAGAACAAAAAATTGGCGGATGGTACTGTTTGGATGCTTTGCATATATGTTTCTTAGACTATATAGAAGCAATATATACTTTGATATCAACCGTCTACATGTTCCATTCATTGTGCTACTTGTCGGAAGTTACAAATAATTTCCGTTAAAGTATTAACAATGGGGATCGTAGTTTACTTAAACTTGAAGAACAAGAAATTGGCGAATTGTACTGTTTGGATGCTTTGCATATATGTTTCTTAGACTATATAGAAGCAATATATACAAAGATTTCAACCGTCTACCTGTTCCATTCAATGTTCTACTTGTCGAAAGTTACAAATAATTTCCTTTAAAGGATTAACAATGGGGCTCGTTGTTCACTTAAACTTGAAGAACAATAAATTGGCGAATTGGACTGTTTGGATGCCTTGCATATATGTTTCTTAGACTATATAGAAGCAATATATAGAAAGATTTCAACCGTCTAACTGTTCCATTCATTGTTCTACTTGTCGAAAGTTACAAATAATTTCCGATAAAGGATTAAACATTGGGGCTCATTGTTCACTTAAACTTGAAGAACAAAAAATTGGCGAATTGTTCTGTTTGGATGCTTTGCATATATGTTTCTTAGACTATATAGAAGCAGTATAAACAAAGAGTGCAATCGTCTACCTGTTCCATTCATTGTTCTACTTGTCGCAAGTTACAATTAATTTCCGTTAAAGTATTAACAATGGGGCTCGTAGTTCACTTAAACTTGAAGATCAAATAATTGGCGAATTGTACTGTTTGGATAATTTGCAGATATGTTTCTTAGACTATATAGAAGCAATATATACAATGATTTCAACCGTCTACCTGTTCCATTCATTGTTCTACTTGTCGAAAGTTACAAATAATTTCCGTTAAGGGATTAACAATGGGGATCGTAGTTCACTTAAACTTGAAGAACAAAAAATTGGCGAATGGTACTGTTTGGATGCTTTGCATATATGTTTCTTAGACTATATAGAAGCAATATATACATTGATTTCAACCGTCTACCTGTTCCATTCATTGTTCTACTTGTCGAAATTTACAAATAATTTCCTTTAAAGGAGTAACAATGGGGCTCGTAGTTCACTTAAACTTGAAGAACAAAAAATTGGCGAATGGTACTGTTTGGATGCTTTGCATATATGTTTCTTAGACTATATAGAAGCAATATATACAAAGATTACAACCGTCTACCTGTTCCATTCATTGTTCTACTTGTCGAAAGTTACAAATAATTTCCGATAACGGATTAACCATTGGGGCTCATTGTTCACTTAAACTTGAAGAACAAAAAATTGGCGAATTGTACTGTTTGGATGCTTTGCATATATGTTTCTTATACTATATAGAAGCAATATATACAAAGATTTCAACCGTCTACCTGTTCCATTCATTGTTCTACTTGTCGAAATTTACAAATAATTTCCTTTGAAGGATTAACAATGGGGCTCGTAGTTAACTTAAACTTGAAGAGCAAAAAATTGGCGAATTGTACTGTTTGGATGCTTTGCATGTATGTTTCTTATACTATATAGAAGCAATATATACAAAGATTTCAACCGTCTACCTGTTCCATTCAATGTTCTACTTGTCAAAGTTACAAATAATTTCCGATAAAGGATTAACAATGGAGCTCATTGTTCACTTAAACTTGAAGAACAAAAAATTGGCGAATGGTACTGTTTGGATGCTTTTCGTACATGTTTCTTAGACCATATGGAAGCAATATATACAAAGATTTCAACCGTCTACGTGTTCCAATCATTGTTCTACTTGTCGAAATTTACAAATAATTTCCTTTAAAGGATTAACAATGGGGCTCGTTGTTCACTTAAACTTGAAGAACAATAAATTGGCGAATTGTACTGTTTGGATGCTTTGCATATATGTTTCTTAGACTATATAGAAGCAATATATACAAAGATTTCAACCGTCTAACTGTTCCATTCATTGTTCTACTTGTAGAAAGTTACAATTAATTTCCGTTAAAGGATTAACAATGGGGCTCGTAGTTCACTTAAACTTGAAGATCAAAAAATTGGCTAATTGTACTGTTTGGATGCTTTGCATATATGTTTCGTAGATTATATAGAAGCAATATATACAAAGATTTCAACCGTCTAACTGTTCCATTCATTGTTCTACTTGTCGAAAGTTACAAATAATTTCCGATAAAGGATTAAACATTGGGGCTCATTGTTCACTTAAACTTGAAGAACAAAAAATTGGCGAATTGTACTGTTTGGATGCTTTGCATATATGTTTCTTAGACTATATAGAAGCAATATATACAAAGATTTCAACCGTCTACCTGCTCCATTCATTGTTCTACTTGTCGAAAGTTACAAATAATTTCCGATAAAGGATTAACAATGGGTCTCATTGTTCACTTAAACTTGAAGAACAAAAAATTGGCGAATGGTACTGTTTGGATGCTTTGCGTACATGTTTCTTAGACTATATGGAAGCAATATATACAAAGATTTCAACCCTCTACGGGTTCCGATCATTGTTCTGCTTGTCGAAAGTTACAAATAATTTCCGTTAAGGGATTAACAATGGGGATCGTAGTTTACTTAAACTTGAAGAACAAAAAATTGTCGAATTGTACTGTTTGGATGCTTTGCATATATGTTTTTTAGATTATATAGAAGCAATATATACAAAGATTTCAACCGTCTACCTGTTCGATTCATTATTCTACTTGTCGAAAGTTACAAATAATTTCCGATGACGGATTAATCATTGGGGCTCATTGTTCACTTAAACTTGAAGAACAAAAAATTGGCGAATTGTACTGTTTGGATTCTTTGCATATATGTTTCTTATACTATATAGAAGCAATATATACAAAGATTTCAGCCATCTACCTGTTCCATTCATTGTTCTACTTGTCGAAAGTTACAAATAATTTCCGATAACGGATTAACCATTGGTGCTCATTGTTCACTTAAACTTGAAGAACAAAAAATTGGCGAATTGTACTGTTTGGATGCTTTGCATATATGTTTCTTATACTATATAGAAGCAATATATACAAAGATTTCAACCGGCTACCTGTTCCATTCATTGTTCTACTTGTCGAAATTTACAAATAATTTCCGATAAAGGATTAACCATTGGGGCTCATTGTTCACTTAAACTTGAAGAACAAAAAATTGGCGAATTGTACTGTTTGGATGCTTTGCATATATGTTTCTTAGACTATATAGAAGCAATATATACAAAGATTTCAACCGTCTACCTGATCCTTTCATTGTTCTACTTGTCGAAATTTACAAATAATTTCCTTTAAAGGATTAACAATGGGGCTCGTAGTTCACTTAAACTTGAAGAACAAAAAATTGGCGAATTGTACTGTTTGGATGCTTTGCATATATGTTTCTTATACTATATAGAAGCAATATATACAAAGATTTCAACCGTCTACCTGTTCCATTCACTGTTCTACTTGTCGAAAGTTACAAGTAATTTCCGTTAAGGGATTAACAATGGGGATCGTAGTTCACTTAAACTTGAAGAACAAAAAATTGGCGAATTGTACTGTTTGGATGCTTTGCGTACATGTTTCTTAGACTATATGGAAGCAATATATACAAAGATTTGAACCGTCTACGTGTTCCAATCATTGTCCTACTTGTCCAAATTTACAAATAATTTCCTTTAAAGGATTATCAATGGGGCTCGTTGTTCACTTAAACTTGAAGAACAAAAAAGTGGCGAATTGTACTGTTTGGATGCTTTGCATATATGTTTCTTAGACTATAAAGAAGCAATATATACATTGATTTCAACCGTCTACCTGTTCCATTCATTGTTCTACTTGTCGCAAGTTACAAATAATTTCCGTTAAAGTATTAACAATGGGGCTCGTAGTTCACTTAAACTTGAAGATCAAATAATTGGCGAATTGTATAGTTTGGATGATTTGCATATATGTTTCTTAGACTATATAGAAGCAATATATACAAAGATTTCAACCGTCTACCTGTTCCATTCATTGTTCTACTTGTCGAAAGTTACAAATAATTTCCGTTAAGGGATTAACAATGGGGATCGTAGTTTACTTAAACTTGAAGAACAAGAAATTGGCAAATTGTACTGTTTGGATGATTTGCATATATGTTTCTTAGACTATATAGAAGCAATATATACAAAGATTTCAACCATCTACCTGTTCCATTCATTGTTCTACTTGTCGAAATTTAAAAATAATTTCCTTTAAAGGATTAACAATGGGGCTCGTTGTTCACTTAAACTTGAAGAACAATAAATTGGCGAATTGTACTGTTTGGATGCTTTGCATATGTGTTTCTTAGACTATATAGAAGCAATATATACAAAGATTTCAACTGTCTACCTGTTCCATTCATTGTTCTACTTGCCGAAAGTTACAAATAATTTCCGATAAAGGATTAACCATTGGGGCTCATTGTTCACTTAAACTTGAAGAACAAAAAATTGGCGAATGGTACTGTTTGGATGCTTTGCGTACATGTTTCTTAGACTATATGGAAGCAATATATACAAAGATTTGAACCGTCTACGTGTTCCAATCATTGTCCTACTTGTCCAAATTTACAAATAATTTCCTTTAAAGGATTATCAATGGGGCTCGTTGTTCACTTAAACTTGAAGAACAAAAAAGTGGCGAATTGTACTGTTTGGATGCTTTGCATATATGTTTCTTAGACTATAAAGAAGCAATATATACATTGATTTCAACCGTCTACCTGTTCCATTCATTGTTCTACTTGTCGCAAGTTACAAATAATTTCCGTTAAAGTATTAACAATGGGGCTCGTAGTTCACTTAAACTTGAAGATCAAATAATTGGCGAATTGTATAGTTTGGATGATTTGCATATATTTTTCTTAGACTATATAGAAGCAATATATACAAAGATTTCAACCGTCTACCTGTTCCATTCATTGTTCTACTTGTCGAAAGTTACAAATAATTTCCGTTAAGGGATTAACAATGGGGATCGTAGTTTACTTAAACTTGAAGAACAAGAAATTGGCAAATTGTACTGTTTGGATGATTTGCATATATGTTTCTTAGACTATATAGAAGCAATATATACAAAGATTTCAACCATCTACCTGTTCCATTCATTGTTCTACTTGTCGAAAGTTACAAATAATTTCCGATAACGGATTAACCATTGGGGCTCATTGTTCACTTAAACTTGAAGAACAAAAAATTGGCGAATTGTACTGTTTGGATGCTTTGCATATATGTTTCGTAGACTATATAGAAGCAATATATACAATGAATTCAACCGTCTACAAGATCCATTCATTGTTCTACTTGTCGAAATTTACAAATAATTTCCTTTAAAGGATTAACAATGGGGCTCGTAGTTCACTTAAACATGAAGATGAAATAATTGGCGAATTGTACTGTTTGGATGCTTTGCATATATGTTTCTTAGATTATATAGAAGCAATATATACAAAGATTTCAACCGTCTACCTGTTCCATTCATTGTTCTACTTGTCGAAATTTACAAATAATTTCCTTTAAAGGATTAACAATGGGGCTCGTTGTTCACTTAAACTTGAAGAACAATAAATTCGCGAATTGTACTGTTTGGATGCTTTGCATATATGTTTCTTAGACTATATAGAAGCAATATATACAATGATTTCAACCGTCTACCTGTTCCATTCATTGTTCTAATTATAGAAAATTACAATTAATTTCCGTTAAAGGATTAACAATGGGGATCGTAGTTCACTTAAACTTGAAGAACATAAAATTGGCGAATTGTACTGTTTGGATGCTTTGCATATATGTTTCTTAGACTATATAGAAGCAATATATACAATGATTTCAACCGTCTACCTTTTCCATTCATTGTTCTACTTGTCGAAAGTTAGAAATAATTTCCGTTAAAGGATTAACAATGGGGCTCGTAGTTCACTTAAACATGAAGATGAAATAATTGGCGAATTGTACTGTTTGGATGCTTTGCATATATGTTTCTTAGATTATATAGAAGCAATATATACAAAGATTTCAACCGTCTACCAGTTCTATTCATTGTTCTACTTGTCGAAAGTTACAAATAATTTCCGATAAAGGATTAACAATGGGGCTCGTAGTTCACTTAAACTTGAAGAACAAAAAATTGGCGAATTGTACTGTTTGGATGCTTTGCATATCTGTTTCTTACACTATATGGAAGCAATATATACAAAGATTTCAACCGTCTACGGGTTCCAATCATTGTTCTACTTGTAGAAAGTTACAATTAATTTCCATTAAAGGATTAACAATGGGGCTCGTAGTTCACTTAAACTTGAAGAACAAAAAATTGGCGATTTGTACTGTTTGGATGCTTTGCATATATGTTTCTTAGACTATATAGAAGCAACATATACAAAGATTTCAACCGTCTACCAGTTCTATTCATTGTTCTACTTGTCGAAAGTTACAAATAATTTCCGATAAAGGATTAACAATGGGGCTCGTAGTTCACTTAAACTTGAAGAACAATAAATTGGCGAATTGTACTGTTTGGATGCTTTGCATATATGTTTCTTACACTATATAGAAGCAACATATAGAAAGACTTCACCCGTCTACCTGTACTATTCATTGTTCTACTTGTCGTAAGTTACAAATAATTTCCATTTCATGATTATCAATGGGGCTCGCTGTTCACTTAAACTTGAAGATCAAAAAATTGGCGAATGTTACTGTTTAGATGCTTTGCACATAGGTTTCTTAGACTATATAGAAGCAATATATACAAAGATTTCAACCGTCTACGTGTTCCAATCATTGTTCTACTTGTCGAAATTTACAAATAATTTCCTTTAAAGGATTAACAATGGGGCTCGTTGTTCACTTAAACTTGAAGAACAATAAATTCGCGAATTGTACTGTTTGGATGCTTTGCATATATGTTTCTTAGACTATATAGAAGCAATATATACAATGATTTCAACCGTCTACCTGTTCCATTCATTGTTCTAATTATAGAAAATTACAATTAATTTCCGTTAAAGGATTAACAATGGGGATCGTAGTTCACTTAAACTTGAAGAACATAAAATTGGCGAATTGTACTGTTTGGATGCTTTGCATATATGTTTCTTAGATTATATAGAAGCAATATATACAAAGATTTCAACCGTCTACCGGTTCCATTCATTGTTCTACTTGTCGAAAATTACAAATAATTTCTGATAAAGGATTAACAATGGGGCTCATTGTTCACTTAAACTTGAAGAACAAAAAATTGGAGAATTGTACTGTTTGGATGCTTTGCATATATGTTTCGTAGACTATATAGAAGCAATATATACAATGAATTCAACCGTCTACAAGATCCATTCATTGTTCTACTTGTCGAAATTTACAAATAATTTCCTTTAAAGGATTAACAATGGGGCTCGTAGTTCACTTAAACTTGAAGAACAAAAAATTGACGAATTGTACTGCTTGGATGCTTTGCATATATGTTTCTTAGACTATATAGAAGCAATATATACAATGATTTCAACAGTCTACCTTTTCCATTCATTGTTCTACTTGTCGAAATTTACAAATAATTTCCTTTAAACGATTAACAATGGGGCTCGTAGTTCACTTAAACTTGAAGAACAAAAAATTGGCGAATGGTACTGTGTGGATGCTTTGCATATATGTTTCTTAGACTATATAGAAGCAATATATACAATGATTTCAACCGTCTACCTGTTCCATTCATTGTTCTACTTGTAGAAAGTTACAATTAATTTCCGTTAAAGGATTAACAATGGGGCTCGTAGATCACTTAAACTTGAAGAACAAAAAATTGGCGAATGGTACTGTTTGGATGCTTTGCATATATGTTTCTTAGACTATACAGAAGAATATATATAAAGATTTCAACCGCCTACCTCTTCTATTCATTGTTCTACTTGCCGCAAGTTACAAATAATTTCCGTTAAAGTATTAACAATGGGGCTCGTAGTTCACTTCAACTTGAAGATCAAATAATTGGCGAATTGTACTGTTTGGATAATTTGCAGATATGTTTCTTAGATTATACAGAAGCAATATATACAATGATTTCAACCGTCTACCTTTTCCATTCATTGTTCTACTTGTCGAAAGTCACAAATAATTTCCGATAAAGGATTAACCATTGGGGCTCATTGTTCACTTAACTTGAAGATCAAATAATTGGCGAATTGTACTGTTTGGATGATATGCATATATGTTTCTTAGACTATATAGAAGCAATATATACAAAGATTTCAACCGTCTACCTGTTCCATTCATTGTTCTACTTGTAGAAAGTTACAATTAATTTCCGTTAAAGGATTAACAATGGGGCTCGTAGATCACTTAAACTTGAAGAACAAAAAATTGGAGAATTGTACTGTTTGGATGCTTTGCATATATGTTTCGTAGACTATATAGAAGCAATATATACAATGAATTCAACCGTCTACAAGATCCATTCATTGTTCTACTTGTAGAAAGTTACAAATAATTTCCATTTCATGATTATCAATGGGGCTCGCTGTTCACTTAAACTTGAAGATCTAAAAATTGGCGATTGTTACTGTTTAGATGCTTTGCATATATGTTTCTTAGACTATATAGAAGCAATATATACATTGATTTCAACCGTCTACCTGTTCCATTCATTGTTCTACTTGCCGAAATTTACAAATAATTTCCTTTAAAGGATTAACAATGGGACTCGTAGATCACTTAAACTTGAAGAGCAAAAAATTGCCGAATTGTACTGTTTGGACGCTATGCATATAGGTTTCTTAGACTATATAGAAGCAATATATACAATGATTTCAACAGTCTACCTGTTCCAGTCATTGTTCTACTTGTCGAAATTTACAAATAATTTCATTTAAAGGATTGACAATGGGGCTCGTAGTTCACTTAAACTTGACGAACAAAAAATTGGCGAATGGTACTGTTTGGATGCTTTGAATATATGTTTCTTAGATTATATAGGAGCAATATATGCAAAGATTTCAACCGTCTACCTGTTCCATTCATTGTTCTACTTGTCGAAAATTACAAGTAATTTTCGATAAAGGATTAACCATTGGGGCTCATTGTTCACTTAAACTTGAAGAACAAAAAATTGGCGAATGGTACTGTTTGGATGCTTTGCGTACATGTTTCTTAGACTATATGGAAGCAATATATACAAAGATTTCAACCGTCTACCTGTACTATTCATTGTTCTACTTGTAGAAAGTTACAAATAATTTCCATTTCATGATTATCAATGGGGCTCGCTGTTCACTTAAACTTGAAGATCAAAAAATTGGCGATTGTTACTGTTTAGATGCTTTGCATATATGTTTCTTAGATTATATAGAAGCAATATATACAAAGATTTCAACCGTCTACCTGTTCCATTCATTGTTCTACTTGTCGAAAATTACAAATAATTTCCGATAAAGGATTAACCATTGGGGCTCTTTGTTCACTTAAACATGAAGGACAAAAAATTGGCGAATGGTACTGTTTGGATACTTTGCATATATGTTTCTTAGACTATATAGAAGCAATATATACAAAGATTTCAACCGTCTACCTGTTCCATTCACTGTTCTACTTGTCAAAATTTACAAATAATTTCCGATAAAGGATTAACAATGGGGCTCATTGTTCACTTAAACTTGAAGATCAAATAATTGGCGAATTGTACTGTTTGGATGATATGCATATATGTTTCTTATACTATATAGAAGCAATATATACAAAGATTTCAACCGTCTACCTGTTCCATCCATTGTTCTACTTGTCGAAAGTTACAAATAATTTCCGATAACGGATTAACCATTGGGGCACATTGTTCAGTAAACTTGAAGAACAAAAAATTGTCGAATTGTACTGTTTGGATGCTTTGCATATATGTTTCTTAGACTATATAGAAGCAATATATACAAAGATTTCAACCGTCTACCTGTTCCATTCATTGTTCTACTTGTCGAAAATTACAAATAATTTCCGATAAAGGATTAACCATTGGGGCTCTTTGTTCACTTAAACATGAAGGACAAAAAATTGGCGAATGGTACTGTTTGGATACTTTGCATATATGTTTCTTAGACTATATAGAAGCAATATATACAAAGATTTCAACCGTCTACCTGTTGCATTCATTGTTCTACTTGTCGAAATTTACAAATAATTTCCTTTAAAGTAGTAACAATGGGGCTCGTAGTTCACTTAAACTTGAAAAACAAAAAATTGGCGAATGGTACTGTTTGGATGCTTTGCATATATGTTTCTTAGACTATACAGAAGCAATATATAGAAAGATTTCAACCGCCTACCTGTTCTATTCATAGTTCTACTTGTCGAAAGTTACAAATAATTTCCGTTAAGGGATTAACAATGGGGATCGTAGTTTACTTAAACTTGAAGAACAAAAAATTGGCGAATTGTACTGTTTGGATGCTTTGCATATATGTTTCTTATACTATATAGAAGCAATATATACAAAGATTTCAACCGTCTACCTGTTCCATTCACTGTTCTACTTGTCGAAAGTTACAAATAATTTCCGATAAAGGATTAACAATGGCGCTCATTGTTAACTTAAACTTGAAGATCAAATAATTGGCGAATTGTACTGTTTGGATGATATGCATATATGTTTCTTATACTATATACAAGCAATATATACAAAGATTTCAACCGTCTACCTGTTTCATCCATTGTTCTCCTTGTCGAAAGTTACAAATAATTTCCGATAACGGATTAACCATTGGGGCTCATTGTTCAGTAAACTTGAAGAACAAAAAATTGTCGAATTGTACTGTTTGGATGCTTTGCATATATGTTTCTTAGACTATATAGAAGCAATATATACAAAGATTTCAACCGTCTACCTGTTGCATTCATTGTTCTACTTGTCGAAATTTACAAATAATTTCCTTTAAAGTAGTAACAATGGGGCTCGTAGTTCACTTAATCTTGAACAACAAAAAATTGGCGAATGGTACTGTTTGGATGCTTTGCATATATGTTTCTTAGACTATATAGAAGCAATATATACAAAGATTTCAACCGTCTACCTGTTCCATTCACTGTTCTACTTGTCAAAAGTTACAAATAATTTCCGATAAAGGATTAACAATGGGGCTCATTGTTCACTTAAACTTGAAGATCAAATAATTGGCGAATTGTACTGTTTGGATGATATGCATATATGTTTCTTATACTATATAGAAGCAATATATACAAAGATTTCAACCGTCTACCTGTTCCATCCATTGTTCTACTTGTCGAAAGTTACAAATAATTTCCGATAACGGATTAACCATTGGGGCACATTGTTCAGTAAACTTGAAGAACAAAAAATTGTCGAATTGTACTGTTTGGATGCTTTGCATACATGTTTCTTAGACTATATAGAAGCAATATATACAAAGATTTCAACCGTCTACCTGTTCCATTCATTGTTCTACTTGTCGAAATTTACAAATAATTTCCTTTAAAGGAGTAACAATGGGGCTCGTAGTTCACTTAAACTTGAAGAACAAAAAATTGGCGAATTGTACTGTTTGGATGCTTTGCATATATGTTTCTTATACCATATAGAAGCAATATATACAAAGATTTCAACCGTCTACCTGTTGCATTCATTGTTCTACTTGTCGAAATTTACAAATAATTTCCTTTAAAGTAGTAACAATGGGGCTCGTAGTTCACTTAAACTTGAAAAACAAAAAATTGGCGAATGGTACTGTTTGGATGCTTTGCATATATGTTTCTTAGACTATACAGAAGCAATATATAGAAAGATTTCAACCGCCTACCTGTTCTATTCATAGTTCTACTTGTCGAAAGTTACAAATAATTTCCGTTAAGGGATTAACAATGGGGATCGTAGTTTACTTAAACTTGAAGAACAAAAAATTGGCGAATTGTACTGTTTGGATGCTTTGCATATATGTTTCTTATACTATATAGAAGCAATATATACAAAGATTTCAACCGTCTACCTGTTCCATTCACTGTTCTACTTGTCGAAAGTTACAAATAATTTCCGATAAAGGATTAACAATGGCGCTCATTGTTAACTTAAACTTGAAGATCAAATAATTGGCGAATTGTACTGTTTGGATGATATGCATATATGTTTCTTATACTATATAGAAGCAATATATACAAAGATTTCAACCGTCTACCTGTTTCATCCATTGTTCTCCTTGTCGAAAGTTACAAATAATTTCCGATAACGGATTAACCATTGGGGCTCATTGTTCACTTAAACTTGAAGAACAAAAAATTGGCGAATTGTACTGTTTGGATGCTTTGCATATATGTTTCTTATGCTATATAGAAGCAATATATACAAAGATTTCAACCGTCTACCTGTTCCATCCATTGTTCTACTTGTCGAAAGTTACAAATAATTTCCGATAACGGATTAACCATTGGGGCTCATTGTTCAGTAAACTTGAAGAACAAAAAATTGTCGAATTGTACTGTTTGGATGCTTTGCATATATGTTTCTTAGACTATATAGAAGCAATATATACAAAGATTTCAACCGTCTACCTGTTCCATTCATTGTTCTACTTGTCGAAATTTACAAATAATTTCCTTTAAAGGAGTAAAAATGGGGCTCGTAGTTCACTTAAACTTGAGGAACAAAAAATTGGCGAATTGTACTGTTTGGATGCTTTGCATATATGTTTCTTATACCATATAGAAGCAATATATACAAAGATTTCAACCGTCTACCTGTTGCATTCATTGTTCTACTTGTCGAAATTTACAAATAATTTCCTTTAAAGTAGTAACAATGGGGCTCGTAGTTCACTTAAACTTGAAAAACAAAAAATTGGCGAATGGTACTGTTTGGATGCTTTGCATATATGTTTCTTAGACTATACAGAAGCAATATATAGAAAGATTTCAACCGCCTACCTGTTCTATTCATAGTTCTACTTGTCGAAAGTTACAAATAATTTCCGTTAAGGGATTAACAATGGGGATCGTAGTTTACTTAAACTTGAAGAACAAAAAATTGGCGAATTGTACTGTTTGGATGCTTTGCATATATGTTTCTTATACTATATAGAAGCAATATATACAAAGATTTCAACCGTCTACCTGTTCCATTCACTGTTCTACTTGTCGAAAGTTACAAATAATTTCCGATAAAGGATTAACAATGGGGCCCATTGTTAACTTAAACTTGAAGATCAAATAATTGGCGAATTGTACTGTTTGGATGATATGCATATATGTTTCTTATACTATATAGAAGCAATATATACAAAGATTTCAACCGTCTACCTGTTTCATCCATTGTTCTCCTTGTCGAAAGTTACAAATAATTTCCGATAACGGATTAACCATTGGGGCTCATTGTTCACTTAAACTTGAAGAACAAAAAATTGGCGAATTGTACTGTTTGGATGCTTTGCATATATGTTTCTTATGCTATATAGAAGCAATATATACAAAGATTTCAACCGTCTACCTGTTCCATTCATTGTTCTGCTTGTCGAAAATTACAAATAATTTCCGATAAAGGATTAACCATTGGGGCTCATTGTTCACTTACACTTGAAGAACAAAAAATTGGCGAATGGTACTGTTTGGATGCTTTGCGTACATGTTTCTTACACTTTTTGGAAGCAATATATACAAAGATTTCAACCGTCTACGTGTTCCAATCATTGTTCTCCTTGTCGAAATTTACAAATTATTTCCATTAAGGGATTAACAATGGGGATCGTAGTTTACTTAAACTTGAAATACAAGAAATTGGCGAATTGTACTGTTTGGATGCTTTCCATATATGTTTCTTAGACTATATAGACGCAATATATACAATGATTTCAACCGTCTACCTGTTCCATTCATTGATCTACTTGTAGAAAGTTAGAAATAATTTCCGTTTCATGATTATCAATGGGGCCCGTAATTCACTTGAACTTGAAGTACAAAAAATTGGCAAATTGTACTGTTTGGATGCTTTGCATATATGTTTCTTAGACTATATAGAAGCAACATATACAAAGATTTCAACCGTCTACCGGTTCTATTCATTGTTCTACTTGTAGAAAGTTACAAATAATTTCCGTTTCATGATTATCAATGGGGCTCGTTGTTCACTTAATCTTGAAGAACAAAAAATTGGCGAATGGTACTGTTTGGATGCTTTGCATATATGTTTCTTAGATTATATAGAAGCAATATATACAAAGATTTCAACCGTCTACCTGTTCCATTCATTGTTCTGCTTGTCGAAAATTACAAATAATTTCCGATAAAGGATTAACCATTGGGGCTCATTGTTCACTTACACTTGAAGAACAAAAAATTGGCGAATGGTACTGTTTGGATGCTTTGCGTACATGTTTCTTAGACTTTTTGGAAGCAATATATACAAAGATTTCAACCGTCTACGTGTTCCAATCATTGTTCTACTTGTCGAAATTTACAAATTATTTCCATTAAGGGATTAACAATGGGGATCGTAGTTTACTTAAACTTGAAGTACAAGAAATTGGCGAATTGTACTGTTTGGATGCTTTCAATATATGTTTCTTAGACTATATAGACGCAATATATACAATGATTTCAACCGTCTACCTGTTCCATTCATTGATCTACTTGTAGAAAGTTAGAAATAATTTCCGTTACATGATTATCAATGGGGCCCGTAATTCACTTAAACTTGAAGTACAAAAAATTGGCAAATTGTACTGTTTGGATGCTTTGCATATATGTTTCTTAGACTATATAGAAGCAATATATAGAAAGATTTCACCCGTCTACCTGTTCCATTCATTGTTCTACTTGTCGAAAGTTACAAAGAATTTCCGTTAAAGGATTAACAATGGGACTCGTAGTTCACTTAAACTTGAAGAACAAAAAATTGGCGAAGGGTACTGTTTGGATGCTTTGCATATATGTTTCTTAGACTATATGGAAGCAATATATACAAAGATATCAACCGTCTACGTGTTCCAATCAGTGTTCTACTTGTAGAAAGTTACAATTAACTTCCGTTAAAGGATTAACAATGGGGCTCGTAGTTCACTTAAACTTGAAGAACAAAAAATTGGCGAATTGTACTGTTTGGATGCTTTGCATATATGTTTCGTAGACTATATAGAAGCAATATATACAATGATTTCAACCGTCTACATGATCCATTCATTGTTCTACTTGTAGAAATTTACAAATAATTTCCTTTAAAGTATTAACAATGGGGCTCGTAGTTCACTTAAACTTGAAGATCAAATAATTGGCGAATTGTACTGTTTGGATAATTTGCAGATATGTTTCTTAGATTATATAGAAGCAATATATACAATGATTTCAACCGTCTACCTTTTCCATTCATTGTTCTACTTGTCGAAAGTTACAAATAATTTCCGATAAAGGATTAACCATTGGGGCTCATTGTTCACTTAACTTGAAGAACAAAAAATTGGCGAATGGTACTGTTTGGATGCTTTGCGTACATGTTTCTTAAACCATATGGAAGCAATATATACAAAGATTTCAACCGTCTACGTGTTCCAATCATTGTTCTACTTGTCGAAATTTACAAATAATTTCCGTTAAGGGATTAACAATGGGGATCGTAGTTTACTTAAACTTGAAGAACAAAAAATTGGCGAATGGTACTGTTTGGATGCTCTGCATATATGCTTCTTAGACTATATAGAAGCAATATATACAAAGATTTCAACCGTCTACCTGTTCCATTCATTGTTCTACTTGTCGAAAGTTACAAATAATTTCCGATAACGGATTAACCATTGGGGCTCATTGTTCACTTAAACTTGAAGAACAAAAAATTGGCAAATTGTACTGTTTGGATGCTTTGCATATATGTTTCTTATACTATATAGAAGCAATATATACAAAGATTTCAACCGTCTACCTGTTCCATTCATTGTTCTATTTGTCGATATTTACAAATAATTTCCTTTGAAGGATTAACAATGGGGCTCGTAGTTCACTTAAACTTGAAGAGCAAGAAATTGGCGTATTGTACTGTTTGGATGCTTTGCATGTATGTTTCTTATACTATATAGAAGCAATATATACAAAGATTTCAACCGTCTACCTGTTCCATTCAATGTTCTACTTGTCGAAAGTTACAAATAATTTCCGATAAAGGATTAACAATGGAGCTCATTGTTCACTTAAACTTGAAGAACAAAAAATTGGCGAATGGTACTGTTTGGATGCTTTGCGTACATGTTTCTTAAACCATATGGAAGCAATATATACAAAGATTTCAACCGTCTACGTGTTCCAATCATTGTTCTACTTGTCGAAATTTACAAATAATTTCCGTTAAGGGATTAACAATGGGGATCGTAGTTTACTTAAACTTGAAGAACAAAAAATTGGCGAATGGTACTGTTTGGATGCTTTGCATATATGTTTCTTAGACTATATGGAAGCAATATATACAAAGATTTCAACCGTCTACGTGTTCCAATCATTGTTCTACTTGTAGAAAGTTACAATTAATTTCCGTTAAAGGATTAACAATGGGGCTCGTAGTTCACTTAAACTTGAAGATCAAAAAATTGGCGAATTGTACTGTTTGGATGCTTTGCATATATGTTTCGTAGATTATATAGAAGCAATATATACAAAGATTTCAACCGTCTAACTGTTCCATTCATTGTTCTACTTGTCGAAAGTTACAAATAATTTCCGATAAAGGATTAAACATTGGGGCTCATTGTTCACTTAAACTTGAAGAACAAAAAATTGGCGAATTGTACTGTTTGGATGCTTTGCATATATGTTTCTTAGACTATATAGAAGCAATATATACAAAGATTTCAACCGTTTACCTGCTCCATTCATTGTTCTACTTGTCGAAAGTTACAAATAATTTCCGTTAAAGTATTAACAATGGGGCTCGTTGTTCACTTAAACTTGAAGATCAAAAAATTGGCGAATTGTACTGTTTGGATGCTTTGCATATATGTTTCGTAGATTATATAGAAGCAATATATACAAAGATTTCAACCGTCTAACTGTTCCATTCATTGTTCTACTTGTCGAAAGTTACAAATAATTTCCTTTAAAGGATTAACAATGGGGCTCGTTGTTCACTTAAACTTGAAGAACAATAAATTGGCGAATTGGACTGTTTGGATGCCTTGCATATATGTTTCTTAGACTATATAGAAGCAATATATAGAAAGATTTCAACCGTCTAACTGTTCCATTCATTGTTCTACTTGTCGAAAGTTACAAATAATTTCCGATAAAGGATTAAACATTGGGGCTCATTGTTCACTTAAACTTGAAGAACAAAAAATTGGCGAATTGTTCTGTTTGGATGCTTTGCATATATGTTTCTTAGACTATATAGAAGCAGTATAAACAAAGAGTGCAATCGTCTACCTGTTCCATTCATTGTTCTACTTGTCGCAAGTTACAATTAATTTCCGTTAAAGTATTAACAATGGGGCTCGTAGTTCACTTAAACTTGAAGATCAAATAATTGGCGAATTGTACTGTTTGGATAATTTGCAGATATGTTTCTTAGACTATATAGAAGCAATATATACAATGATTTCAACCGTCTACCTGTTCCATTCATTGTTCTACTTGTCGAAAGTTACAAATAATTTCCGTTAAGGGATTAACAATGGGGATCGTAGTTCACTTAAACTTGAAGAACAAAAAATTGGCGAATGGTACTGTTTGGATGCTTTGCATATATGTTTCTTAGACTATATAGAAGCAATATATACATTGATTTCAACCGTCTACCTGTTCCATTCATTGTTCTACTTGTCGAAATTTACAAATAATTTCCTTTAAAGGAGTAACAATGGGGCTCGTAGTTCACTTAAACTTGAAGAACAAAAAATTGGCGAATGGTACTGTTTGGATGCTTTGCATATATGTTTCTTAGACTATATAGAAGCAATATATACAAAGATTACAACCGTCTACCTGTTCCATTCATTGTTCTACTTGTCGAAAGTTACAAATAATTTCCGATAACGGATTAACCATTGGGGCTCATTGTTCACTTAAACTTGAAGAACAAAAAATTGGCGAATTGTACTGTTTGGATGCTTTGCATATATGTTTCTTATACTATATAGAAGCAATATATACAAAGATTTCAACCGTCTACCTGTTCCATTCATTGTTCTACTTGTCGAAATTTACAAATAATTTCCTTTGAAGGATTAACAATGGGGCTCGTAGTTAACTTAAACTTGAAGAGCAAAAAATTGGCGAATTGTACTGTTTGGATGCTTTGCATGTATGTTTCTTATACTATATAGAAGCAATATATACAAAGATTTCAACCGTCTACCTGTTCCATTCAATGTTCTACTTGTCAAAGTTACAAATAATTTCCGATAAAGGATTAACAATGGAGCTCATTGTTCACTTAAACTTGAAGAACAAAAAATTGGCGAATGGTACTGTTTGGATGCTTTTCGTACATGTTTCTTAGACCATATGGAAGCAATATATACAAAGATTTCAACCGTCTACGTGTTCCAATCATTGTTCTACTTGTCGAAATTTACAAATAATTTCCTTTAAAGGATTAACAATGGGGCTCGTTGTTCACTTAAACTTGAAGAACAATAAATTGGCGAATTGTACTGTTTGGATGCTTTGCATATATGTTTCTTAGACTATATAGAAGCAATATATACAAAGATTTCAACCGTCTAACTGTTCCATTCATTGTTCTACTTGTAGAAAGTTACAATTAATTTCCGTTAAAGGATTAACAATGGGGCTCGTAGTTCACTTAAACTTGAAGATCAAAAAATTGGCTAATTGTACTGTTTGGATGCTTTGCATATATGTTTCGTAGATTATATAGAAGCAATATATACAAAGATTTCAACCGTCTAACTGTTCCATTCATTGTTCTACTTGTCGAAAGTTACAAATAATTTCCGATAAAGGATTAAACATTGGGGCTCATTGTTCACTTAAACTTGAAGAACAAAAAATTGGCGAATTGTACTGTTTGGATGCTTTGCATATATGTTTCTTAGACTATATAGAAGCAATATATACAAAGATTTCAACCGTCTACCTGCTCCATTCATTGTTCTACTTGTCGAAAGTTACAAATAATTTCCGATAAAGGATTAACAATGGGTCTCATTGTTCACTTAAACTTGAAGAACAAAAAATTGGCGAATGGTACTGTTTGGATGCTTTGCGTACATGTTTCTTAGACTATATGGAAGCAATATATACAAAGATTTCAACCCTCTACGGGTTCCGATCATTGTTCTGCTTGTCGAAAGTTACAAATAATTTCCGTTAAGGGATTAACAATGGGGATCGTAGTTTACTTAAACTTGAGGAACAAAAAATTGTCGAATTGTACTGTTTGGATGCTTTGCATATATGTTTTTTAGATTATATAGAAGCAATATATACAAAGATTTCAACCGTCTACCTGTTCGATTCATTATTCTACTTGTCGAAAGTTACAAATAATTTCCGATGACGGATTAATCATTGGGGCTCATTGTTCACTTAAACTTGAAGAACAAAAAATTGGCGAATTGTACTGTTTGGATTCTTTGCATATATGTTTCTTATACTATATAGAAGCAATATATACAAAGATTTCAGCCATCTACCTGTTCCATTCATTGTTCTACTTGTCGAAAGTTACAAATAATTTCCGATAACGGATTAACCATTGGTGCTCATTGTTCACTTAAACTTGAAGAACAAAAAATTGGCGAATTGTACTGTTTGGATGCTTTGCATATATGTTTCTTATACTATATAGAAGCAATATATACAAAGATTTCAACCGGCTACCTGTTCCATTCATTGTTCTACTTGTCGAAATTTACAAATAATTTCCGATAAAGGATTAACCATTGGGGCTCATTGTTCACTTAAACTTGAAGAACAAAAAATTGGCGAATTGTACTGTTTGGATGCTTTGCATATATGTTTCTTAGACTATATAGAAGCAATATATACAAAGATTTCAACCGTCTACCTGATCCTTTCATTGTTCTACTTGTCGAAATTTACAAATAATTTCCTTTAAAGGATTAACAATGGGGCTCGTAGTTCACTTAAACTTGAAGAACAAAAAATTGGCGAATTGTACTGTTTGGATGCTTTGCATATATGTTTCTTATACTATATAGAAGCAATATATACAAAGATTTCAACCGTCTACCTGTTCCATTCACTGTTCTACTTGTCGAAAGTTACAAATAATTTCCGTTAAGGGATTAACAATGGGGATCGTAGTTCACTTAAACTTGAAGAACAAAAAATTGGCGAATTGTACTGTTTGGATGCTTTGCGTACATGTTTCTTAGACTATATGGAAGCAATATATACAAAGATTTGAACCGTCTACGTGTTCCAATCATTGTCCTACTTGTCCAAATTTACAAATAATTTCCTTTAAAGGATTATCAATGGGGCTCGTTGTTCACTTAAACTTGAAGAACAAAAAAGTGGCGAATTGTACTGTTTGGATGCTTTGCATATATGTTTCTTAGACTATAAAGAAGCAATATATACATTGATTTCAACCGTCTACCTGTTCCATTCATTGTTCTACTTGTCGCAAGTTACAAATAATTTCCGTTAAAGTATTAACAATGGGGCTCGTAGTTCACTTAAACTTGAAGATCAAATAATTGGCGAATTGTATAGTTTGGATGATTTGCATATATGTTTCTTAGACTATATAGAAGCAATATATACAAAGATTTCAACCGTCTACCTGTTCCATTCATTGTTCTACTTGTCGAAAGTTACAAATAATTTCCGTTAAGGGATTAACAATGGGGATCGTAGTTTACTTAAACTTGAAGAACAAGAAATTGGCAAATTGTACTGTTTGGATGATTTGCATATATGTTTCTTAGACTATATAGAAGCAATATATACAAAGATTTCAACCATCTACCTGTTCCATTCATTGTTCTACTTGTCGAAATTTAAAAATAATTTCCTTTAAAGGATTAACAATGGGGCTCGTTGTTCACTTAAACTTGAAGAACAATAAATTGGCGAATTGTACTGTTTGGATGCTTTGCATATGTGTTTCTTAGACTATATAGAAGCAATATATACAAAGATTTCAACTGTCTACCTGTTCCATTCATTGTTCTACTTGCCGAAAGTTACAAATAATTTCCGATAAAGGATTAACCATTGGGGCTCATTGTTCACTTAAACTTGAAGAACAAAAAATTGGCGAATGGTACTGTTTGGATGCTTTGCGTACATGTTTCTTAGACTATATGGAAGCAATATATACAAAGATTTGAACCGTCTACGTGTTCCAATCATTGTCCTACTTGTCCAAATTTACAAATAATTTCCTTTAAAGGATTATCAATGGGGCTCGTTGTTCACTTAAACTTGAAGAACAAAAAAGTGGCGAATTGTACTGTTTGGATGCTTTGCATATATGTTTCTTAGACTATAAAGAAGCAATATATACATTGATTTCAACCGTCTACCTGTTCCATTCATTGTTCTACTTGTCGCAAGTTACAAATAATTTCCGTTAAGGGATTAACAATGGGGATCGTAGTTTACTTAAACTTGAAGAACAAGAAATTGGCAAATTGTACTGTTTGGATGATTTGCATATATGTTTCTTAGACTATATAGAAGCAATATATACAAAGATTTCAACCATCTACCTGTTCCATTCATTGTTCTACTTGTCGAAAGTTACAAATAATTTCCGATAACGGATTAACCATTGGGGCTCATTGTTCACTTAAACTTGAAGAACAAAAAATTGGCGAATTGTACTGTTTGGATGCTTTGCATATATGTTTCGTAGACTATATAGAAGCAATATATACAATGAATTCAACCGTCTACAAGATCCATTCATTGTTCTACTTGTCGAAATTTACAAATAATTTCCTTTAAAGGATTAACAATGGGGCTCGTAGTTCACTTAAACATGAAGATGAAATAATTGGCGAATTGTACTGTTTGGATGCTTTGCATATATGTTTCTTAGATTATATAGAAGCAATATATACAAAGATTTCAACCGTCTACCTGTTCCATTCATTGTTCTACTTGTCGAAATTTACAAATAATTTCCTTTAAAGGATTAACAATGGGGCTCGTTGTTCACTTAAACTTGAAGAACAATAAATTCGCGAATTGTACTGTTTGGATGCTTTGCATATATGTTTCTTAGACTATATAGAAGCAATATATACAATGATTTCAACCGTCTACCTGTTCCATTCATTGTTCTAATTATAGAAAATTACAATTAATTTCCGTTAAAGGATTAACAATGGGGATCGTAGTTCACTTAAACTTGAAGAACATAAAATTGGCGAATTGTACTGTTTGGATGCTTTGCATATATGTTTCTTAGACTATATAGAAGCAATATATACAATGATTTCAACCGTCTACCTTTTCCATTCATTGTTCTACTTGTCGAAAGTTAGAAATAATTTCCGTTAAAGGATTAACAATGGGGCTCGTAGTTCACTTAAACATGAAGATGAAATAATTGGCGAATTGTACTGTTTGGATGCTTTGCATATATGTTTCTTAGATTATATAGAAGCAATATATACAAAGATTTCAACCGTCTACCAGTTCTATTCATTGTTCTACTTGTCGAAAGTTACAAATAATTTCCGATAAAGGATTAACAATGGGGCTCGTAGTTCACTTAAACTTGAAGAACAAAAAATTGGCGAATTGTACTGTTTGGATGCTTTGCATATCTGTTTCTTACACTATATGGAAGCAATATATACAAAGATTTCAACCGTCTACGGGTTCCAATCATTGTTCTACTTGTAGAAAGTTACAATTAATTTCCATTAAAGGATTAACAATGGGGCTCGTAGTTCACTTAAACTTGAAGAACAAAAAATTGGCGATTTGTACTGTTTGGATGCTTTGCATATATGTTTCTTAGACTATATAGAAGCAACATATACAAAGATTTCAACCGTCTACCAGTTCTATTCATTGTTCTACTTGTCGAAAGTTACAAATAATTTCCGATAAAGGATTAACAATGGGGCTCGTAGTTCACTTAAACTTGAAGAACAATAAATTGGCGAATTGTACTGTTTGGATGCTTTGCATATATGTTTCTTACACTATATAGAAGCAACATATAGAAAGACTTCACCCGTCTACCTGTACTATTCATTGTTCTACTTGTCGTAAGTTACAAATAATTTCCATTTCATGATTATCAATGGGGCTCGCTGTTCACTTAAACTTGAAGATCAAAAAATTGGCGAATGTTACTGTTTAGATGCTTTGCACATAGGTTTCTTAGACTATATAGAAGCAATATATACAAAGATTTCAACCGTCTACGTGTTCCAATCATTGTTCTACTTGTCGAAATTTACAAATAATTTCCTTTAAAGGATTAACAATGGGGCTCGTTGTTCACTTAAACTTGAAGAACAATAAATTCGCGAATTGTACTGTTTGGATGCTTTGCATATATGTTTCTTAGACTATATAGAAGCAATATATACAATGATTTCAACCGTCTACCTGTTCCATTCATTGTTCTAATTATAGAAAATTACAATTAATTTCCGTTAAAGGATTAACAATGGGGATCGTAGTTCACTTAAACTTGAAGAACATAAAATTGGCGAATTGTACTGTTTGGATGCTTTGCATATATGTTTCTTAGATTATATAGAAGCAATATATACAAAGATTTCAACCGTCTACCGGTTCCATTCATTGTTCTACTTGTCGAAAATTACAAATAATTTCTGATAAAGGATTAACAATGGGGCTCATTGTTCACTTAAACTTGAAGAACAAAAAATTGGAGAATTGTACTGTTTGGATGCTTTGCATATATGTTTCGTAGACTATATAGAAGCAATATATACAATGAATTCAACCGTCTACAAGATCCATTCATTGTTCTACTTGTCGAAATTTACAAATAATTTCCTTTAAAGGATTAACAATGGGGCTCGTAGTTCACTTAAACTTGAAGAACAAAAAATTGACGAATTGTACTGCTTGGATGCTTTGCATATATGTTTCTTAGACTATATAGAAGCAATATATACAATGATTTCAACAGTCTACCTTTTCCATTCATTGTTCTACTTGTCGAAATTTACAAATAATTTCCTTTAAACGATTAACAATGGGGCTCGTAGTTCACTTAAACTTGAAGAACAAAAAATTGGCGAATGGTACTGTGTGGATGCTTTGCATATATGTTTCTTAGACTATATAGAAGCAATATATACAATGATTTCAACCGTCTACCTGTTCCATTCATTGTTCTACTTGTAGAAAGTTACAATTAATTTCCGTTAAAGGATTAACAATGGGGCTCGTAGATCACTTAAACTTGAAGAACAAAAAATTGGCGAATGGTACTGTTTGGATGCTTTGCATATATGTTTCTTAGACTATACAGAAGAATATATATAAAGATTTCAACCGCCTACCTCTTCTATTCATTGTTCTACTTGCCGCAAGTTACAAATAATTTCCGTTAAAGTATTAACAATGGGGCTCGTAGTTCACTTCAACTTGAAGATCAAATAATTGGCGAATTGTACTGTTTGGATAATTTGCAGATATGTTTCTTAGATTATACAGAAGCAATATATACAATGATTTCAACCGTCTACCTTTTCCATTCATTGTTCTACTTGTCGAAAGTCACAAATAATTTCCGATAAAGGATTAACCATTGGGGCTCATTGTTCACTTAACTTGAAGATCAAATAATTGGCGAATTGTACTGTTTGGATGATATGCATATATGTTTCTTAGACTATATAGAAGCAATATATACAAAGATTTCAACCGTCTACCTGTTCCATTCATTGTTCTACTTGTAGAAAGTTACAATTAATTTCCGTTAAAGGATTAACAATGGGGCTCGTAGATCACTTAAACTTGAAGAACAAAAAATTGGAGAATTGTACTGTTTGGATGCTTTGCATATATGTTTCGTAGACTATATAGAAGCAATATATACAATGAATTCAACCGTCTACAAGATCCATTCATTGTTCTACTTGTAGAAAGTTACAAATAATTTCCATTTCATGATTATCAATGGGGCTCGCTGTTCACTTAAACTTGAAGATCTAAAAATTGGCGATTGTTACTGTTTAGATGCTTTGCATATATGTTTCTTAGACTATATAGAAGCAATATATACATTGATTTCAACCGTTTACCTGTTCCATTCATTGTTCTACTTGCCGAAATTTACAAATAATTTCCTTTAAAGGATTAACAATGGGACTCGTAGATCACTTAAACTTGAAGAGCAAAAAATTGCCGAATTGTACTGTTTGGACGCTATGCATATAGGTTTCTTAGACTATATAGAAGCAATATATACAATGATTTCAACAGTCTACCTGTTCCAGTCATTGTTCTACTTGTCGAAATTTACAAATAATTTCATTTAAAGGATTGACAATGGGGCTCGTAGTTCACTTAAACTTGACGAACAAAAAATTGGCGAATGGTACTGTTTGGATGCTTTGAATATATGTTTCTTAGATTATATAGGAGCAATATATGCAAAGATTTCAACCGTCTACCTGTTCCATTCATTGTTCTACTTGTCGAAAATTACAAGTAATTTTCGATAAAGGATTAACCATTGGGGCTCATTGTTCACTTAAACTTGAAGAACAAAAAATTGGCGAATGGTACTGTTTGGATGCTTTGCGTACATGTTTCTTAGACTATATGGAAGCAATATATACAAAGATTTCAACCGTCTACCTGTACTATTCATTGTTCTACTTGTAGAAAGTTACAAATAATTTCCATTTCATGATTATCAATGGGGCTCGCTGTTCACTTAAACTTGAAGATCAAAAAATTGGCGATTGTTACTGTTTAGATGCTTTGCATATATGTTTCTTAGATTATATAGAAGCAATATATACAAAGATTTCAACCGTCTACCTGTTCCATTCATTGTTCTACTTGTCGAAAATTACAAATAATTTCCGATAAAGGATTAACCATTGGGGCTCTTTGTTCACTTAAACATGAAGGACAAAAAATTGGCGAATGGTACTGTTTGGATACTTTGCATATATGTTTCTTAGACTATATAGAAGCAATATATACAAAGATTTCAACCGTCTACCTGTTCCATTCACTGTTCTACTTGTCAAAATTTACAAATAATTTCCGATAAAGGATTAACAATGGGGCTCATTGTTCACTTAAACTTGAAGATCAAATAATTGGCGAATTGTACTGTTTGGATGATATGCATATATGTTTCTTATACTATATAGAAGCAATATATACAAAGATTTCAACCGTCTACCTGTTCCATCCATTGTTCTACTTGTCGAAAGTTACAAATAATTTCCGATAACGGATTAACCATTGGGGCACATTGTTCAGTAAACTTGAAGAACAAAAAATTGTCGAATTGTACTGTTTGGATGCTTTGCATATATGTTTCTTAGACTATATAGAAGCAATATATACAAAGATTTCAACCGTCTACCTGTTCCATTCATTGTTCTACTTGTCGAAAATTACAAATAATTTCCGATAAAGGATTAACCATTGGGGCTCTTTGTTCACTTAAACATGAAGGACAAAAAATTGGCGAATGGTACTGTTTGGATACTTTGCATATATGTTTCTTAGACTATATAGAAGCAATATATACAAAGATTTCAACCGTCTACCTGTTGCATTCATTGTTCTACTTGTCGAAATTTACAAATAATTTCCTTTAAAGTAGTAACAATGGGGCTCGTAGTTCACTTAAACTTGAAAAACAAAAAATTGGCGAATGGTACTGTTTGGATGCTTTGCATATATGTTTCTTAGACTATACAGAAGCAATATATAGAAAGATTTCAACCGCCTACCTGTTCTATTCATAGTTCTACTTGTCGAAAGTTACAAATAATTTCCGTTAAGGGATTAACAATGGGGATCG
The DNA here is from genome assembly GCA_963989415.1 of Cerceris ruficornis. Taxonomy (NCBI): domain Eukaryota; kingdom Metazoa; phylum Arthropoda; class Insecta; order Hymenoptera; family Crabronidae; genus Cerceris; species Cerceris ruficornis. The sequence continues at coordinate 1,593,805 of CAXDIW010000192.1, forward strand.
TAGTTTACTTAAACTTGAAGAACAAAAAATTGGCGAATTGTACTGTTTGGATGCTTTGCATATATGTTTCTTATACTATATAGAAGCAATATATACAAAGATTTCAACCGTCTACCTGTTCCATTCACTGTTCTACTTGTCGAAAGTTACAAATAATTTCCGATAAAGGATTAACAATGGCGCTCATTGTTAACTTAAACTTGAAGATCAAATAATTGGCGAATTGTACTGTTTGGATGATATGCATATATGTTTCTTATACTATATACAAGCAATATATACAAAGATTTCAACCGTCTACCTGTTTCATCCATTGTTCTCCTTGTCGAAAGTTACAAATAATTTCCGATAACGGATTAACCATTGGGGCTCATTGTTCAGTAAACTTGAAGAACAAAAAATTGTCGAATTGTACTGTTTGGATGCTTTGCATATATGTTTCTTAGACTATATAGAAGCAATATATACAAAGATTTCAACCGTCTACCTGTTGCATTCATTGTTCTACTTGTCGAAATTTACAAATAATTTCCTTTAAAGTAGTAACAATGGGGCTCGTAGTTCACTTAATCTTGAACAACAAAAAATTGGCGAATGGTACTGTTTGGATGCTTTGCATATATGTTTCTTAGACTATATAGAAGCAATATATACAAAGATTTCAACCGTCTACCTGTTCCATTCATTGTTCTACTTGTCGAAATTTACAAATAATTTCCTTTAAAGGAGTAAAAATGGGGCTCGTAGTTCACTTAAACTTGAGGAACAAAAAATTGGCGAATTGTACTGTTTGGATGCTTTGCATATATGTTTCTTATACCATATAGAAGCAATATATACAAAGATTTCAACCGTCTACCTGTTGCATTCATTGTTCTACTTGTCGAAATTTACAAATAATTTCCTTTAAAGTAGTAACAATGGGGCTCGTAGTTCACTTAAACTTGAAAAACAAAAAATTGGCGAATGGTACTGTTTGGATGCTTTGCATATATGTTTCTTAGACTATACAGAAGCAATATATAGAAAGATTTCAACCGCCTACCTGTTCTATTCATAGTTCTACTTGTCGAAAGTTACAAATAATTTCCGTTAAGGGATTAACAATGGGGATCGTAGTTTACTTAAACTTGAAGAACAAAAAATTGGCGAATTGTACTGTTTGGATGCTTTGCATATATGTTTCTTATACTATATAGAAGCAATATATACAAAGATTTCAACCGTCTACCTGTTCCATTCACTGTTCTACTTGTCGAAAGTTACAAATAATTTCCGATAAAGGATTAACAATGGGGCCCATTGTTAACTTAAACTTGAAGATCAAATAATTGGCGAATTGTACTGTTTGGATGATATGCATATATGTTTCTTATACTATATAGAAGCAATATATACAAAGATTTCAACCGTCTACCTGTTTCATCCATTGTTCTCCTTGTCGAAAGTTACAAATAATTTCCGATAACGGATTAACCATTGGGGCTCATTGTTCACTTAAACTTGAAGAACAAAAAATTGGCGAATTGTACTGTTTGGATGCTTTGCATATATGTTTCTTATGCTATATAGAAGCAATATATACAAAGATTTCAACCGTCTACCTGTTCCATTCATTGTTCTGCTTGTCGAAAATTACAAATAATTTCCGATAAAGGATTAACCATTGGGGCTCATTGTTCACTTACACTTGAAGAACAAAAAATTGGCGAATGGTACTGTTTGGATGCTTTGCGTACATGTTTCTTACACTTTTTGGAAGCAATATATACAAAGATTTCAACCGTCTACGTGTTCCAATCATTGTTCTCCTTGTCGAAATTTACAAATTATTTCCATTAAGGGATTAACAATGGGGATCGTAGTTTACTTAAACTTGAAATACAAGAAATTGGCGAATTGTACTGTTTGGATGCTTTCCATATATGTTTCTTAGACTATATAGACGCAATATATACAATGATTTCAACCGTCTACCTGTTCCATTCATTGATCTACTTGTAGAAAGTTAGAAATAATTTCCGTTTCATGATTATCAATGGGGCCCGTAATTCACTTGAACTTGAAGTACAAAAAATTGGCAAATTGTACTGTTTGGATGCTTTGCATATATGTTTCTTAGACTATATAGAAGCAACATATACAAAGATTTCAACCGTCTACCGGTTCTATTCATTGTTCTACTTGTAGAAAGTTACAAATAATTTCCGTTTCATGATTATCAATGGGGCTCGTTGTTCACTTAATATTGAAGAACAAAAAATTGGCGAATGGTACTGTTTGGATGCTTTGCATATATGTTTCTTAGATTATATAGAAGCAATATATACAAAGATTTCAACCGTCTACCTGTTCCATTCATTGTTCTGCTTGTCGAAAATTACAAATAATTTCCGATAAAGGATTAACCATTGGGGCTCATTGTTCACTTACACTTGAAGAACAAAAAATTGGCGAATGGTACTGTTTGGATGCTTTGCGTACATGTTTCTTAGACTTTTTGGAAGCAATATATACAAAGATTTCAACCGTCTACGTGTTCCAATCATTGTTCTACTTGTCGAAATTTACAAATTATTTCCATTAAGGGATTAACAATGGGGATCGTAGTTTACTTAAACTTGAAGTACAAGAAATTGGCGAATTGTACTGTTTGGATGCTTTCAATATATGTTTCTTAGACTATATAGACGCAATATATACAATGATTTCAACCGTCTACCTGTTCCATTCATTGATCTACTTGTAGAAAGTTAGAAATAATTTCCGTTACATGATTATCAATGGGGCCCGTAATTCACTTAAACTTGAAGTACAAAAAATTGGCAAATTGTACTGTTTGGATGCTTTGCATATATGTTTCTTAGACTATATAGAAGCAATATATAGAAAGATTTCACCCGTCTACCTGTTCCATTCATTGTTCTACTTGTCGAAAGTTACAAAGAATTTCCGTTAAAGGATTAACAATGGGACTCGTAGATCACTTAAACTTGAAGAACAAAAAATTGGCGAAGGGTACTGTTTGGATGCTTTGCATATATGTTTCTTAGACTATATGGAAGCAATATATACAAAGATATCAACCGTCTACGTGTTCCAATCAGTGTTCTACTTGTAGAAAGTTACAATTAACTTCCGTTAAAGGATTAACAATGGGGCTCGTAGTTCACTTAAACTTGAAGAACAAAAAATTGGCGAATTGTACTGTTTGGATGCTTTGCATATATGTTTCGTAGACTATATAGAAGCAATATATACAATGATTTCAACCGTCTACATGATCCATTCATTGTTCTACTTGTAGAAATTTACAAATAATTTCCTTTAAAGTATTAACAATGGGGCTCGTAGTTCACTTAAACTTGAAGATCAAATAATTGGCGAATTGTACTGTTTGGATAATTTGCAGATATGTTTCTTAGATTATATAGAAGCAATATATACAATGATTTCAACCGTCTACCTTTTCCATTCATTGTTCTACTTGTCGAAAGTTACAAATAATTTCCGATAAAGGATTAACCATTGGGGCTCATTGTTCACTTAACTTGAAGAACAAAAAATTGGCGAATGGTACTGTTTGGATGCTTTGCGTACATGTTTCTTAAACCATATGGAAGCAATATATACAAAGATTTCAACCGTCTACGTGTTCCAATCATTGTTCTACTTGTCGAAATTTACAAATAATTTCCGTTAAGGGATTAACAATGGGGATCGTAGTTTACTTAAACTTGAAGAACAAAAAATTGGCGAATGGTACTGTTTGGATGCTCTGCATATATGCTTCTTAGACTATATAGAAGCAATATATACAAAGATTTCAACCGTCTACCTGTTCCATTCATTGTTCTACTTGTCGAAAGTTACAAATAATTTCCGATAACGGATTAACCATTGGGGCTCATTGTTCACTTAAACTTGAAGAACAAAAAATTGGCAAATTGTACTGTTTGGATGCTTTGCATATATGTTTCTTATACTATATAGAAGCAATATATACAAAGATTTCAACCGTCTACCTGTTCCATTCATTGTTCTATTTGTCGATATTTACAAATAATTTCCTTTGAAGGATTAACAATGGGGCTCGTAGTTCACTTAAACTTGAAGAGCAAGAAATTGGCGTATTGTACTGTTTGGATGCTTTGCATGTATGTTTCTTATACTATATAGAAGCAATATATACAAAGATTTCAACCGTCTACCTGTTCCATTCAATGTTCTACTTGTCGAAAGTTACAAATAATTTCCGATAAAGGATTAACAATGGAGCTCATTGTTCACTTAAACTTGAAGAACAAAAAATTGGCGAATGGTACTGTTTGGATGCTTTGCGTACATGTTTCTTAAACCATATGGAAGCAATATATACAAAGATTTCAACCGTCTACGTGTTCCAATCATTGTTCTACTTGTCGAAATTTACAAATAATTTCCGTTAAGGGATTAACAATGGGGATCGTAGTTTACTTAAACTTGAAGAACAAAAAATTGGCGAATGGTACTGTTTGGATGCTTTGCATATATGTTTCTTAGACTATATAGAAGCAATATATAGAAAGATTTCAACCGTCTAACTGTTCCATTCATTGTTCTACTTGTCGAAAGTTACAAATAATTTCCGATAAAGGATTAAACATTGGGGCTCATTGTTCACTTAAACTTGAAGAACAAAAAATTGGCGAATTGTTCTGTTTGGATGCTTTGCATATATGTTTCTTAGACTATATAGAAGCAGTATAAACAAAGAGTGCAATCGTCTACCTGTTCCATTCATTGTTCTACTTGTCGCAAGTTACAATTAATTTCCGTTAAAGTATTAACAATGGGGCTCGTAGTTCACTTAAACTTGAAGATCAAATAATTGGCGAATTGTACTGTTTGGATAATTTGCAGATATGTTTCTTAGACTATATAGAAGCAATATATACAATGATTTCAACCGTCTACCTGTTCCATTCATTGTTCTACTTGTCGAAAGTTACAAATAATTTCCGTTAAGGGATTAACAATGGGGATCGTAGTTCACTTAAACTTGAAGAACAAAAAATTGGCGAATGGTACTGTTTGGATGCTTTGCATATATGTTTCTTAGACTATATAGAAGCAATATATACATTGATTTCAACCGTCTACCTGTTCCATTCATTGTTCTACTTGTCGAAATTTACAAATAATTTCCTTTAAAGGAGTAACAATGGGGCTCGTAGTTCACTTAAACTTGAAGAACAAAAAATTGGCGAATGGTACTGTTTGGATGCTTTGCATATATGTTTCTTAGACTATATAGAAGCAATATATACAAAGATTACAACCGTCTACCTGTTCCATTCATTGTTCTACTTGTCGAAAGTTACAAATAATTTCCGATAACGGATTAACCATTGGGGCTCATTGTTCACTTAAACTTGAAGAACAAAAAATTGGCGAATTGTACTGTTTGGATGCTTTGCATATATGTTTCTTATACTATATAGAAGCAATATATACAAAGATTTCAACCGTCTACCTGTTCCATTCATTGTTCTACTTGTCGAAATTTACAAATAATTTCCTTTGAAGGATTAACAATGGGGCTCGTAGTTAACTTAAACTTGAAGAGCAAAAAATTGGCGAATTGTACTGTTTGGATGCTTTGCATGTATGTTTCTTATACTATATAGAAGCAATATATACAAAGATTTCAACCGTCTACCTGTTCCATTCAATGTTCTACTTGTCAAAGTTACAAATAATTTCCGATAAAGGATTAACAATGGAGCTCATTGTTCACTTAAACTTGAAGAACAAAAAATTGGCGAATGGTACTGTTTGGATGCTTTTCGTACATGTTTCTTAGACCATATGGAAGCAATATATACAAAGATTTCAACCGTCTACGTGTTCCAATCATTGTTCTACTTGTCGAAATTTACAAATAATTTCCTTTAAAGGATTAACAATGGGGCTCGTTGTTCACTTAAACTTGAAGAACAATAAATTGGCGAATTGTACTGTTTGGATGCTTTGCATATATGTTTCTTAGACTATATAGAAGCAATATATACAAAGATTTCAACCGTCTAACTGTTCCATTCATTGTTCTACTTGTAGAAAGTTACAATTAATTTCCGTTAAAGGATTAACAATGGGGCTCGTAGTTCACTTAAACTTGAAGATCAAAAAATTGGCTAATTGTACTGTTTGGATGCTTTGCATATATGTTTCGTAGATTATATAGAAGCAATATATACAAAGATTTCAACCGTCTAACTGTTCCATTCATTGTTCTACTTGTCGAAAGTTACAAATAATTTCCGATAAAGGATTAAACATTGGGGCTCATTGTTCACTTAAACTTGAAGAACAAAAAATTGGCGAATTGTACTGTTTGGATGCTTTGCATATATGTTTCTTAGACTATATAGAAGCAATATATACAAAGATTTCAACCGTCTACCTGCTCCATTCATTGTTCTACTTGTCGAAAGTTACAAATAATTTCCGATAAAGGATTAACAATGGGTCTCATTGTTCACTTAAACTTGAAGAACAAAAAATTGGCGAATGGTACTGTTTGGATGCTTTGCATATATGTTTCGTAGACTATATAGAAGCAATATATACAATGAATTCAACCGTCTACAAGATCCATTCATTGTTCTACTTGTCGAAATTTACAAATAATTTCCTTTAAAGGATTAACAATGGGGCTCGTAGTTCACTTAAACTTGAAGAACAAAAAATTGACGAATTGTACTGCTTGGATGCTTTGCATATATGTTTCTTAGACTATATAGAAGCAATATATACAATGATTTCAACAGTCTACCTTTTCCATTCATTGTTCTACTTGTCGAAATTTACAAATAATTTCCTTTAAACGATTAACAATGGGGCTCGTAGTTCACTTAAACTTGAAGAACAAAAAATTGGCGAATGGTACTGTGTGGATGCTTTGCATATATGTTTCTTAGACTATATAGAAGCAATATATACAATGATTTCAACCGTCTACCTGTTCCATTCATTGTTCTACTTGTAGAAAGTTACAATTAATTTCCGTTAAAGGATTAACAATGGGGCTCGTAGATCACTTAAACTTGAAGAACAAAAAATTGGCGAATGGTACTGTTTGGATGCTTTGCATATATGTTTCTTAGACTATACAGAAGAATATATATAAAGATTTCAACCGCCTACCACTTCTATTCATTGTTCTACTTGCCGCAAGTTACAAATAATTTCCGTTAAAGTATTAACAATGGGGCTCGTAGTTCACTTCAACTTGAAGATCAAATAATTGGCGAATTGTACTGTTTGGATAATTTGCAGATATGTTTCTTAGATTATACAGAAGCAATATATACAATGATTTCAACCGTCTACCTTTTCCATTCATTGTTCTACTTGTCGAAAGTCACAAATAATTTCCGATAAAGGATTAACCATTGGGGCTCATTGTTCACTTAACTTGAAGATCAAATAATTGGCGAATTGTACTGTTTGGATGATATGCATATATGTTTCTTAGACTATATAGAAGCAATATATACAAAGATTTCAACCGTCTACCTGTTCCATTCATTGTTCTACTTGTAGAAAGTTACAATTAATTTCCGTTAAAGGATTAACAATGGGGCTCGTAGATCACTTAAACTTGAAGAACAAAAAATTGGAGAATTGTACTGTTTGGATGCTTTGCATATATGTTTCGTAGACTATATAGAAGCAATATATACAATGAATTCAACCGTCTACAAGATCCATTCATTGTTCTACTTGTAGAAAGTTACAAATAATTTCCATTTCATGATTATCAATGGGGCTCGCTGTTCACTTAAACTTGAAGATCTAAAAATTGGCGATTGTTACTGTTTAGATGCTTTGCATATATGTTTCTTAGACTATATAGAAGCAATATATACATTGATTTCAACCGTCTACCTGTTCCATTCATTGTTCTACTTGCCGAAATTTACAAATAATTTCCTTTAAAGGATTAACAATGGGACTCGTAGATCACTTAAACTTGAAGAGCAAAAAATTGCCGAATTGTACTGTTTGGACGCTATGCATATAGGTTTCTTAGACTATATAGAAGCAATATATACAATGATTTCAACAGTCTACCTGTTCCAGTCATTGTTCTACTTGTCGAAATTTACAAATAATTTCATTTAAAGGATTGACAATGGGGCTCGTAGTTCACTTAAACTTGACGAACAAAAAATTGGCGAATGGTACTGTTTGGATGCTTTGAATATATGTTTCTTAGATTATATAGGAGCAATATATGCAAAGATTTCAACCGTCCACCTGTTCCATTCATTGTTCTACTTGTCGAAAATTACAAGTAATTTTCGATAAAGGATTAACCATTGGGGCTCATTGTTCACTTAAACTTGAAGAACAAAAAATTGGCGAATGGTACTGTTTGGATGCTTTGCGTACATGTTTCTTAGACTATATGGAAGCAATATATACAAAGATTTCAACCGTCTACCTGTACTATTCATTGTTCTACTTGTAGAAAGTTACAAATAATTTCCATTTCATGATTATCAATGGGGCTCGCTGTTCACTTAAACTTGAAGATCAAAAAATTGGCGATTGTTACTGTTTAGATGCTTTGCATATATGTTTCTTAGATTATATAGAAGCAATATATACAAAGATTTCAACCGTCTACCTGTTCCATTCATTGTTCTACTTGTCGAAAATTACAAATAATTTCCGATAAAGGATTAACCATTGGGGCTCTTTGTTCACTTAAACATGAAGGACAAAAAATTGGCGAATGGTACTGTTTGGATACTTTGCATATATGTTTCTTAGACTATATAGAAGCAATATATACAAAGATTTCAACCGTCTACCTGTTCCATTCACTGTTCTACTTGTCAAAATTTACAAATAATTTCCGATAAAGGATTAACAATGGGGCTCATTGTTCACTTAAACTTGAAGATCAAATAATTGGCGAATTGTACTGTTTGGATGATATGCATATATGTTTCTTATACTATATAGAAGCAATATATACAAAGATTTCAACCGTCTACCTGTTCCATCCATTGTTCTACTTGTCGAAAGTTACAAATAATTTCCGATAACGGATTAACCATTGGGGCACATTGTTCAGTAAACTTGAAGAACAAAAAATTGTCGAATTGTACTGTTTGGATGCTTTGCATATATGTTTCTTAGACTATATAGAAGCAATATATACAAAGATTTCAACCGTCTACCTGTTCCATTCATTGTTCTACTTGTCGAAAATTACAAATAATTTCCGATAAAGGATTAACCATTGGGGCTCTTTGTTCACTTAAACTTGAAGAACAAAAAATTGGCGAATGGTACTGTGTGGATGCTTTGCATATATGTTTCTTAGACTATATAGAAGCAATATATACAATGATTTCAACCGTCTACCTGTTCCATTCATTGTTCTACTTGTAGAAAGTTACAATTAATTTCCGTTAAAGGATTAACAATGGGGCTCGTAGATCACTTAAACTTGAAGAACAAAAAATTGGCGAATGGTACTGTTTGGATGCTTTGCATATATGTTTCTTAGACTATACAGAAGAATATATATAAAGATTTCAACCGCCTACCACTTCTATTCATTGTTCTACTTGCCGCAAGTTACAAATAATTTCCGTTAAAGTATTAACAATGGGGCTCGTAGTTCACTTCAACTTGAAGATCAAATAATTGGCGAATTGTACTGTTTGGATAATTTGCAGATATGTTTCTTAGATTATACAGAAGCAATATATACAATGATTTCAACCGTCTACCTTTTCCATTCATTGTTCTACTTGTCGAAAGTCACAAATAATTTCCGATAAAGGATTAACCATTGGGGCTCATTGTTCACTTAACTTGAAGATCAAATAATTGGCGAATTGTACTGTTTGGATGATATGCATATATGTTTCTTAGACTATATAGAAGCAATATATACAAAGATTTCAACCGTCTACCTGTTCCATTCATTGTTCTACTTGTAGAAAGTTACAATTAATTTCCGTTAAAGGATTAACAATGGGGCTCGTAGATCACTTAAACTTGAAGAACAAAAAATTGGAGAATTGTACTGTTTGGATGCTTTGCATATATGTTTCGTAGACTATATAGAAGCAATATATACAATGAATTCAACCGTCTACAAGATCCATTCATTGTTCTACTTGTAGAAAGTTACAAATAATTTCCATTTCATGATTATCAATGGGGCTCGCTGTTCACTTAAACTTGAAGATCTAAAAATTGGCGATTGTTACTGTTTAGATGCTTTGCATATATGTTTCTTAGACTATATAGAAGCAATATATACATTGATTTCAACCGTCTACCTGTTCCATTCATTGTTCTACTTGCCGAAATTTACAAATAATTTCCTTTAAAGGATTAACAATGGGACTCGTAGATCACTTAAACTTGAAGAGCAAAAAATTGCCGAATTGTACTGTTTGGACGCTATGCATATAGGTTTCTTAGACTATATAGAAGCAATATATACAATGATTTCAACAGTCTACCTGTTCCAGTCATTGTTCTACTTGTCGAAATTTACAAATAATTTCATTTAAAGGATTGACAATGGGGCTCGTAGTTCACTTAAACTTGACGAACAAAAAATTGGCGAATGGTACTGTTTGGATGATATGCATATATGTTTCTTATACTATATAGAAGCAATATATACAAAGATTTCAACCGTCTACCTGTTCCATCCATTGTTCTACTTGTCGAAAGTTACAAATAATTTCCGATAACGGATTAACCATTGGGGCACATTGTTCAGTAAACTTGAAGAACAAAAAATTGTCGAATTGTACTGTTTGGATGCTTTGCATATATGTTTCTTAGACTATATAGAAGCAATATATACAAAGATTTCAACCGTCTACCTGTTCCATTCATTGTTCTACTTGTCGAAAATTACAAATAATTTCCGATAAAGGATTAACCATTGGGGCTCTTTGTTCACTTAAACATGAAGGACAAAAAATTGGCGAATGGTACTGTTTGGATACTTTGCATATATGTTTCTTAGACTATATAGAAGCAATATATACAAAGATTTCAACCGTCTACCTGTTGCATTCATTGTTCTACTTGTCGAAATTTACAAATAATTTCCTTTAAAGTAGTAACAATGGGGCTCGTAGTTCACTTAAACTTGAAAAACAAAAAATTGGCGAATGGTACTGTTTGGATGCTTTGCATATATGTTTCTTAGACTATACAGAAGCAATATATAGAAAGATTTCAACCGCCTACCTGTTCTATTCATAGTTCTACTTGTCGAAAGTTACAAATAATTTCCGTTAAGGGATTAACAATGGGGATCGTAGTTTACTTAAACTTGAAGAACAAAAAATTGGCGAATTGTACTGTTTGGATGCTTTGCATATATGTTTCTTATACTATATAGAAGCAATATATACAAAGATTTCAACCGTCTACCTGTTCCATTCACTGTTCTACTTGTCGAAAGTTACAAATAATTTCCGATAAAGGATTAACAATGGCGCTCATTGTTAACTTAAACTTGAAGATCAAATAATTGGCGAATTGTACTGTTTGGATGATATGCATATATGTTTCTTATACTATATACAAGCAATATATACAAAGATTTCAACCGTCTACCTGTTTCATCCATTGTTCTCCTTGTCGAAAGTTACAAATAATTTCCGATAACGGATTAACCATTGGGGCTCATTGTTCAGTAAACTTGAAGAACAAAAAATTGTCGAATTGTACTGTTTGGATGCTTTGCATATATGTTTCTTAGACTATATAGAAGCAATATATACAAAGATTTCAACCGTCTACCTGTTGCATTCATTGTTCTACTTGTCGAAATTTACAAATAATTTCCTTTAAAGTAGTAACAATGGGGCTCGTAGTTCACTTAATCTTGAACAACAAAAAATTGGCGAATGGTACTGTTTGGATGCTTTGCATATATGTTTCTTAGACTATATAGAAGCAATATATACAAAGATTTCAACCGTCTACCTGTTCCATTCACTGTTCTACTTGTCAAAAGTTACAAATAATTTCCGATAAAGGATTAACAATGGGGCTCATTGTTCACTTAAACTTGAAGATCAAATAATTGGCGAATTGTACTGTTTGGATGATATGCATATATGTTTCTTATACTATATAGAAGCAATATATACAAAGATTTCAACCGTCTACCTGTTCCATCCATTGTTCTACTTGTCGAAAGTTACAAATAATTTCCGATAACGGATTAACCATTGGGGCACATTGTTCAGTAAACTTGAAGAACAAAAAATTGTCGAATTGTACTGTTTGGATGCTTTGCATACATGTTTCTTAGACTATATAGAAGCAATATATACAAAGATTTCAACCGTCTACCTGTTCCATTCATTGTTCTACTTGTCGAAATTTACAAATAATTTCCTTTAAAGGAGTAACAATGGGGCTCGTAGTTCACTTAAACTTGAAGAACAAAAAATTGGCGAATTGTACTGTTTGGATGCTTTGCATATATGTTTCTTATACCATATAGAAGCAATATATACAAAGATTTCAACCGTCTACCTGTTGCATTCATTGTTCTACTTGTCGAAATTTACAAATAATTTCCTTTAAAGTAGTAACAATGGGGCTCGTAGTTCACTTAAACTTGAAAAACAAAAAATTGGCGAATGGTACTGTTTGGATGCTTTGCATATATGTTTCTTAGACTATACAGAAGCAATATATAGAAAGATTTCAACCGCCTACCTGTTCTATTCATAGTTCTACTTGTCGAAAGTTACAAATAATTTCCGTTAAGGGATTAACAATGGGGATCGTAGTTTACTTAAACTTGAAGAACAAAAAATTGGCGAATTGTACTGTTTGGATGCTTTGCATATATGTTTCTTATACTATATAGAAGCAATATATACAAAGATTTCAACCGTCTACCTGTTCCATTCACTGTTCTACTTGTCGAAAGTTACAAATAATTTCCGATAAAGGATTAACAATGGCGCTCATTGTTAACTTAAACTTGAAGATCAAATAATTGGCGAATTGTACTGTTTGGATGATATGCATATATGTTTCTTATACTATATAGAAGCAATATATACAAAGATTTCAACCGTCTACCTGTTCCATTCAATGTTCTACTTGTCAAAGTTACAAATAATTTCCGATAAAGGATTAACAATGGAGCTCATTGTTCACTTAAACTTGAAGAACAAAAAATTGGCGAATGGTACTGTTTGGATGCTTTTCGTACATGTTTCTTAGACCATATGGAAGCAATATATACAAAGATTTCAACCGTCTACGTGTTCCAATCATTGTTCTACTTGTCGAAATTTACAAATAATTTCCTTTAAAGGATTAACAATGGGGCTCGTTGTTCACTTAAACTTGAAGAACAATAAATTGGCGAATTGTACTGTTTGGATGCTTTGCATATATGTTTCTTAGACTATATAGAAGCAATATATACAAAGATTTCAACCGTCTAACTGTTCCATTCATTGTTCTACTTGTAGAAAGTTACAATTAATTTCCGTTAAAGGATTAACAATGGGGCTCGTAGTTCACTTAAACTTGAAGATCAAAAAATTGGCTAATTGTACTGTTTGGATGCTTTGCATATATGTTTCGTAGATTATATAGAAGCAATATATACAAAGATTTCAACCGTCTAACTGTTCCATTCATTGTTCTACTTGTCGAAAGTTACAAATAATTTCCGATAAAGGATTAAACATTGGGGCTCATTGTTCACTTAAACTTGAAGAACAAAAAATTGGCGAATTGTACTGTTTGGATGCTTTGCATATATGTTTCTTAGACTATATAGAAGCAATATATACAAAGATTTCAACCGTCTACCTGCTCCATTCATTGTTCTACTTGTCGAAAGTTACAAATAATTTCCGATAAAGGATTAACAATGGGTCTCATTGTTCACTTAAACTTGAAGAACAAAAAATTGGCGAATGGTACTGTTTGGATGCTTTGCATATATGTTTCGTAGACTATATAGAAGCAATATATACAATGAATTCAACCGTCTACAAGATCCATTCATTGTTCTACTTGTCGAAATTTACAAATAATTTCCTTTAAAGGATTAACAATGGGGCTCGTAGTTCACTTAAACTTGAAGAACAAAAAATTGACGAATTGTACTGCTTGGATGCTTTGCATATATGTTTCTTAGACTATATAGAAGCAATATATACAATGATTTCAACAGTCTACCTTTTCCATTCATTGTTCTACTTGTCGAAATTTACAAATAATTTCCTTTAAACGATTAACAATGGGGCTCGTAGTTCACTTAAACTTGAAGAACAAAAAATTGGCGAATGGTACTGTGTGGATGCTTTGCATATATGTTTCTTAGACTATATAGAAGCAATATATACAATGATTTCAACCGTCTACCTGTTCCATTCATTGTTCTACTTGTAGAAAGTTACAATTAATTTCCGTTAAAGGATTAACAATGGGGCTCGTAGATCACTTAAACTTGAAGAACAAAAAATTGGCGAATGGTACTGTTTGGATGCTTTGCATATATGTTTCTTAGACTATACAGAAGAATATATATAAAGATTTCAACCGCCTACCACTTCTATTCATTGTTCTACTTGCCGCAAGTTACAAATAATTTCCGTTAAAGTATTAACAATGGGGCTCGTAGTTCACTTCAACTTGAAGATCAAATAATTGGCGAATTGTACTGTTTGGATAATTTGCAGATATGTTTCTTAGATTATACAGAAGCAATATATACAATGATTTCAACCGTCTACCTTTTCCATTCATTGTTCTACTTGTCGAAAGTCACAAATAATTTCCGATAAAGGATTAACCATTGGGGCTCATTGTTCACTTAACTTGAAGATCAAATAATTGGCGAATTGTACTGTTTGGATGATATGCATATATGTTTCTTAGACTATATAGAAGCAATATATACAAAGATTTCAACCGTCTACCTGTTCCATTCATTGTTCTACTTGTAGAAAGTTACAATTAATTTCCGTTAAAGGATTAACAATGGGGCTCGTAGATCACTTAAACTTGAAGAACAAAAAATTGGAGAATTGTACTGTTTGGATGCTTTGCATATATGTTTCGTAGACTATATAGAAGCAATATATACAATGAATTCAACCGTCTACAAGATCCATTCATTGTTCTACTTGTAGAAAGTTACAAATAATTTCCATTTCATGATTATCAATGGGGCTCGCTGTTCACTTAAACTTGAAGATCTAAAAATTGGCGATTGTTACTGTTTAGATGCTTTGCATATATGTTTCTTAGACTATATAGAAGCAATATATACATTGATTTCAACCGTCTACCTGTTCCATTCATTGTTCTACTTGCCGAAATTTACAAATAATTTCCTTTAAAGGATTAACAATGGGACTCGTAGATCACTTAAACTTGAAGAGCAAAAAATTGCCGAATTGTACTGTTTGGACGCTATGCATATAGGTTTCTTAGACTATATAGAAGCAATATATACAATGATTTCAACAGTCTACCTGTTCCAGTCATTGTTCTACTTGTCGAAATTTACAAATAATTTCATTTAAAGGATTGACAATGGGGCTCGTAGTTCACTTAAACTTGACGAACAAAAAATTGGCGAATGGTACTGTTTGGATGCTTTGAATATATGTTTCTTAGATTATATAGGAGCAATATATGCAAAGATTTCAACCGTCTACCTGTTCCATTCATTGTTCTACTTGTCGAAAATTACAAGTAATTTTCGATAAAGGATTAACCATTGGGGCTCATTGTTCACTTAAACTTGAAGAACAAAAAATTGGCGAATGGTACTGTTTGGATGCTTTGCGTACATGTTTCTTAGACTATATGGAAGCAATATATACAAAGATTTCAACCGTCTACCTGTACTATTCATTGTTCTACTTGTAGAAAGTTACAAATAATTTCCATTTCATGATTATCAATGGGGCTCGCTGTTCACTTAAACTTGAAGATCAAAAAATTGGCGATTGTTACTGTTTAGATGCTTTGCATATATGTTTCTTAGATTATATAGAAGCAATATATACAAAGATTTCAACCGTCTACCTGTTCCATTCATTGTTCTACTTGTCGAAAATTACAAATAATTTCCGATAAAGGATTAACCATTGGGGCTCTTTGTTCACTTAAACATGAAGGACAAAAAATTGGCGAATGGTACTGTTTGGATACTTTGCATATATGTTTCTTAGACTATATAGAAGCAATATATACAAAGATTTCAACCGTCTACCTGTTCCATTCACTGTTCTACTTGTCAAAATTTACAAATAATTTCCGATAAAGGATTAACAATGGGGCTCATTGTTCACTTAAACTTGAAGATCAAATAATTGGCGAATTGTACTGTTTGGATGATATGCATATATGTTTCTTATACTATATAGAAGCAATATATACAAAGATTTCAACCGTCTACCTGTTCCATCCATTGTTCTACTTGTCGAAAGTTACAAATAATTTCCGATAACGGATTAACCATTGGGGCACATTGTTCAGTAAACTTGAAGAACAAAAAATTGTCGAATTGTACTGTTTGGATGCTTTGCATATATGTTTCTTAGACTATATAGAAGCAATATATACAAAGATTTCAACCGTCTACCTGTTCCATTCATTGTTCTACTTGTCGAAAATTACAAATAATTTCCGATAAAGGATTAACCATTGGGGCTCTTTGTTCACTTAAACATGAAGGACAAAAAATTGGCGAATGGTACTGTTTGGATACTTTGCATATATGTTTCTTAGACTATATAGAAGCAATATATACAAAGATTTCAACCGTCTACCTGTTGCATTCATTGTTCTACTTGTCGAAATTTACAAATAATTTCCTTTAAAGTAGTAACAATGGGGCTCGTAGTTCACTTAAACTTGAAAAACAAAAAATTGGCGAATGGTACTGTTTGGATGCTTTGCATATATGTTTCTTAGACTATACAGAAGCAATATATAGAAAGATTTCAACCGCCTACCTGTTCTATTCATAGTTCTACTTGTCGAAAGTTACAAATAATTTCCGTTAAGGGATTAACAATGGGGATCGTAGTTTACTTAAACTTGAAGAACAAAAAATTGGCGAATTGTACTGTTTGGATGCTTTGCATATATGTTTCTTATACTATATAGAAGCAATATATACAAAGATTTCAACCGTCTACCTGTTCCATTCACTGTTCTACTTGTCGAAAGTTACAAATAATTTCCGATAAAGGATTAACAATGGCGCTCATTGTTAACTTAAACTTGAAGATCAAATAATTGGCGAATTGTACTGTTTGGATGATATGCATATATGTTTCTTATACTATATACAAGCAATATATACAAAGATTTCAACCGTCTACCTGTTTCATCCATTGTTCTCCTTGTCGAAAGTTACAAATAATTTCCGATAACGGATTAACCATTGGGGCTCATTGTTCAGTAAACTTGAAGAACAAAAAATTGTCGAATTGTACTGTTTGGATGCTTTGCATATATGTTTCTTAGACTATATAGAAGCAATATATACAAAGATTTCAACCGACTACCTGTTGCATTCATTGTTCTACTTGTCGAAATTTACAAATAATTTCCTTTAAAGTAGTAACAATGGGGCTCGTAGTTCACTTAATCTTGAACAACAAAAAATTGGCGAATGGTACTGTTTGGATGCTTTGCATATATGTTTCTTAGACTATATAGAAGCAATATATACAAAGATTTCAACCGTCTACCTGTTCCATTCACTGTTCTACTTGTCAAAAGTTACAAATAATTTCCGATAAAGGATTAACAATGGGGCTCATTGTTCACTTAAACTTGAAGATCAAATAATTGGCGAATTGTACTGTTTGGATGATATGCATATATGTTTCTTATACTATATAGAAGCAATATATACAAAGATTTCAACCGTCTACCTGTTCCATCCATTGTTCTACTTGTCGAAAGTTACAAATAATTTCCGATAACGGATTAACCATTGGGGCACATTGTTCAGTAAACTTGAAGAACAAAAAATTGTCGAATTGTACTGTTTGGATGCTTTGCATACATGTTTCTTAGACTATATAGAAGCAATATATACAAAGATTTCAACCGTCTACCTGTTCCATTCATTGTTCTACTTGTCGAAATTTACAAATAATTTCCTTTAAAGGAGTAACAATGGGGCTCGTAGTTCACTTAAACTTGAAGAACAAAAAATTGGCGAATTGTACTGTTTGGATGCTTTGCATATATGTTTCTTATACCATATAGAAGCAATATATACAAAGATTTCAACCGTCTACCTGTTGCATTCATTGTTCTACTTGTCGAAATTTACAAATAATTTCCTTTAAAGTAGTAACAATGGGGCTCGTAGTTCACTTAAACTTGAAAAACAAAAAATTGGCGAATGGTACTGTTTGGATGCTTTGCATATATGTTTCTTAGACTATACAGAAGCAATATATAGAAAGATTTCAACCGCCTACCTGTTCTATTCATAGTTCTACTTGTCGAAAGTTACAAATAATTTCCGTTAAGGGATTAACAATGGGGATCGTAGTTTACTTAAACTTGAAGAACAAAAAATTGGCGAATTGTACTGTTTGGATGCTTTGCATATATGTTTCTTATACTATATAGAAGCAATATATACAAAGATTTCAACCGTCTACCTGTTCCATTCACTGTTCTACTTGTCGAAAGTTACAAATAATTTCCGATAAAGGATTAACAATGGCGCTCATTGTTAACTTAAACTTGAAGATCAAATAATTGGCGAATTGTACTGTTTGGATGATATGCATATATGTTTCTTATACTATATAGAAGCAATATATACAAAGATTTCAACCGTCTACCTGTTTCATCCATTGTTCTCCTTGTCGAAAGTTACAAATAATTTCCGATAACGGATTAACCATTGGGGCTCATTGTTCACTTAAACTTGAAGAACAAAAAATTGGCGAATTGTACTGTTTGGATGCTTTGCATATATGTTTCTTATGCTATATAGAAGCAATATATACAAAGATTTCAACCGTCTACCTGTTCCATCCATTGTTCTACTTGTCGAAAGTTACAAATAATTTCCGATAACGGATTAACCATTGGGGCTCATTGTTCAGTAAACTTGAAGAACAAAAAATTGTCGAATTGTACTGTTTGGATGCTTTGCATATATGTTTCTTAGACTATATAGAAGCAATATATACAAAGATTTCAACCGTCTACCTGTTCCATTCATTGTTCTACTTGTCGAAATTTACAAATAATTTCCTTTAAAGGAGTAAAAATGGGGCTCGTAGTTCACTTAAACTTGAGGAACAAAAAATTGGCGAATTGTACTGTTTGGATGCTTTGCATATATGTTTCTTATACCATATAGAAGCAATATATACAAAGATTTCAACCGTCTACCTGTTGCATTCATTGTTCTACTTGTCGAAAGTTACAAATAATTTCCGTTAAGGGATTAACAATGGGGATCGTAGTTTACTTAAACTTGAAGAACAAAAAATTGGCGAATTGTACTGTTTGGATGCTTTGCATATATGTTTCTTAGACTATACAGAAGCAATATATAGAAAGATTTCAACCGCCTACCTGTTCTATTCATAGTTCTACTTGTCGAAAGTTACAAATAATTTCCGTTAAGGGATTAACAATGGGGATCGTAGTTTACTTAAACTTGAAGAACAAAAAATTGGCGAATTGTACTGTTTGGATGCTTTGCATATATGTTTCTTATACTATATAGAAGCAATATATACAAAGATTTCAACCGTCTACCTGTTCCATTCACTGTTCTACTTGTCGAAAGTTACAAATAATTTCCGATAAAGGATTAACAATGGGGCCCATTGTTAACTTAAACTTGAAGATCAAATAATTGGCGAATTGTACTGTTTGGATGATATGCATATATGTTTCTTATACTATATAGAAGCAATATATACAAAGATTTCAACCGTCTACCTGTTTCATCCATTGTTCTCCTTGTCGAAAGTTACAAATAATTTCCGATAACGGATTAACCATTGGGGCTCATTGTTCACTTAAACTTGAAGAACAAAAAATTGGCGAATTGTACTGTTTGGATGCTTTGCATATATGTTTCTTATGCTATATAGAAGCAATATATACAAAGATTTCAACCGTCTACCTGTTCCATTCATTGTTCTGCTTGTCGAAAATTACAAATAATTTCCGATAAAGGATTAACCATTGGGGCTCATTGTTCACTTACACTTGAAGAACAAAAAATTGGCGAATGGTACTGTTTGGATGCTTTGCGTACATGTTTCTTACACTTTTTGGAAGCAATATATACAAAGATTTCAACCGTCTACGTGTTCCAATCATTGTTCTCCTTGTCGAAATTTACAAATTATTTCGATTAAGGGATTAACAATGGGGATCGTAGTTTACTTAAACTTGAAATACAAGAAATTGGCGAATTGTACTGTTTGGATGCTTTCCATATATGTTTCTTAGACTATATAGACGCAATATATACAATGATTTCAACCGTCTACCTGTTCCATTCATTGATCTACTTGTAGAAAGTTAGAAATAATTTCCGTTTCATGATTATCAATGGGGCCCGTAATTCACTTGAACTTGAAGTACAAAAAATTGGCAAATTGTACTGTTTGGATGCTTTGCATATATGTTTCTTAGACTATATAGAAGCAACATATACAAAGATTTCAACCGTCTACCGGTTCTATTCATTGTTCTACTTGTAGAAAGTTACAAATAATTTCCGTTTCATGATTATCAATGGGGCTCGTTGTTCACTTAATCTTGAAGAACAAAAAATTGGCGAATGGTACTGTTTGGATGCTTTGCATATATGTTTCTTAGATTATATAGAAGCAATATATACAAAGATTTCAACCGTCTACCTGTTCCATTCATTGTTCTGCTTGTCGAAAATTACAAATAATTTCCGATAAAGGATTAACCATTGGGGCTCATTGTTCACTTACACTTGAAGAACAAAAAATTGGCGAATGGTACTGTTTGGATGCTTTGCGTACATGTTTCTTAGACTTTTTGGAAGCAATATATACAAAGATTTCAACCGTCTACGTGTTCCAATCATTGTTCTACTTGTCGAAATTTACAAATTATTTCCATTAAGGGATTAACAATGGGGATCGTAGTTTACTTAAACTTGAAGTACAAGCAATTGGCGAATTGTACTGTTTGGATGCTTTCAATATATGTTTCTTAGACTATATAGACGCAATATATACAATGATTTCAACCGTCTACCTGTTCCATTCATTGATCTACTTGTAGAAAGTTAGAAATAATTTCCGTTACATGATTATCAATGGGGCCCGTAATTCACTTAAACTTGAAGTACAAAAAATTGGCAAATTGTACTGTTTGGATGCTTTGCATATATGTTTCTTAGACTATATAGAAGCAATATATAGAAAGATTTCACCCGTCTACCTGTTCCATTCATTGTTCTACTTGTCGAAAGTTACAAAGAATTTCCGTTAAAGGATTAACAATGGGACTCGTAGTTCACTTAAACTTGAAGAACAAAAAATTGGCGAAGGGTACTGTTTGGATGCTTTGCATATATGTTTCTTAGACTATATGGAAGCAATATATACAAAGATATCAACCGTCTACGTGTTCCAATCAGTGTTCTACTTGTAGAAAGTTACAATTAACTTCCGTTAAAGGATTAACAATGGGGCTCGTAGTTCACTTAAACTTGAAGAACAAAAAATTGGCGAATTGTACTGTTTGGATGCTTTGCATATATGTTTCGTAGACTATATAGAAGCAATATATACAATGATTTCAACCGTCTACATGATCCATTCATTGTTCTACTTGTAGAAATTTACAAATAATTTCCTTTAAAGTATTAACAATGGGGCTCGTAGTTCACTTAAACTTGAAGATCAAATAATTGGCGAATTGTACTGTTTGGATAATTTGCAGATATGTTTCTTAGATTATATAGAAGCAATATATACAATGATTTCAACCGTTTACCTTTTCCATTCATTGTTCTACTTGTCGAAAGTTACAAATAATTTCCGATAAAGGATTAACCATTGGGGCTCATTGTTCACTTAACTTGAAGAACAAAAAATTGGCGAATGGTACTGTTTGGATGCTTTGCGTACATGTTTCTTAAACCATATGGAAGCAATATATACAAAGATTTCAACCGTCTACGTGTTCCAATCATTGTTCTACTTGTCGAAATTTACAAATAATTTCCGTTAAGGGATTAACAATGGGGATCGTAGTTTACTTAAACTTGAAGAACAAAAAATTGGCGAATGGTACTGTTTGGATGCTCTGCATATATGCTTCTTAGACTATATAGAAGCAATATATACAAAGATTTCAACCGTCTACCTGTTCCATTCATTGTTCTACTTGTCGAAAGTTACAAATAATTTCCGATAACGGATTAACCATTGGGGCTCATTGTTCACTTAAACTTGAAGAACAAAAAATTGGCGAATTGTACTGTTTGGATGCTTTGCATATATGTTTCTTATACTATATAGAAGCAATATATACAAAGATTTCAACCGTCTACCTGTTCCATTCATTGTTCTATTTGTCGATATTTACAAATAATTTCCTTTGAAGGATTAACAATGGGGCTCGTAGTTCACTTAAACTTGAAGAGCAAGAAATTGGCGTATTGTACTGTTTGGATGCTTTGCATGTATGTTTCTTACACTATATAGAAGCAATATATACAAAGATTTCAACCGTCTACCTGTTCCATTCAATGTTCTACTTGTCGAAAGTTACAAATAATTTCCGATAAAGGATTAACAATGGAGCTCATTGTTCACTTAAACTTGAAGAACAAAAAATTGGCGAATGGTACTGTTTGGATGCTTTGCGTACATGTTTCTTAAACCATATGGAAGCAATATATACAAAGATTTCAACCGTCTACGTGTTCCAATCATTGTTCTACTTGTCGAAATTTACAAATAATTTCCGTTAAGGGATTAACAATGGGGATCGTAGTTTACTTAAACTTGAAGAACAAAAAATTGGCGAATGGTACTGTTTGGATGCTTTGCATATATGTTTCTTAGACTATATGGAAGCAATATATACAAAGATTTCAACCGTCTACGTGTTCCAATCATTGTTCTACTTGTAGAAAGTTACAATTAATTTCCGTTAAAGGATTAACAATGGGGCTCGTAGTTCACTTAAACTTGAAGATCAAAAAATTGGCGAATTGTACTGTTTGGATGCTTTGCATATATGTTTCGTAGATTATATAGAAGCAATATATACAAAGATTTCAACCGTCTAACTGTTCCATTCATTGTTCTACTTGTCGAAAGTTACAAATAATTTCCGATAAAGGATTAAACATTGGGGCTCATTGTTCACTTAAACTTGAAGAACAAAAAATTGGCGAATTGTACTGTTTGGATGCTTTGCATATATGTTTCTTAGACTATATAGAAGCAATATATACAAAGATTTCAACCGTTTACCTGCTCCATTCATTGTTCTACTTGTCGAAAGTTACAAATAATTTCCGTTAAAGTATTAACAATGGGGCTCGTTGTTCACTTAAACTTGAAGAACAAAAAATTGGCGGATGGTACTGTTTGGATGCTTTGCATATATGTTTCTTAGACTATATAGAAGCAATATATACTTTGATATCAACCGTCTACATGTTCCATTCATTGTGCTACTTGTCGGAAGTTACAAATAATTTCCGTTAAAGTATTAACAATGGGGATCGTAGTTTACTTAAACTTGAAGAACAAGAAATTGGCGAATTGTACTGTTTGGATGCTTTGCATATATGTTTCTTAGACTATATAGAAGCAATATATACAAAGATTTCAACCGTCTACCTGTTCCATTCAATGTTCTACTTGTCGAAAGTTACAAATAATTTCCTTTAAAGGATTAACAATGGGGCTCGTTGTTCACTTAAACTTGAAGAACAATAAATTGGCGAATTGGACTGTTTGGATGCCTTGCATATATGTTTCTTAGACTATATAGAAGCAATATATAGAAAGATTTCAACCGTCTAACTGTTCCATTCATTGTTCTACTTGTCGAAAGTTACAAATAATTTCCGATAAAGGATTAAACATTGGGGCTCATTGTTCACTTAAACTTGAAGAACAAAAAATTGGCGAATTGTTCTGTTTGGATGCTTTGCATATATGTTTCTTAGACTATATAGAAGCAGTATAAACAAAGAGTGCAATCGTCTACCTGTTCCATTCATTGTTCTACTTGTCGCAAGTTACAATTAATTTCCGTTAAAGTATTAACAATGGGGCTCGTAGTTCACTTAAACTTGAAGATCAAATAATTGGCGAATTGTACTGTTTGGATAATTTGCAGATATGTTTCTTAGACTATATAGAAGCAATATATACAATGATTTCAACCGTCTACCTGTTCCATTCATTGTTCTACTTGTCGAAAGTTACAAATAATTTCCGTTAAGGGATTAACAATGGGGATCGTAGTTCACTTAAACTTGAAGAACAAAAAATTGGCGAATGGTACTGTTTGGATGCTTTGCATATATGTTTCTTAGACTATATAGAAGCAATATATACATTGATTTCAACCGTCTACCTGTTCCATTCATTGTTCTACTTGTCGAAATTTACAAATAATTTCCTTTAAAGGAGTAACAATGGGGCTCGTAGTTCACTTAAACTTGAAGAACAAAAAATTGGCGAATGGTACTGTTTGGATGCTTTGCATATATGTTTCTTAGACTATATAGAAGCAATATATACAAAGATTACAACCGTCTACCTGTTCCATTAATTGTTCTACTTGTCGAAAGTTACAAATAATTTCCGATAACGGATTAACCATTGGGGCTCATTGTTCACTTAAACTTGAAGAACAAAAAATTGGCGAATTGTACTGTTTGGATGCTTTACATATATGTTTCTTATACTATATAGAAGCAATATATACAAAGATTTCAACCGTCTACCTGTTCCATTCATTGTTCTACTTGTCGAAATTTACAAATAATTTCCTTTGAAGGATTAACAATGGGGCTCGTAGTTAACTTAAACTTGAAGAGCAAAAAATTGGCGAATTGTACTGTTTGGATGCTTTGCATGTATGTTTCTTATACTATATAGAAGCAATATATACAAAGATTTCAACCGTCTACCTGTTCCATTCAATGTTCTACTTGTCAAAGTTACAAATAATTTCCGATAAAGGATTAACAATGGAGCTCATTGTTCACTTAAACTTGAAGAACAAAAAATTGGCGAATGGTACTGTTTGGATGCTTTTCGTACATGTTTCTTAGACCATATGGAAGCAATATATACAAAGATTTCAACCGTCTACGTGTTCCAATCATTGTTCTACTTGTCGAAATTTACAAATAATTTCCTTTAAAGGATTAACAATGGGGCTCGTTGTTCACTTAAACTTGAAGAACAATAAATTGGCGAATTGTACTGTTTGGATGCTTTGCATATATGTTTCTTAGACTATATAGAAGCAATATATACAAAGATTTCAACCGTCTAACTGTTCCATTCATTGTTCTACTTGTAGAAAGTTACAATTAATTTCCGTTAAAGGATTAACAATGGGGCTCGTAGTTCACTTAAACTTGAAGATCAAAAAATTGGCTAATTGTACTGTTTGGATGCTTTGCATATATGTTTCGTAGATTATATAGAAGCAATATATACAAAGATTTCAACCGTCTAACTGTTCCATTCATTGTTCTACTTGTCGAAAGTTACAAATAATTTCCGATAAAGGATTAAACATTGGGGCTCATTGTTCACTTAAACTTGAAGAACAAAAAATTGGCGAATTGTACTGTTTGGATGCTTTGCATATATGTTTCTTAGACTATATAGAAGCAATATATACAAAGATTTCAACCGTCTACCTGCTCCATTCATTGTTCTACTTGTCGAAAGTTACAAATAATTTCCGATAAAGGATTAACAATGGGTCTCATTGTTCACTTAAACTTGAAGAACAAAAAATTGGCGAATGGTACTGTTTGGATGCTTTGCATATATGTTTCTTAGACTATATGGAAGCAATTTATACAAAGATTTCAACCGTCTACGTGTTCCAATCATTGTTCTACTTGTCGAAATTTACAAATAATTTCCTTTAAAGGATTAACAATGGGGCTCGTAGTTCACTTAAACTTGAAGAACAATAAATTGGCGAATTGTACTGTTTGGATGCCTTGCATATATGTTTCTTAGACTATATAGAAGCAATATATAGAAAGATTTCAACCGTCTAACTGTTCCATTCATTGTTCTACTTGTCGAATGTTACAAATAATTTCCGATAAAGGATTAAACATTGGGGCTCATTGTTCACTTAAACTTGAAGAACAAAAAATTGGCGAATTGTTCTGTTTGGATGCTTTGCATATATGTTTCTTAGACTATATAGAAGCAATATAAACAAAGATTTCAATCGTCTACCTGTTCCATTCATTGTTCTACTTGTCGCAAGTTACAAATAATTTCCGTTAAAGTATTAACAATGGGGCTCGTAGTTCACTTAAACTTGAAGATCAAATAATTGGCGAATTGTACTGTTTGGATAATTTGCAGATATGTTTCTTAGACTATATAGAAGCAATATATACAATGATTTCAACCGTCTACCTGTTCCATTCATTGTTCTACTTGTCGAAAGTTACAAATAATTTCCGTTAAGGGATTAACAATGGGGATCGTAGTTCACTTAAACTTGAAGAACAAAAATTTGGCGAATGGTACTGTTTGGATGCTCTGCATATATGTTTCTTAGACTATATAGAAGCAATATATACAAAGATTTCAACCGTCTAACTGTTCCATTCATTGTTCTACTTGTCGAAAGTTACAAATAATTTCCGATAAAGGATTAAACATTGGGGCTCATTGTTCACTTAAACTTGAAGAACAAAAAATTGGCGAATGGAACTGTTTGGATGCTTTGCATATATGTTTCTTAGACTAGTTAGAAGCAATATATAGAAAGATTGCACCCGTCTACCTGTACTATTCAGTGTTCTACTTGTAGAAAGTTACAAATAATTTCCATTTCATGATTATCAATGGAGCTCGCTGTTCACTTAAACTTGAAGATCAAAAAATTGGCGATTGTTACTGCTTAGATGCTTTGCATACATGTTTCTTAGATTATATAGAAGCAATATATACAAAGATTTCAACCGTCTACGTGTTCCAATCATTGTTCTACTTGTAGAAAGTTACAATTAATTTCCGTTAAAGTATTAACAATGGGGCTCGTAGTTCACTTAAACTTGAAGATCAAATAATTGGCGTATTGTACTGTTTGGATAATTTGCAGATATGTTTCTTAGACTATATAGAAGCAATATATACAATGATTTCAACCGTCTACCTGTTCCATTCATTGTTCTACTTGTCGAAAGTTACAAATAATTTCCGTTAAGGGATTAACAATGGGGATCGTAGTTCACTTAAACTTGAAGAACAAAAAATTGGCGAATGGTACTGTTTGGATGCTTTGCATATATGTTTCTTAGACTATATAGAAGCAATATATACATTGATTTCAACCGTCTACCTGTTCCATTCATTGTTCTACTTGTCGAAATTTACAAATAATTTCCTTTAAAGGAGTAACAATGGGGCTCGTAGTTCACTTAAACTTGAAGAACAAAAAATTGGCGAATGGTACTGTTTGGATGCTTTGCATATATGTTTCTTAGACTATATAGAAGCAATATATACAAAGATTACAACCGTCTACCTGTTCCATTCATTGTTCTACTTGTCGAAAGTTACAAATAATTTCCGATAACGGATTAACCATTGGGGCTCATTGTTCACTTAAACTTGAAGAACAAAAAATTGGCGAATTGTACTGTTTGGATGCTTTGCATATATGTTTCTTATGCTATATAGAAGCAATATATACAAAGATTTCAACCGTCTACCTGTTGCATTCATTGTTCTACTTGTCGAAATTTACAAATAATTTCCTTTAAAGTAGTAACAATGGGGCTCGTAGTTCACTTAAACTTGAAAAACAAAAAATTGGCGAATGGTACTGTTTGGAAGCTTTGCATATATGTTTCTTAGACTATACAGAAGCAATATATAGAAAGATTTCAACCGCCTACCTGTTCTATTCATAGTTCTACTTGTCGAAAGTTACAAATAATTTCCGTTAAGGGATTAACAATGGGGATCGTAGTTTACTTAAACTTGAAGAACAAAAAATTGGCGAATTGTACTGTTTGAATGCTTTGCATATATGTTTCTTATACTATATAGAAGCAATATATACAAAGATTTCAACCGTCTACCTGTTCCATTCACTGTTCTACTTGTCGAAAGTTACAAATAACTTCCGATAAAGGATTAACAATGGGGCCCATTGTTAACTTAAACTTGAAGATCAAATAATTGGCGAATTGTACTGTTTGGATGATATGCATATATGTTTCTTATACTATATAGAAGCAATATATACAAAGATTTCAACCGTCTACCTGTTTCATCCATTGTTCTCCTTGTCGAAAGTTACAAATAATTTCCGATAACGGATTAACCATTGGGGCTCATTGTTCACTTAAACTTGAAGAACAAAAAATTGGCGAATTGTACTGTTTGGATGCTTTGCATATATGTTTCTTATGCTATATAGAAGCAATATATACAAAGATTTCAACCGTCTACCTGTTCCATTCATTGTTCTGCTTGTCGAAAATTACAAATAATTTCCGATAAAGGATTAACCATTGGGGCTCATTGTTCACTTACACTTGAAGAACAAAAAATTGGCGAATGGTACTGTTTGGATGCTTTGCGTACATGTTTCTTAGACTTTTTGGAAGCAATATATACAAAGATTTCAACCGTCTACGTGTTCCAATCATTGTTCTCCTTGTCGAAATTTACAAATTATTTCCATTAAGGGATTAACAATGGGGATCGTAGTTTACTTAAACTTGAAGTACAAGAAATTGGCGAATTGTACTGTTTGGATGCTTTCCATATATGTTTCTTAGACTATATAGACGCAATATATACAATGATTTCAACCGTCTACCTGTTCCATTCATTGATCTACTTGTAGAAAGTTAGAAATAATTTCCGTTTCATGATTATCAATGGGGCCCGTAATTCACTTGAACTTGAAGTACAAAAAATTGGCAAATTGTACTGTTTGGATGCTTTGCATATATGTTTCTTAGACTATATAGAAGCAACATATACAAAGATTTCAACCGTCTACCGGTTCTATTCATTGTTCTACTTGTAGAAAGTTACAAATAATTTCCGTTTCATGATTATCAATGGGGCTCGTTGTTCACTTAATCTTGAAGAACAAAAAATTGGCGAATGGTACTGTTTGGATGCTTTGCATATATGTTTCTTAGATTATATAGAAGCAATATATACAAAGATTTCAACCGTCTACCTGTTCCATTCATTGTTCTGCTTGTCGAAAATTACAAATAATTTCCGATAAAGGATTAACCATTGGGGCTCATTGTTCACTTACACTTGAAGAACAAAAAATTGGCGAATGGTACTGTTTGGATGCTTTGCGTACATGTTTCTTAGACTTTTTGGAAGCAATATATACAAAGATTTCAACCGTCTACGTGTTCCAATCATTGTTCTACTTGTCGAAATTTACAAATTATTTCCATTAAGGGATTAACAATGGGGATCGTAGTTTACTTAAACTTGAAGTACAAGAAATTGGCGAATTGTACTGTTTGGATGCTTTCAATATATGTTTCTTAGACTATATAGACGCAATATATACAATGATTTCAACCGTCTACCTGTTCCATTCATTGATCTACTTGTAGAAAGTTAGAAATAATTTCCGTTACATGATTATCAATGGGGCCCGTAATTCACTTAAACTTGAAGTACAAAAAATTGGCAAATTGTACTGTTTGGATGCTTTGCATATATGTTTCTTAGACTATATAGAAGCAATATATAGAAAGATTTCACCCGTCTACCTGTTCCATTCATTGTTCTACTTGTCGAAAGTTACAAAGAATTTCCGTTAAAGGATTAACAATGGGACTCGTAGTTCACTTAAACTTGAAGAACAAAAAATTGGCGAAGGGTACTGTTTGGATGCTTTGCATATATGTTTCTTAGACTATATGGAAGCAATATATACAAAGATATCAACCGTCTACGTGTTCCAATCAGTGTTCTACTTGTAGAAAGTTACAATTAACTTCCGTTAAAGGATTAACAATGGGGCTCGTAGTTCACTTAAACTTGAAGAACAAAAAATTGGCGAATTGTACTGTTTGGATGCTTTGCATATATGTTTCGTAGACTATATAGAAGCAATATATACAATGATTTCAACCGTCTACATGATCCATTCATTGTTCTACTTGTAGAAATTTACAAATAATTTCCTTTAAAGTATTAACAATGGGGCTCGTAGTTCACTTAAACTTGAAGATCAAATAATTGGCGAATTGTACTGTTTGGATAATTTGCAGATATGTTTCTTAGATTATATAGAAGCAATATATACAATGATTTCAACCGTCTACCTTTTCCATTCATTGTTCTACTTGTCGAAAGTTACAAATAATTTCCGATAAAGGATTAACCATTGGGGCTCATTGTTCACTTAACTTGAAGAACAAAAAATTGTCGAATTGTACTGTTTGGATGCTTTGCATATATGTTTCTTAGACTATATAGAAGCAATATATACAATGATTTCAACCGTCTACCTGTTCCATTCATTGTTCTACTTGTCGAAAGTTACAAATAATTTCCGTTAAGGGATTAACAATGGGGATCGTAGTTTACTTAATCTTGAAGAACAAAAAATTGGCGAATTGTACTGTTTGGATGCTTTGCATATAGGTTTCTTAGACTATATAGAAGCAACATATACAAAGATTTCAACCGTCTACCTGTTCCATTCATTGTTCTACTTGTCGAAAGTTACAAATAATTTCCGTTAAGGGATTAACAATGGGGATCGTAGTTCACTTAAACTTGAAGAACAAAAAATTGGCGAATGGTACTGTTTGGATGCTCTGCATATATGTTTCTTAGACTATATAGAAGCAATATATACAAAGATTTCAACCGTCTACCTGTTCCATTCATTGTTCTACTTGTCGAAATTTACAAATAATTTCCGATAACGGATTAACCATTGGGGCTCATTGTTCACTTAAACTTGAAGAACAAAAAATTGGCGAATTGTACAGTTTGGATGCTTTGCATATATGTTTCTTATACTATATAGAAGCAATATATACAAAGATTTCAACCGTCTACCTGTTCCATTCATTGTTCTACTTGTCGAAATTTACAAATAATTTCCTTTGAAGGATTAACAATGGGGCTCGTAGTTCACTTAAACTTGAAGAGCAAAAAATTGGCGTATTGTACTGTTTGGATGCTTTGCATGTATGTTTCTTATACTATATAGAAGCAATATATACAAAGATTTCAACCGTCTACCTGTTCCATTCAATGTTCTACTTGTCGAAAGTTACAAATAATTTCCGTTAAAGGATTAACAATGGGGCTCGTAGTTCACTTAAACTTGAAGAACAAAAAATTGGCGAATTGTTCTGTTTGGATGCTTTGCATATATGTTTCTTAGACTATATAGAAGCAATATAAACAAAGATTTCAATCGTCTACCTGTTCCATTCATTGTTCTACTTGTCGCAAGTTACAAATAATTTCCGATAAAGGATTAAACATTGGGGCTCATTGTTCACTTAAACTTGAAGAACAAAAAATTGGCGAATTGTACTGTTTGGATGCTTTGCATATATGTTTCTTAGACTATATAGAAGCAATATATACAAAGATTTCAACCGTCTACCTGCTCCATTCATTGTTCTACTTGTCGAAAGTTACAAATAATTTCCGATAAAGGATTAACAATGGGACTCATTGTTCACTTAAACTTGAAGAACAAAAAATTGGCGAATGGTACTGTTTGGATGCTTTGCATATATGTTTCTTAGACTATATGGAAGCAATTTATACAAAGATTTCAACCGTCTACGTGTTCCAATCATTGTTCTACTTGTCGAAATTTACAAATAATTTCCTTTAAAGGATTAACAATGGGGCTCGTTGTTCACTTAAACTTGAAGAACAATAAATTGGCGAATTGTACTGTTTGGATGCCTTGCATATATGTTTCTTAGACTATATAGAAGCAATATATAGAAAGATTTCAACCGTCTAACTGTTCCATTCATTGTTCTACTTGTCGAAAGTTACAAATAATTTCCGATAAAGGATTAAACATTGGGGCTCATTGTTCACTTAAACTTGAAGAACAATAAATTGGCGAATTGTACTGTTTGGATGCCTTGCATATATGTTTCTTAGACTATATAGAAGCAATATATAGAAAGATTTCAACCGTCTAACTGTTCCATTCATTGTTCTACTTGTAGAAATTTACAAATGATTTCCATTAAGGGATTAACAATGGGGATCGTAGTTTACTTAAACTTGAAGTACAAGAAATTGGCGAATTGTACTGTTTGGATGCTTTCCATATATGTTTCTTAGACTATATAGACGCAATATATACAATGATTTCAACCGTCTACCTATTCCATTCATTATTCTACTTGCCGAAATTTACAAATAATTTCCTTTGAAGGATTAACAATGGGGCTCGTAGTTCACTTAAACTTGAAGAGCAAAAAATTGGCGAATTGTACTGTTTGGACGCTATGCATATATGTTTCTTAGACTATATAGACGCAATATATACAATGATTTCAACCGTCTACCTATTCCATTCATTATTCTACTTGCCGAAATTTACAAATAATTTCCTTTAAAGGATTAACAATGGGGATCGTAGTTCACTTAAACTTGAAGGACAAAAAATTGGCGAATTGTACTGTTTGGATGCTTTGCATATATGTTTCGTAGACTATATAGAAGCAATATATACAGTGATTTCAACCGTCTACATGATCCATTCATTGTTCTACTTGTCGAAATTTACAAATAATTTCCTTTAAAGGATTAACAATGGGGCTCGTAGTTCACTTAAACTTGAAGGACAAAAAATAGGCGAATTGTACTGTTTGGATGCTTTGCGTACATGTTTCTTAGACCATATGGAAGCAATATATACAAAGATTTCAACCGTCTACGTGTTCCAATCATTTTTCTACTTGTCGAAATTTACAAATAATTTCCTTTAAGGGATTAACAATGGGGCTCGTTGTTCACTTAAACTTGAAGAACAATAAATTGGCGAATTGTACTGTTTGGATACCTTGCATATATGTTTCTTAGACTATATAGAAGCAATATATAGAAAGATTTCAACCGTCTAACTGTTCCATTCATTGTTCTACTTGTCGAAAGTTACAAATAATTTCCGATAAAGGATTAAACATTGGGGCTCATTGTTCACTTAAACTTGAAGAACAAAAAATTGGCGAATTGTTCTGTTTGGATGCTTTGCATATATGTTTCTTAGACTATATAGAAGCAATATAAACAAAGATTTCAATCGTCTACCTGTTCCATTCATTGTTCTACTTGTCGCAAGTTACAAATAATTTCCGTTAAAGTATTAACAATGGGGCTCGTAGTTCACTTAAACTTGAAGATCAAATAATTGGCGAATTGTACTGTTTGGATAATTTGCAGATATGTTTCTTAGACTATATAGAAGCAATATATACTATGATTTCAACCGTCTACCTGTTCCATTCATTGTTCTACTTGTCGAAAGTTACAAATAATTTCCGTTAGGGGATTAACAATGGGGATCGTAGTTCACTTAAACTTGAAGAACAAAAAATTGGCGAATGGTACTGTTTGGATGCTCTGCATATATGTTTCTTAGACTATATAGAAGCAATATATACAAAGATTTCAACCGTCTACCTGTTCCATTCATTGTTCTACTTGTCGAAAGTTACAAATAATTTCCGATAACGGATTAACCATTGGGGCTCATTGTTCACTTAAACTTGAAGAACAAAAAATTGGCGAATTGTACTGTTTGGATGCTTTGCATATATGTTTCTTATACTATATAGAAGCAATATATACAAAGATTTCAACCGTCTACCTGTTCCATTCATTGTTCTATTTGTCGAAATTTACAAATAATTTCCTTTGAAGGATTAACAATGGGGCTCGTAGTTCACTTAAACTTGAAGAGCAAAAAATTGGCGTATTGTACTGTTTGGATGCTTTGCATGTATGTTTCTTATACTATATAGAAGCAATATATACAAAGATTTCAACCGTCTACCTGTTCCATTCAATGTTCTACTTGTCGAAAGTTACAAATAATTTCCGATAAAGGATTAACAATGGAGCTCATTGTTCACTTAAACTTGAAGAACAAAAAATTGGCGAATGGTACTGTTTGGATGCTTTGCGTACATGTTTCTTAAACCATATGGAAGCAATATATACAAAGATTTCAACCGTCTACGTGTTCCAATCATTGTTCTACTTGTCGAAATTTACAAATAATTTCCGTTAAGGGATTAACAATGGGGATCGTAGTTTACTTAAACTTGAAGAACAAAAAATTGGCGAATGGTACTGTTTGGATGCTCTGCATATATGCTTCTTAGACTATATAGAAGCAATATATACAAAGATTTCAACCGTCTACCTGTTCCATTCATTGTTCTACTTGTCGAAAGTTACAAATAATTTCCGATAACCGATTAACCATTGGGGCTCATTGTTCACTTAAACTTGAAGAACAATAAATTGGCGAATTGTACTGTTTGGATGCCTTGCATATATGTTTCTTAGACTATATAGAAGCAATATATAGAAAGATTTCAACCGTCTAACTGTTCCATTCATTGTTCTACTTGTCGAAAGTTACAAATAATTTCCGATAAAGGATTAAACATTGGGGCTCATTGTTCACTTAAACTTGAAGAACAAAAAATTGGCGAATTGTTCTGTTTGGATGCTTTGCATATATGTTTCTTAGACTATATAGAAGCAATATAAACAAAGATTTCAATCGTCTACCTGTTCCATTCATTGTTCTACTTGTCGCAAGTTACAAATAATTTCAGTTAAAGTATTAACAATGGGGCTCGTAGTTCACTTAAACTTGAAGATCAAATAATTGGCGAATTGTACTGTTTGGATAATTTGCAGATATGTTTCTTAGACTATATAGAAGCAATATATACAATGATTTCAACCGTCTACCTGTTCCATTCATTGTTCTACTTGTCGAAAGTTACAAATAGTTTCCGTTAGGGGATTAACAATGGGGATCGTAGTTCACTTAAACTTGAAGAACAAAAAATTGGCGAATGGTACTGTTTGGATGCTCTGCATATATGTTTCTTAGACTATATAGAAGCAATATATACAAAGATTTCAACCGTCTACCTGTTCCATTCATTGTTCTACTTGTCGAAAG
The DNA here is from genome assembly GCA_963989415.1 of Cerceris ruficornis. Classification (NCBI taxonomy): domain Eukaryota; kingdom Metazoa; phylum Arthropoda; class Insecta; order Hymenoptera; family Crabronidae; genus Cerceris; species Cerceris ruficornis. Next base: position 1,629,322 of record CAXDIW010000192.1, read on the forward strand.
TTACAAATAATTTCCGATAACGGATTAACCATTGGGGCTCATTGTTCACTTAAACTTGAAGAACAAAAAATTGGCGAATTGTACTGTTTGGATGCTTTGCATATATGTTTCTTATACTATATAGAAGCAATATATACAAAGATTTCAACCGTCTACCTGTTCCATTCATTGTTCTATTTGTCGAAATTTACAAATAATTTCCTTTGAAGGATTAACAATGGGGCTCGTAGTTCACTTAAACTTGAAGAGCAAAAAATTGGCGTATTGTACTGTTTGGATGCTTTGCATGTATGTTTCTTATACTATATAGAAGCAATATATACAAAGATTTCAACCGTCTACCTGTTCCATTCAATGTTCTACTTGTCGAAAGTTACAAATAATTTCCGATAAAGGATTAACAAAGGAGCTCATTGTTCACTTAAACTTGAAGAACAAAAAATTGGCGAATGGTACTGTTTGGATGCTTTGCGTACATGTTTCTTAAACCATATGGAAGCAATATATACAAAGATATCAACCGTCTACGTGTTCCAGTCATTGTTCTACTTGTCGAAATTTACAAATAATTTCCGTTAAGGGATTAACAATGGGGATCGTAGTTTACTTAAACTTGAAGAACAAAAAATTGGCGAATGGTACTGTTTGGATGCTTTGCATATATGTTTCTTAGACTATATGGAAGCAATATATACAAAGATTTCAACCGTCTACGTGTTCCAATCATTGTTCTACTTGTAGAAAGTTACAATTAATTTCCGTTAAAGGATTAACAATGGGGCTCGTAGTTCACTTAAACTTGAAGATCAAAAAATTGGCGAATTGTACTGTTTGGATGCTTTGCATATATGTTTCGTAGATTATATAGAAGCAATATATACAAAGATTTCAACCGTCTAACTGTTCCATTCATTGTTCTACTTGTCGAAAGTTACAAATAATTTCCGATAAAGGATTAAACATTGGGGCTCATTGTTCACTTAAACTTGAAGAACAAAAAATTGGCGAATTGTACTGTTTGGATGCTTTGCATATATGTTTCTTAGACTATATAGAAGCAATATATACAAAGATTTCAACCGTTTACCTGCTCCATTCATTGTTCTACTTGTCGAAAGTTACAAATAATTTCCGATAAAGGATTAAACATTGGGGCTCATTGTTCACTTAAACTTGAAGAACAAAAAATTGGCGAATTGTTCTGTTTGGATGCTTTGCATATATGTTTCTTAGACTATATAGAAGCAATATAAACAAAGATTGCAATCGTCTACCTGTTCCATTCATTGTTCTACTTGTCGCAAGTTACAAATAATTTCCGTTAAAGTATTAACAATGGGGCTCGTTGTTCACTTAAACTTGAAGAACAAAAAATTGGCGGATGGTACTGTTTGGATGCTTTGCATATATGTTTCTTAGACTATATAAAAGCAATATATACTTTGATATCAACCGTCTACCTGTTCCATTCATTGTGCTACTTGTCGGAAGTTACAAATAATTTTTTGTTAAAGTATTAACAATGGGGATCGTAGTTTACTTAAACTTGAAGAACAAGAAATTGGCGAATTGTACTGTTTGGATGCTTTGCATATATGTTTCTTAGACTATATAGAAGCAATATATACAAAGATTTCAACCGTCTACCTGTTCCATTCAATGTTCTACTTGTCGAAAGTTACAAATAATTTCCTTTAAAGGATTAACAATGGGGCTCGTTGTTCACTTAAACTTGAAGAACAATAAATTGGCGAATTGGACTGTTTGGATGCCTTGCATATATGTTTCTTAGACTATATAGAAGCAATATATAGAAAGATTTCAACCGTCTAACTGTTCCATTCATTGTTCTACTTGTCGAAAGTTACAAATAATTTCCGATAAAGGATTAAACATTGGGGCTCATTGTTCACTTAAACTTGAAGAACAAAAAATTGGCGAATTGTTCTGTTTGGATGCTTTGCATATATGTTTCTTAGACTATATAGAAGCAGTATAAACAAAGATTGCAATCGTCTACCTGTTCCATTCATTGTTCTAGTTGTCGCAAGTTACAAATAATTTCCGTTAAAGTATTAACAATGGGGCTCGTAGTTCACTTAAACTTGAAGATCAAATAATTGGCGAATTGTACTATTTGGATAATTTGCAGATATGTTTCTTAGACTATATAGAAGCAATATATACAAAGATTTCAACCGTCTACCTGCTCCATTCATTGTTCGACTTGTCGAAAGTTACAAATAATTTCCGATAAAGGATTAACAATGGGTCTCATTGTTCACTTAAACTTGAAGAACAAAAAATTGGCGAATGGAACTGTTTGGATGCTTTGCATATATGTTCTTAGACTATATAGAAGCAATATATACAAAGATTTCAACCGTCTACCTGATCCATTCATTGTTCTACTTGTCGAAAGTTACAAATAATTTCCGATAAAGGATTAACAATGGGTCTCATTGTTCACTTAAACTTGAAGAACAAAAAATTGGCGAATGGTACTGTTTGGATGCTTTGCATATATGTTTCTTAGACTATATGGAAGCAATTTATACAAAGATTTCAACCGTCTACGTGTTCCAATCATTGTTCTACTTGTCGAAATTTACAAATAATTTCCTTTAAAGGATTAACAATGGGGCTCGTAGTTCACTTAAACTTGAAGAACAATAAATTGGCGAATTGTACTGTTTGGATGCCTTGCATATATGTTTCTTAGACTATATAGAAGCAATATATAGAAAGATTTCAACCGTCTAACTGTTCCATTCATTGTTCTACTTGTCGAATGTTACAAATAATTTCCGATAAAGGATTAAACATTGGGGCTCATTGTTCACTTAAACTTGAAGAACAAAAAATTGGCGAATTGTTCTGTTTGGATGCTTTGCATATATGTTTCTTAGACTATATAGAAGCAATATAAACAATGATTTCAATCGTCTACCTGTTCCATTCATTGTTCTACTTGTCGCAAGTTACAAATAATTTCCGTTAAAGTATTAACAATGGGGCTCGTAGTTCACTTAAACTTGAAGATCAAATAATTGGCGAATTGTACTGTTTGGATAATTTGCAGATATGTTTCTTAGACTATATAGAAGCAATATATACAATGATTTCAACCGTCTACCTGTTCCATTCATTGTTCTACTTGTCGAAAGTTACAAATAATTTCCGTTAAGGGATTAACAATGGGGATCGTAGTTCACTTAAACTTGAAGAACAAAAATTTGGCGAATGGTACTGTTTGGATGCTCTGCATATATGTTTCTTAGACTATATAGAAGCAATATATACAAAGATTTCAACCGTCTAACTGTTCCATTCATTGTTCTACTTGTCGAAAGTTACAAATAATTTCCGATAAAGGATTAAACATTGGGGCTCATTGTTCACTTAAACTTGAAGAACAAAAAATTGGCGAATGGAACTGTTTGGATGCTTTGCATATATGTTTCTTAGACTAGTTAGAAGCAATATATAGAAAGATTGCACCCGTCTACCTGTACTATTCAGTGTTCTACTTGTGGAAAGTTACAAATAATTTCCATTTCATGATTATCAATGGAGCTCGCTGTTCACTTAAACTTGAAGATCAAAAAATTGGCGATTGTTACTGCTTAGATGCTTTGCATACATGTTTCTTAGATTATATAGAAGCAATATATACAAAGATTTCAACCGTCTACGTGTTCCAATCATTGTTCCACTTGTAGAAAGTTACAATTAATTTCCGTTAAAGTATTAACAATGGGGCTCGTAGTTCACTTAAACTTGAAGATCAAATAATTGGCGAATTGTACTGTTTGGATAATTTGAAGATATGTTTCTTAGACTATATAGAAGCAATATATACAATGATTTCAACCGTCTACCTGTTCCATTCATTGTTCTACTTGTCGAAAGTTACAAATAATTTCCGATAAGGGATTAACAATGGGGATCGTAGTTCACTTAAACTTGAAGAACAAAAAATTGGCGAATGGTACTGTTTGGATGCTTTGCATATATGTTTCTTAGACTATATAGAAGCAATATATACATTGATTTCAACCGTCTACCTGTTCCATTCATTGTTCTACTTGTCGAAATTTACAAATAATTTCCTTTAAAGGAGTAACAATGGGGCTCGTAGTTCACTTAAACTTGAAGAACAAAAAATTGGCGAATGGTACTGTTTGGATGCTTTGCATATATGTTTCTTAGACTATATAGAAGCAATATATACAAAGATTACAACCGTCTACCTGTTCCATTCATTGTTCTACTTGTCGAAAGTTACAAATAATTTCCGATAACGGATTAACCATTGGGGCTCATTGTTCACTTAAACTTGAAGAACAAAAAATTGGCGAATTGTACTGTTTGGATGCTTTGCATATATGTTTCTTATACTATATAGAAGCAATATATACAAAGATTTCAACCGTCTACCTGTTCCATTCATTGTTCTACTTGTCGAAATTTACAAATAATTTCCTTTGAAGGATTAACAATGGGGCTCGTAGTTAACTTAAACTTGAAGAGCAAAAAATTGGCGAATTGTACTGTTTGGATGCTTTGCATGTATGTTTCTTATACTATATAGAAGCAATATATACAAAGATTTCAACCGTCTACCTGTTCCATTCAATGTTCTACTTGTCAAAGTTACAAATAATTTCCGATAAAGGATTAACAATGGAGCTCATTGTTCACTTAAACTTGAAGAACAAAAAATTGGCGAATGGTACTGTTTGGATGCTTTGCATATATGTTTCGTAGATTATATAGAAGCAATATATACAAAGATTTCAACCGTCTAACTGTTCCATTCATTGTTCTACTTGTCGAAAGTTACAAATAATTTCCGATAAAGGATTAAACATTGGGGCTCATTGTTCACTTAAACTTGAAGAACAAAAAATTGGCGAATTGTACTGTTTGGATGCTTTGCATATATGTTTCTTAGACTATATAGAAGCAATATATACAAAGATTTCAACCGTCTACCTGCTCCATTCATTGTTCTACTTGTCGAAAGTTACAAATAATTTCCGATAAAGGATTAACAATGGGTCTCATTGTTCACTTAAACTTGAAGAACAAAAAATTGGCGAATGGTACTGTTTGGATGCTTTGCATATATGTTTCTTAGACTATATGGAAGCAATTTATACAAAGATTTCAACCGTCTACGTGTTCCAATCATTGTTCTACTTGTCGAAATTTACAAATAATTTCCTTTAAAGGATTAACAATGGGGCTCGTAGTTCACTTAAACTTGAAGAACAATAAATTGGCGAATTGTACTGTTTGGATGCCTTGCATATATGTTTCTTAGACTATATAGAAGCAATATATAGAAAGATTTCAACCGTCTAACTGTTCCATTCATTGTTCTACTTGTCGAATGTTACAAATAATTTCCGATAAAGGATTAAACATTGGGGCTCATTGTTCACTTAAACTTGAAGAACAAAAAATTGGCGAATTGTTCTGTTTGGATGCTTTGCATATATGTTTCTTATACTATATAGAAGCAATATATACAAAGATTTCAACCGTCTACCTGTTCCATTCATTGTTCTACTTGTCGAAAGTTACAAATAATTTCCGATAAAGGATTAAACATTGGGGCTCATTGTTCACTTAAACTTGAAGAACAAAAAATTGGCGAATGGAACTGTTTGGATGCTTTGCATATATGTTCTTAGACTATATAGAAGCAATATATACAAAGATTTCAACCGTCTACCTGATCCATTCATTGTTCTACTTGTCGAAAGTTACAAATAATTTCCGATAAAGGATTAACAATGGGTCTCATTGTTCACTTAAACTTGAAGAACAAAAAATTGGCGAATGGTACTGTTTGGATGCTTTGCATATATGTTTCTTAGACTATATGGAAGCAATTTATACAAAGATTTCAACCGTCTACGTGTTCCAATCATTGTTCTACTTGTCGAAATTTACAAATAATTTCCTTTAAAGGATTAACAATGGGGCTCGTAGTTCACTTAAACTTGAAGATCAAAAAATTGGCGATTGTTACTGCTTAGATGCTTTGCATACATGTTTCTTAGATTATATAGAAGCAATATATACAAAGATTTCAACCGTCTACGTGTTCCAATCATTGTTCCACTTGTAGAAAGTTACAATTAATTTCCGTTAAAGTATTAACAATGGGGCTCGTAGTTCACTTAAACTTGAAGATCAAATAATTGGCGAATTGTACTGTTTGGATAATTTGAAGATATGTTTCTTAGACTATATAGAAGCAATATATACAATGATTTCAACCGTCTACCTGTTCCATTCATTGTTCTACTTGTCGAAAGTTACAAATAATTTCCGATAAGGGATTAACAATGGGGATCGTAGTTCACTTAAACTTGAAGAACAAAAAATTGGCGAATGGTACTGTTTGGATGCTTTGCATATATGTTTCTTAGACTATATAGAAGCAATATATACATTGATTTCAACCGTCTACCTGTTCCATTCATTGTTCTACTTGTCGAAATTTACAAATAATTTCCTTTAAAGGAGTAACAATGGGGCTCGTAGTTCACTTAAACTTGAAGAACAAAAAATTGGCGAATGGTACTGTTTGGATGCTTTGCATATATGTTTCTTAGACTATATAGAAGCAATATATACAAAGATTACAACCGTCTACCTGTTCCATTCATTGTTCTACTTGTCGAAAGTTACAAATAATTTCCGATAACGGATTAACCATTGGGGCTCATTGTTCACTTAAACTTGAAGAACAAAAAATTGGCGAATTGTACTGTTTGGATGCTTTGCATATATGTTTCTTATACTATATAGAAGCAATATATACAAAGATTTCAACCGTCTACCTGTTCCATTCATTGTTCTACTTGTCGAAATTTACAAATAATTTCCTTTGAAGGATTAACAATGGGGCTCGTAGTTAACTTAAACTTGAAGAGCAAAAAATTGGCGAATTGTACTGTTTGGATGCTTTGCATGTATGTTTCTTATACTATATAGAAGCAATATATACAAAGATTTCAACCGTCTACCTGTTCCATTCAATGTTCTACTTGTCAAAGTTACAAATAATTTCCGATAAAGGATTAACAATGGAGCTCATTGTTCACTTAAACTTGAAGAACAAAAAATTGGCGAATGGTACTGTTTGGATGCTTTGCATATATGTTTCGTAGATTATATAGAAGCAATATATACAAAGATTTCAACCGTCTAACTGTTCCATTCATTGTTCTACTTGTCGAAAGTTACAAATAATTTCCGATAAAGGATTAAACATTGGGGCTCATTGTTCACTTAAACTTGAAGAACAAAAAATTGGCGAATTGTACTGTTTGGATGCTTTGCATATATGTTTCTTAGACTATATAGAAGCAATATATACAAAGATTTCAACCGTCTACCTGCTCCATTCATTGTTCTACTTGTCGAAAGTTACAAATAATTTCCGATAAAGGATTAACAATGGGTCTCATTGTTCACTTAAACTTGAAGAACAAAAAATTGGCGAATGGTACTGTTTGGATGCTTTGCATATATGTTTCTTAGACTATATGGAAGCAATTTATACAAAGATTTCAACCGTCTACGTGTTCCAATCATTGTTCTACTTGTCGAAATTTACAAATAATTTCCTTTAAAGGATTAACAATGGGGCTCGTAGTTCACTTAAACTTGAAGAACAATAAATTGGCGAATTGTACTGTTTGGATGCCTTGCATATATGTTTCTTAGACTATATAGAAGCAATATATAGAAAGATTTCAACCGTCTAACTGTTCCATTCATTGTTCTACTTGTCGAATGTTACAAATAATTTCCGATAAAGGATTAAACATTGGGGCTCATTGTTCACTTAAACTTGAAGAACAAAAAATTGGCGAATTGTTCTGTTTGGATGCTTTGCATATATGTTTCTTATACTATATAGAAGCAATATATACAAAGATTTCAACCGTCTACCTGTTCCATTCATTGTTCTACTTGTCGAAAGTTACAAATAATTTCCGATAAAGGATTAAACATTGGGGCTCATTGTTCACTTAAACTTGAAGAACAAAAAATTGGCGAATGGAACTGTTTGGATGCTTTGCATATATGTTCTTAGACTATATAGAAGCAATATATACAAAGATTTCAACCGTCTACCTGATCCATTCATTGTTCTACTTGTCGAAAGTTACAAATAATTTCCGATAAAGGATTAACAATGGGTCTCATTGTTCACTTAAACTTGAAGAACAAAAAATTGGCGAATGGTACTGTTTGGATGCTTTGCATATATGTTTCTTAGACTATATGGAAGCAATTTATACAAAGATTTCAACCGTCTACGTGTTCCAATCATTGTTCTACTTGTCGAAATTTACAAATAATTTCCTTTAAAGGATTAACAATGGGGCTCGTAGTTCACTTAAACTTGAAGAACAATAAATTGGCGAATTGTACTGTTTGGATGCCTTGCATATATGTTTCTTAGACTATATAGAAGCAATATATAGAAAGATTTCAACCGTCTAACTGTTCCATTCATTGTTCTACTTGTCGAATGTTACAAATAATTTCCGATAAAGGATTAAACATTGGGGCTCATTGTTCACTTAAACTTGAAGAACAAAAAATTGGCGAATTGTTCTGTTTGGATGCTTTGCATATATGTTTCTTAGACTATATAGAAGCAATATAAACAAAGATTTCAATCGTCTACCTGTTCCATTCATTGTTCTACTTGTCGCAAGTTACAAATAATTTCCGTTAAAGTATTAACAATGGGGCTCGTAGTTCACTTAAACTTGAAGATCAAATAATTGGCGAATTGTACTGTTTGGATAATTTGCAGATATGTTTCTTAGACTATATAGAAGCAATATATACAATGATTTCAACCGTCTACCTGTTCCATTCATTGTTCTACTTGTCGAAAGTTACAAATAATTTCCGTTAAGGGATTAACAATGGGGATCGTAGTTCACTTAAACTTGAAGAACAAAAATTTGGCGAATGGTACTGTTTGGATGCTCTGCATATATGTTTCTTAGACTATATAGAAGCAATATATACAAAGATTTCAACCGTCTAACTGTTCCATTCATTGTTCTACTTGTCGAAAGTTACAAATAATTTCCGATAAAGGATTAAACATTGGGGCTCATTGTTCACTTAAACTTGAAGAACAAAAAATTGGCGAATGGAACTGTTTGGATGCTTTGCATATATGTTTCTTAGACTAGTTAGAAGCAATATATAGAAAGATTGCACCCGTCTACCTGTACTATTCAGTGTTCTACTTGTGGAAAGTTACAAATAATTTCCATTTCATGATTATCAATGGAGCTCGCTGTTCACTTAAACTTGAAGATCAAAAAATTGGCGATTGTTACTGCTTAGATGCTTTGCATACATGTTTCTTAGATTATATAGAAGCAATATATACAAAGATTTCAACCGTCTACGTGTTCCAATCATTGTTCTACTTGTAGAAAGTTACAATTAATTTCCGTTAAAGTATTAACAATGGGGCTCGTAGTTCACTTAAACTTGAAGATCAAATAATTGGCGAATTGTACTGTTTGGATAATTTGAAGATATGTTTCTTAGACTATATAGAAGCAATATATACAATGATTTCAACCGTCTACCTGTTCCATTCATTGTTCTACTTGTCGAAAGTTACAAATAATTTCCGATAAGGGATTAACAATGGGGATCGTAGTTCACTTAAACTTGAAGAACAAAAAATTGGCGAATGGTACTGTTTGGATGCTTTGCATATATGTTTCTTAGACTATATAGAAGCAATATATACATTGATTTCAACCGTCTACCTGTTCCATTCATTGTTCTACTTGTCGAAATTTACAAATAATTTCCTTTAAAGGAGTAACAATGGGGCTCGTAGTTCACTTAAACTTGAAGAACAAAAAATTGGCGAATGGTACTGTTTGGATGCTTTGCATATATGTTTCTTAGACTATATAGAAGCAATATATACAAAGATTACAACCGTCTACCTGTTCCATTCATTGTTCTACTTGTCGAAAGTTACAAATAATTTCCGATAACGGATTAACCATTGGGGCTCATTGTTCACTTAAACTTGAAGAACAAAAAATTGGCGAATTGTACTGTTTGGATGCTTTGCATATATGTTTCTTATACTATATAGAAGCAATATATACAAAGATTTCAACCGTCTACCTGTTCCATTCATTGTTCTACTTGTCGAAATTTACAAATAATTTCCTTTGAAGGATTAACAATGGGGCTCGTAGTTAACTTAAACTTGAAGAGCAAAAAATTGGCGAATTGTACTGTTTGGATGCTTTGCATGTATGTTTCTTATACTATATAGAAGCAATATATACAAAGATTTCAACCGTCTACCTGTTCCATTCAATGTTCTACTTGTCAAAGTTACAAATAATTTCCGATAAAGGATTAACAATGGAGCTCATTGTTCACTTAAACTTGAAGAACAAAAAATTGGCGAATGGTACTGTTTGGATGCTTTGCATATATGTTTCGTAGATTATATAGAAGCAATATATACAAAGATTTCAACCGTCTAACTGTTCCATTCATTGTTCTACTTGTCGAAAGTTACAAATAATTTCCGATAAAGGATTAAACATTGGGGCTCATTGTTCACTTAAACTTGAAGAACAAAAAATTGGCGAATTGTACTGTTTGGATGCTTTGCATATATGTTTCTTAGACTATATAGAAGCAATATATACAAAGATTTCAACCGTCTACCTGCTCCATTCATTGTTCTACTTGTCGAAAGTTACAAATAATTTCCGATAAAGGATTAACAATGGGTCTCATTGTTCACTTAAACTTGAAGAACAAAAAATTGGCGAATGGTACTGTTTGGATGCTTTGCATATATGTTTCTTAGACTATATGGAAGCAATTTATACAAAGATTTCAACCGTCTACGTGTTCCAATCATTGTTCTACTTGTCGAAATTTACAAATAATTTCCTTTAAAGGATTAACAATGGGGCTCGTAGTTCACTTAAACTTGAAGAACAATAAATTGGCGAATTGTACTGTTTGGATGCCTTGCATATATGTTTCTTAGACTATATAGAAGCAATATATAGAAAGATTTCAACCGTCTAACTGTTCCATTCATTGTTCTACTTGTCGAATGTTACAAATAATTTCCGATAAAGGATTAAACATTGGGGCTCATTGTTCACTTAAACTTGAAGAACAAAAAATTGGCGAATTGTTCTGTTTGGATGCTTTGCATATATGTTTCTTATACTATATAGAAGCAATATATACAAAGATTTCAACCGTCTACCTGTTCCATTCATTGTTCTACTTGTCGAAAGTTACAAATAATTTCCGATAAAGGATTAAACATTGGGGCTCATTGTTCACTTAAACTTGAAGAACAAAAAATTGGCGAATTGTTCTGTTTGGATGCTTTGCATATATGTTTCTTAGACTATATAGAAGCAATATAACCAAAGATTTCAATCGTCTACCTGTTCCATTCATTGTTCTACTTGTCGCAAGTTACAAATAATTTCCGTTAAAGTATTAACAATGGGGCTCGTAGTTCACTTAAACTTGAAGATCAAATAATTGGCGAATTGTACTGTTTGGATAATTTGCAGATATGTTTCTTAGACTATATAGAAGCAATATATACAATGATTTCAACCGTCTACCTGTTCCATTCATTGTTCTACTTGTCGAAAGTTACAAATAATTTCCGTTAAGGGATTAACAATCGGGATCGTAGTTTACTTAAACTTGAAGAACAAAAAATTGGCGAATGGTACTGTTTGGATGCTTTGCATATATGTTTCTTAGACTATATGGAAGCAATATATACAAAGATTTCAACCGTCTACGTGTTCCAATCATTGTTCTACTTGTAGAAAGTTACAATTAATTTCCGTTAAAGGATTAACAATGGGGCTCGTAGTTCACTTAAACTTGAAGATCAAAAAATTGGCGAATTGTACTGTTTGGATGCTTTGCATATATGTTTCGTAGATTATATAGAAGCAATATATACAAAGATTTCAACCGTCTAACTGTTCCATTCATTGTTCTACTTGTCGAAATTTACAAATAATTTCCTTTAAAGGATTAACAATGGGGCTCGTAGTTCACTTAAACTTGAAGGACAAAAAATTGGCGAATTGTACTGTTTGGATGCTTTGCGTACATGTTTCTTAGACCATATGGAAGCAATATATACAAAGATTTCAACCGTCTACGTGTTCCAATCATTTTTCTACTTGTCGAAATTTACAAATAATTTCCTTTAAAGGATTAACAATGGGGCTCGTTGTTCACTTAAAGTTGAAGAACAATAAATTGGCGAATTGTACTGTTTGGATGCCTTGCATATATGTTTCTTAGACTATATAGAAGCAATATATAGAAAGATTTCAACCGTCTAACTGTTCCATTCATTGTTCTACTTGTCGAAAGTTACAAATAATTTCCGATAAAGGATTAAACATTGGGGCTCATTGTTCACTTAAACTTGAAGAACAAAAAATTGGCGAATTGTTCTGTTTGGATGCTTTGCATATATGTTTCTTAGACTATATAGAAACAATATAACCAAAGATTTCAATCGTCTACCTGTTCCATTCATTGTTCTACTTGTCGAAAGTTACAAATAATTTCCGATAACGGATTAACCATTGGGGCTCATTGTTCACTTAAACTTGAAGAACAAAAAATTGGCGAATTGTACTGTTTGGATGCTTTGCATATATGTTTCTTATACTATATAGAAGCAATATATACAAAGATTTCAACCGTCTACCTGTTCCATTCATTGTTCTATTTGTCGAAATTTACAAATAATTTCCTTTGAAGGATTAACAATGGGGCTCGTAGTTCACTTAAACTTGAAGAGCAAAAAATTGGCGTATTGTACTGTTTGGATGCTTTGCATATATGTTTCGTAGATTATATAGAAGCAATATATACAAAGATTTCAACCGTCTAACTGTTCCATTCATTGTTCTACTTGTCGAAATTTACAAATAATTTCCTTTAAAGGATTAAAAATGGGGCTCGTAGTTCACTTAAACTTGAAGAACAATAAATTGGCGAATTGTACTGTTTGGATGTTTTGCATATATGTTTCTTAGACTATATAGAAGCAATATATACAAAGATTTCAACCGTCTACCTGTTCCATTCATTGTTCTACTTGTCGAAAGTTACAAATAATTTCCGATAAAGGATTATCCATTGGGGCTTATTGTTCACTTAAACTTGAAGAACAAAAAATTGGCGAATGGTACGGTTTGGATGCTTTGCGTACATGTTTCTTAGACTATATAGAAGCAATATATACAATGATTTCAACCGTCTACCTGTTCCATTCATTGTTCTACTTGTCGAAAATTACAAATAATTTCCGATAAAGGATTAACCATTAGGGCTTATTGTTCACTTAAACTTGAAGAACAAAAAATTGGCGAATGGTACGGTTTGGATGCTTTGCGTACATGTTTCTTAGACTATATAGAAGCAATATATACAAAGATTTCAACCGTCTACCTGTTCCATTCATTGTTCTACTTGTCGAAAGTTACAAATAATTTCCGATAAAGGATTAACCATTGGGGCTCATTGTTCACTTAAACTTGAAGAACAAAAAATTGGCGAATGGTACTGTTTGGATGTTTTGCATATATGTTTCTTAGAGTATATAGAAGCAATATGTACAATGATTTCAACAGTCTACCTGTTCCATTCATTGTTCTACTTGTCGAAATTTACAAATAATTTCCTTTAAAGGATTAACAATGGGGCTCGTAGTTCACTTAAACTTGAAGAACAAAAAATTGGCGAATTGTACTGTTTGGATGCTTTGCATATATGTTTCTTAGACTATATAGAAGCAATATATACAAAGATTTCAACCGTCTAACTGTTCCATTCATTGTTCTACTTGTCGAAAGTTACAAATAATTTCCGATAAAGGATTAAACATTGGGGCTCATTGTTCACTTAAACTTGAAGAACAAAAAATTGGCGAATTGTACTGTTTGGATGCTTTGCATATATGTTTCTTAGACTATATAGAAGCAATTTATACAAAGATTTCAACCGTCTACGTGTTCCAATCATTGTTCTACTTGTCGAAATTTACAAATAATTTCCTTTAAAGGATTAACAATGGGGCTCGTTGTTCACTTAAACTTGAAGAACAATAAATTGGCGAATTGTACTGTTTGGATGCCTTGCATATATGTTTCTTAGACTATATAGAAGCTATATATAGAAAGATTTCAACCGTCTAACTGTTCCATTCATTGTTCTACTTGTCGAAAGTTACAAATAATTTCCGATAAAGGATTAAACATTGGGGCTCATTGTTCACTTAAACTTGAAGAACAAAAAATTGGCGAATTGTTCTGTTTGGATGCTTTGCATATATGTTTCTCAGACTATATAGAAGCAATATAACCAAAGATTTCAATCGTCTACCTGTTCCATTCATTGTTCTACTTGTCGCAAGTTACAAATAATTTCCGTTAAAGTATTAACAATGGGGCTCGTAGTTCACTTAAACTTGAAGATCAAATAATTGGCGAATTGTACTGTTTGGATAATTTGCAGATATGTTTCTTAGACTATATAGAAGCAATATATACAATGATTTCAACCGTCTACCTGTTCCATTCATTGTTCTACTTGTCGAAAGTTACAAATAATTTCCGTTAAGGGATTAACAATCGGGATCGTAGTTTACTTAAACTTGAAGAACAAAAAATTGGCGAATGGTACTGTTTGGATGCTTTGCATATATGTTTCTTAGACTATATGGAAGCAATATATACAAAGATTTCAACCGTCTACGTGTTCCAATCATTGTTCTACTTGTAGAAAGTTACAATTAATTTCCGTTAAAGGATTAACAATGGGGCTCGTAGTTCACTTAAACTTGAAGATCAAAAAATTGGCGAATTGTACTGTTTGGATGCTTTGCATATATGTTTCGTAGATTATATAGAAGCAATATATACAAAGATTTCAACCGTCTAACTGTTCCATTCATTGTTCTACTTGTCGAAATTTACAAATAATTTCCTTTAAAGGATTAACAATGGGGCTCGTAGTTCACTTAAACTTGAAGGACAAAAAATTGGCGAATTGTACTGTTTGGATGCTTTGCGTACATGTTTCTTAGACCATATGGAAGCAATATATACAAAGATTTCAACCGTCTACGTGTTCCAATCATTTTTCTACTTGTCGAAATTTACAAATAATTTCCTTTAAAGGATTAACAATGGGGCTCGTTGTTCACTTAAAGTTGAAGAACAATAAATTGGCGAATTGTACTGTTTGGATGCCTTGCATATATGTTTCTTAGACTATATAGAAGCAATATATAGAAAGATTTCAACCGTCTAACTGTTCCATTCATTGTTCTACTTGTCGAAAGTTACAAATAATTTCCGATAAAGGATTAAACATTGGGGCTCATTGTTCACTTAAACTTGAAGAACAAAAAATTGGCGAATTGTTCTGTTTGGATGCTTTGCATATATGTTTCTTAGACTATATAGAAACAATATAACCAAAGATTTCAATCGTCTACCTGTTCCATTCATTGTTCTACTTGTCGAAAGTTACAAATAATTTCCGATAACGGATTAACCATTGGGGCTCATTGTTCACTTAAACTTGAAGAACAAAAAATTGGCGAATTGTACTGTTTGGATGCTTTGCATATATGTTTCTTATACTATATAGAAGCAATATATACAAAGATTTCAACCGTCTACCTGTTCCATTCATTGTTCTATTTGTCGAAATTTACAAATAATTTCCTTTGAAGGATTAACAATGGGGCTCGTAGTTCACTTAAACTTGAAGAGCAAAAAATTGGCGTATTGTACTGTTTGGATGCTTTGCATATATGTTTCGTAGATTATATAGAAGCAATATATACAAAGATTTCAACCGTCTAACTGTTCCATTCATTGTTCTACTTGTCGAAATTTACAAATAATTTCCTTTAAAGGATTAAAAATGGGGCTCGTAGTTCACTTAAACTTGAAGAACAATAAATTGGCGAATTGTACTGTTTGGATGTTTTGCATATATGTTTCTTAGACTATATAGAAGCAATATATACAAAGATTTCAACCGTCTACCTGTTCCATTCATTGTTCTACTTGTCGAAAGTTACAAATAATTTCCGATAAAGGATTATCCATTGGGGCTTATTGTTCACTTAAACTTGAAGAACAAAAAATTGGCGAATGGTACGG
Organism: Cerceris ruficornis; assembly: GCA_963989415.1. Taxonomy (NCBI): domain Eukaryota; kingdom Metazoa; phylum Arthropoda; class Insecta; order Hymenoptera; family Crabronidae; genus Cerceris; species Cerceris ruficornis. The sequence continues at coordinate 1,645,614 of CAXDIW010000192.1, forward strand.
TTTGGATGCTTTGCGTACATGTTTCTTAGACTATATAGAAGCAATATATACAATGATTTCAACCGTCTACCTGTTCCATTCATTGTTCTACTTGTCGAAAATTACAAATAATTTCCGATAAAGGATTAACCATTGGGGCTTATTGTTCACTTAAACTTGAAGAACAAAAAATTGGCGAATGGTACGATTTGGATGCTTTGCGTACATGTTTCTTAGACTATATAGAAGCAATATATACAAAGATTTCAACCGTCTACCTGTTCCATTCATTGTTCTACTTGTCGAAAGTTACAAATAATTTCCGATAAAGGATTAACCATTGGGGCTCATTGTTCACTTAAACTTGAAGAACAAAAAATTGGCGAATGGTACTGTTTGGATGTTTTGCATATATGTTTCTTAGAGTATATAGAAGCAATATGTACAATGATTTCAACAGTCTACCTGTTCCATTCATTGTTCTACTTGTCGAAATTTACAAATAATTTCCTTTAAAGGATTAACAATGGGGCTCGTAGTTCACTTAAACTTGAAGAACAAAAAATTGGCGAATTGTACTGTTTGGATGCTTTGCATATATGTTTCTTAGACTATATAGAAGCAATATATACAAAGATTTCAACCGTCTAACTGTTCCATTCATTGTTCTACTTGTCGAAAGTTACAAATAATTTCCGATAAAGGATTAAACATTGGGGCTCATTGTTCACTTAAACTTGAAGAACAAAAAATTGGCGAATTGTACTGTTTGGATGCTTTGCATATATGTTTCTTAGACTATATAGAAGCAATTTATACAAAGATTTCAACCGTCTACGTGTTCCAATCATTGTTCTACTTGTCGAAATTTACAAATAATTTCCTTTAAAGGATTAACAATGGGGCTCGTTGTTCACTTAAACTTGAAGAACAATAAATTGGCGAATTGTACTGTTTGGATGCCTTGCATATATGTTTCTTAGACTATATAGAAGCTATATATAGAAAGATTTCAACCGTCTAACTGTTCCATTCATTGTTCTACTTGTCGAAAGTTACAAATAATTTCCGATAAAGGATTAAACATTGGGGCTCATTGTTCACTTAAACTTGAAGAACAAAAAATTGGCGAATTGTTCTGTTTGGATGCTTTGCATATATGTTTCTTAGACTATATAGAAGCAATATAACCAAAGATTTCAATCGTCTACCTGTTCCATTCATTGTTCTACTTGTCGCAAGTTACAAATAATTTCCGTTAAAGTATTAACAATGGGGCTCGTAGTTCACTTAAACTTGAAGATCAAATAATTGGCGAATTGTACTGTTTGGATAATTTGCAGATATGTTTCTTAGACTATATAGAAGCAATATATACAATGATTTCAACCGTCTACCTGTTCCATTCATTGTTCTACTTGTCGAAAGTTACAAATAATTTCCGTTAAGGGATTAACAATCGGGATCGTAGTTTACTTAAACATGAAGAACAAAAAATTGGCGAATGGTACTGTTTGGATGCTTTGCATATATGTTTCTTAGACTATATGGAAGCAATATATACAAAGATTTCAACCGTCTACGTGTTCCAATCATTGTTCTACTTGTAGAAAGTTACAATTAATTTCCGTTAAAGGATTAGCAATGGGGCTCGTAGTTCACTTAAACTTGAAGATCAAAAAATTGGCGAATTGTACTGTTTGGATGCTTTGCATATATGTTTCGTAGATTATATAGAAGCAATATATACAAAGATTTCAACCGTCTAACTGTTCCATTCATTGTTCTACTTGTCGAAATTTACAAATAATTTCCTTTAAAGGATTAACAATGGGGCTCGTAGTTCACTTAAACTTGAAGGACAAAAAATTGGCGAATTGTACTGTTTGGATGCTTTGCGTACATGTTTCTTAGACCATATGGAAGCAATATATACAAAGATTTCAACCGTCTACGTGTTCCAATCATTGTTCTACTTGTCGAAATTTACAAATAATTTCCTTTAAAGGATTAACAATGGGGCTCGTTGTTCACTTAAACTTGAAGAACAATAAATTGGCGAATTGTACTGTTTGGATGCTTTGCATATATGTTTCTTAGACTATATAGAAACAATATATACAAAGATTTCAACCGTCTACCTGTTCCATTCATTGTTCTACTTGTCGAAAATTACAAATAATTTCCGATAAAGGATTAACCATTGGGGCTTATTGTTCACTTAAACTTGAAGAACAAAAAATTGGCGAATGGTACGGTTTGGATGCTTTGCGTACATGTTTCTTAGACTATATAGAAGCAATATATACAATGATTTCAACCGTCTACCTGTTCCATTCATTGTTCTACTTGTCGAAAATTACAAATAATTTCCGATAAAGGATTAACCATTGGGGCTTATTGTTCACTTAAACTTGAAGAACAAAAAATTGGCGAATGGTACTGTTTGGATGCTTTGCGTACATGTTTCTTAGACTATATAGAAGCAATATATACAATGATTTCAACCGTCTACCTGTTCCATTCATTGTTCTACATGTCGAAATATACAAATAATTTCCTTTAAAGGATTAACAATGGGGCTCGTTGTTCACTTAAACTTGAAGAACAATAAATTGGCGAATGTTACTGTTTAGATGCTTTGCATATATGTTTCTTTGACTATATAGAAACAATATATACAAAGATTTCAACCGTCTACCTGTTCCATTCATTGTTCTACTTGTCGAAAATTACAAATAATTTCCGATAAAGGATTAACCATTGGGGCTTATTGTTCACTTAAACTTGAAGAACAAAAAATTGGCGAATGGTACTGTTTGGATGCTTTGCGTACATGTTTCTTAGACTATATAGAAGCAATATATACAATGATTTCAACCGTCTACCTGTTCCATTCATTGTTCTACATGTCGAAATATACAAATAATTTCCTTTAAAGGATTAACAATGGGGCCCGTAGTTCACTTAAACTTGAAGAACAAAAAATTGGCGAATGGTACTGTTTGGATGCTTTGCATATATGTTTCTTAGACTATATAGAAGCAATATATACAAAGATTTCAACCGTCTACGTGTTCCAATCATTGTTCTACTTGTCGAAATTTACAAATAATTTCCTTTAAGGGATTAACAATGGGGCTCGTTGTTCACTTAAACTTGAAGAACAATAAATTGGCGAATTGTACTGTTTGGATGCTTTGCATATATGTTTCTTAGACTATATAGAAGCAATATATACAAAGATTTCAACCGTCTACGTGTTCCAATCATTGTTCTACTTGTCGAAATTTACAAATAATTTCCTTTAAAGGATTAACAATGGGGCTCGTTGTTCACTTAAACTTGAAGAACAATAAATTGGCGAATTGTACTGTTTGGATGCTTTGCATATATGTTTCTTAGACTATATAGAAACAATATATACAAAGATTTCAACCGTCTACCTGTTCCATTCATTGTTCTACTTGTCGAAAATTACAAATAATTTCCGATAAAGGATTAACCATTGGGGCTTATTGTTCACTTAAACTTGAAGAACAAAAAATTGGCGAATGGTACGGTTTGGATGCTTTGCGTACATGTTTCTTAGACTATATAGAAGCAATATATACAATGATTTCAACCGTCTACCTGTTCCATTCATTGTTCTACTTGTCGAAAGTAACAAATAATTTCCGTTAAAGTATTAACAATGGGGCTCGTAGTTCACTTAAACTTGAAGAACAATAAATTGGCGAATTGTACTGTTTGGATGTTTTGCATATATGTTTCTTAGACTATATAGAAGCAATATATACAAAGATTTCAACCGTCTACCTGTTCCATTCATTGTTCTACTTGTCGAAAGTTACAAATAATTTCCGATAAAGGATTATCCATTGGGGCTTATTGTTCACTTAAACTTGAAGAACAAAAAATTGGCGAATGGTACGGTTTGGATGCTTTGCGTACATGTTTCTTATACTATATAGAAGCAATATATACAATGATTTCAACCGTCTACCTGTTCCATTCATTGTTCTACTTGTCGAAAATTACAAATAATTTCCGATAAAGGATTAACCATTGGGGCTTATTGTTCACTTAAACTTGAAGAACAAAAAATTGGCGAATGGTACGGTTTGGATGCTTTGCGTACATGTTTCTTAGACTATATAGAAGCAATATATACAATGATTTCAACCGTCTACCTGTTCCATTCATTGTTCTACTTGTCGAAAGTAACAAATAATTTCCGTTAAAGTATTAACAATGGGGCTCGTAGTTCACTTAAACCTGAAGAACAAAAAATTGGCGAATTGTACTGTTTGGATGCTTTGCATATATGTTTCTTAGACTATATAGAAGCAATATATAGAAAGATTTCAACCGTCTACCTGTTCTATTCATTGTTCTACTTGTAGAAAGTTACAAATAATTTCCGTTTCATGATTATCAATGGGGCTCGTTGTTCACCTAATCTTAAAGAACAAAAAATTGGCGAATGGTACTGTTTGGATGTTTTGCATATATGTTTCTTAGACTATATAGAAGCAATATGTACAATGATTTCAATCGTCTTCGTGTTCCAATCATTGTTCTACTTGTCGAAAATTACAAATAATTTCCTTTAAAGGATTAACAATGGGGCTCGTTGTTCACTTAAACTTGAAGAACAATAAATTGGCGAATTGTACTGTTTGGATGCTTTGCATATATGTTTCTTAGACTATATAGAAGCAATATATACAAAGATTTCAACCGTCTACCTGTTCCATTCATTGTTCTACTTGTCGAAAATTACAAATAATTTCCGATAAAGGATTAACCATTGGGGCTTATTGTTCACTTAAACTTGAAGAACAAAAAATTGGCGAATGGTACTGTTTGGATGCTTTTCGTACATGTTTCTTAGACTATATAGAAGCAATATATACAATTATTTCAACCGTCTGCCTGTTCCATTCATTGTTCTACTTGTCGAAAGTAACAAATAATTTCCGTTAAAGTATTAACAATGGGGCTAGTAGTTCACTTAAACTTGAAGAACAAAAAATTGGCGAATTGTACTGATTGGATGCTTTGAATATATGTTTTTTAGACTATATGGGAGCAATATATAAAATGATTTCAACAGTCTACCTGTCCCATTCATTGTTCTACTTGTCTAAATTTACAAATAATTTCCTTTAAAGGATTAACAATGGGGCTCGTTGTTCACTTAAACTTGAAGAACAATAAATTGGCGAATGTTACTGTTTAGATGCTTTGCATATATGTTTCTTTGACTATATAGAAGCAATATATACAAAGATTTCAACCGTCTACCTGTTCCATTCATTGTTCTACTTATCGAAAATTACAAATAATTTCCGATAAAGGATTAACCATTGGGGCTCATTTTTCACTTAAACTTGAAGAACAAAAAATTGGCGAATGGTACTGTTTGGATGTTTTGCATATATGTTTCTTAGAGTATATAGAAGCAGTATGTACAATGATTTCAACCGTCTACGTGTTCCAATCATTGTTCTACTTGTCGAAATTTACAAATAATTTCCTTTAAAGGATTAACAATGGGGCTAGTTGTTCACTTAAACATGAAGAACAAAAAATACGCGGATTGTACTGTTTGGATCCTTTGCATATATGTTTCCTAGACTATATAGAAGCAATATATACACAGATTTCAGCCGTCTACCTTTTCCATTCATTGTTCTACTTGTCTAAATTTACAAATAATTTCCTTTAAAGGATTAACAATGGGGCTCGTTGTTCACTTAAACTTGAAGAACAATAAATTGGCGAATGTTACTGTTTAGATGCTTTGCATATATGTTTCTTTGACTATATAGAAGCAATATATACAAAGATTTCAACCGTCTACCTGTTCCATTCATTGTTCTACTTATCGAAAATTACAAATAATTTCCGATAAAGGATTAACCATTGGGGCTCATTTTTCACTTAAACTTGAAGAACAAAAAATTGGCGAATGGTACTGTTTGGATGTTTTGCATATATGTTTCTTAGAGTATATAGAAGCAATATGTACAATGATTTCAACCGTCTACGTGTTCCAATCATTGTTCTACTTGTCGAAATTTACAAATAAATTCCTTTAAAGGATTAACAATGGGGCTCGTTGTTCATTTAAACTTGAAGAACAAAAAATTGGCGAATGGTACTGTTTGGATGCTTTTCGTACATGTTTCTTAGACTATATAGAAGCAATATATACAATTATTTCAACCGTCTGCCTGTTCCATTCATTGTTCTACTTGTCGAAAGTAACAAATAATTTCCGTTAAAGTATTAACAATGGGGCTAGTAGTTCACTTAAACTTGAAGAACAAAAAATTGGCGAATTGTACTGATTGGATGCTTTGAATATATGTTTTTTAGACTATATGGGAGCAATTTATAAAATGATTTCAACAGTCTACCTGTCCCATTCATTGTTCTACTTGTCTAAATTTACAAATAATTTCCTTTAAAGGATTAACAATGGGGCTCGTTGTTCACTTAAACTTGAAGAACAATAAATTGGCGAATGTTACTGTTTAGATGCTTTGCATATATGTTTCTTTCACTGTATAGAAGCAATATATACAATGATTTCAACCGTCTACCTGTTCCATTCATTGTTCTACTTGTAGAAATTTACAATTAATTTCCGTTAAAGGATTAACAATGGGGCTCGTAGTTCACTTAAACTTGAAGAACAAAAAATTGGGGAATTGTACTGTTTGGATGCTTTGCATATGTGTTTCTTAGACTATATAGAAGCAATATATACAATGATTTCAACCGTCTACCTGTTCCATTCATTGTTTTACTTGTCGAAATTTACAAATAATTTCCTTTAAAGGATTAACAATGGGGCTAGTAGTTCACTTAAACTTGAAGAACAAAAAATTGGCGAATTGTACTGATTGGATGCTTTGCATATAAGTTTCTTAGACTATATAGAAGCAATTTATAGAAAGATTTCACCCGTATACCTGTTCTATTCATTGTTCTACTTGTAGAAAGTTAGAAATAATTTCCGATAAAGGATTAACAATGGCGCTCATTGTTCACTTAAACTTGAAGAACAAAAAAATTGGCGAATGGGACTGTTTGGATGCTTTGGATATATGTTTTTTAGACTATATAGAAGCAATATATAAAATGATTTCAACAGTCTACCTGTCCCATTCATTGTTCTACTTGTCTAAATTTACAAATAATTTCCTTTAAAGGAATAACAATGGGGCTCGTAGTTCACTTAAACTTGAAGAACAAAAAATTGGCAAATTGTACTGTTTGGATGCTTTGCATATATGTTTCTTTGACTATATAGAAGCAATATATACAATGATTTCAACCGTCTACGTGTTCCAATCATTGTTCTACTTGTCGAAATTTACAAATAAATTCCTTTAAAGGATTAACAATGGGGCTCGTTGTTCATTTAAACTTGAAGAACATAAAATTGGCGAATGGTACTGTTTGGATGCTTTGCATATATGTTTCTTAGACTATATAGAAGCAATATATACAAAGATTTCAACCGTCTACGTGTTCCAATCATTGTTCTACTTGTCGAAATTTACAAATAATTTCCTTTAAGGGATTAACAATGGGGCTCGTTGTTCACTTAAACTTGAAGAACAAAAAATTGGCGAATGGTACTGTTTGGATGCTTTGCGTACATGTTTCTTAGACTATATAGAAGCAATATATACAATGATTTCAACCGTCTACCTGTTCCATTCATTGTTCTACTTGTCGAAAGTAACAAATAATTTCCGTTAAAGTATTAACAATGGGGCTCGTAGTACACTTAAACTTGAAGAACAAAAAATTGGCGAATTGTACTGTTTGGATGCTTGCATATATGTTTCTTAGACTATATAGAAGCAATATATACAAAGATTTCAACCGTCTACCTGTTCCATTCATTGTTCTACTTGTCGAAAGTTACAAATAATTTCCGATAAAGGATTAACCATTGGGGCTCATTGTTCACTTAAACTTGAAGAACAAAAAATTGGCGAATGGTACTGTTTGGATGTTTTGCATATATGTTTCTTAGAGTATATAGAAGCAATATGTACAATGATTTCAACAGTCTACCTGTTCCATTCATTGTTCTACTTGTCGAAATTTACAAATAATTTCCTTTAAAGGATTAACAATGGGGCTCGTAGTTCACTTAAACTTGAAGAACAAAAAATTGGCGAATTGTACTGTTTGGATGCTTTGCATATATGTTTCTTAGACTATATAGAAGCAATATATACAAAGATTTCAACCGTCTACGTGTTCCAATCATTGTTCTACTTGTCGAAATTTACAAATAATTTCCTTTAAGGGCTTAACAATGGGGCTCGTTGTTCACTTAAACTTGAAGAACAATAAATTGGCGAATTGTACTGTTTGGATGTTTTGCATATATGTTTCTTAGACTATATAGAAGCAATATATACAAAGATTTCAACCGTCTACCTGTTCCATTCATTGTTCTACTTGTCGAAAATTACAAATAATTTCCGATAAAGGATTAACCATTTGGGCTTATTGTTCACTTAAACTTGAAGAACAAAAAATTGGCGAATGGTACTGTTTGGATGCTTTGCGTACATGTTTCTTAGACTATATAGAAGCAATATATACAATGATTTCAACCGTCTACCTGTTCCATTCATTGTTCTATTTGTCGAAAGTAACAAATAATTTCCGTTAAAGTATTAACAATTGGGCTCGTAGTTCACTTAAACGTGAAGAACAATAAATTGGCGAATTGTACTGTATGGATGCTTTGCGTACATGTTTCTTAGACTATATAGAAGCAATATATACAATGATTTCAACCGTCTACCTGTTCCATTCATTGTTCTACTTGTCGAAAGTAACAAATAATTTCCGTTAAAGTATTAACAATGGGGCTCGTAGTTCACTTAAACTTGAAGAACAAAAAATTGGCGAATTCTACTGTTTGGATGCTTTGCATTTATGTTTTTTAGACTATATGGAAGCAATATATTCAAAGATTTCAACCGTCTACGTGTTCCAATCATTGTTCTACTTGTCGAAATTTACAAATAAATTACTTTAAAGGATTAACAATGGGGCTCGTTGTTCACTTAAACTTGAAGAACAATAAATTGGCGAATGTTACTGTTTAGATGCTTTGCATATAGGTTTCTTAGACTATATAGAAGCAATATATACAAAGATTACAACCGTCTACCTGTTCCATTCATTGTTCTACTTGTCGAAAATTACAAATAATTTCCGATACAGGATTAACCATTGGGGCTCATTGTTCACTTAAACTTGAAGAACAAAAAATTGGCGAATGGTACTGTTTGGATGCTTTGCGTACATGTTTCTTAGACTATATAGAAGCAATATATACAATGATTTCAACCGTCTACCTGTTCCATTCATTGTTCTACTTGTCGAAAGTTACAAATAATTTCCGATAAAGGATTAACCATTGGGGCTCATTGTTCACTTAAACTTGAAGAACAAAAAATTGGCGAATGGTACTGTTTGGATGTTTTGCATATATGTTTCTTAGAGTATATAGAAGCAATATGTACAATGATTTCAACAGTCTACCTGTTCCATTCATTGTTCTACTTGTCGAAATTTACAAATAATTTCCTTTAAAGGATTAACAATGGGGCTCGTAGTTCACTTAAACTTGAAGAACAAAAAATTGGCGAATTGTACTGTTTGGATGCTTTGCATATATGTTTCTTAGACTATATAGAAGCAATATATACAAAGATTTCAACCGTCTACCTGTTCCATTCATTGTTCTACTTGTCGAAAATTACAAATAATTTCCGATAAAGGATTAACCATTGGGGCTTATTGTTCACTTAAACTTGAAGAACAAAAAATTGGCGAATGGTACTGTTTGGATGCTTTGCGTACATGTTTCTTAGACTATATAGAAGCAATATATACAATGATTTCAACCGTCTACCTGTTCCATTCATTGTTCTACTTGTCGAAATTTACAAATAATTTCCTTTAAAGGATTAACAATGGGGCTCGTAGTTCACTTAAACTTGAAGAACAAAAAATTGGCGAATTGTACTGTTTGGATGCTTTGCATATATGTTTCTTAGACTATATAGAAGCAATATATACAAAGATTTCAACCGTCTAACTGTTCCATTCATTGTTCTACTTGTCGAAAATTACAAATAATTTCCGATAAAGGATTAACCATTGGGGCTTATTGTTCACTTAAACTTGAAGAACAAAAAATTGGCGAATGGTACTGTTTGGATGCTTTGCGTACATGTTTCTTAGACTATATAGAAGCAATATATACAATGATTTCAACCGTCTACCTGTTCCATTCATTGTTCTACATGTCGAAATATGCAAATAATTTCCTTTAAAGGATTAACAATGGGGCCGTAGTTCACTTAAACTTGAAGAACAAAAAATTGGCGAATGGTACTGTTTGGATGCTTTGCATATATGTTTCTTAGACTATATAGAAGCAATATATACAAAGATTTCAACCGTCTACGTGTTCCAATCATTGTTCTACTTGTCGAAATTTACAAATAATTTCCTTTAAGGGATTAACAATGGGGCTCGTTGTTCACTTAAACTTGAAGAACAATAAATTGGCGAATTGTACTGTTTGTATGCTTTGCATATATGTTTCTTAGACTATATAGAAGCAATATATACAAAGATTTCAACCGTCTACGTGTTCCAATCATTGTTCTACTTGTCGAAATTTACAAATAATTTCCTTTAAAGGATTAACAATGGGGCTCGTAGTTCACTTAAACTTGAAGAACAATAAATTGGCGAATTGTACTGTTTGGATGTTTTGCATATATGTTTCTTAGACTATATAGAAGCAATATATACAAAGATTTCAACCGTCTACCTGTTCCATTCATTGTTCTACTTGTCGAAAGTTACAAATAATTTCCGATAAAGGATTATCTATTGGGGCTTATTGTTCACTTAAACTTGAAGAACAACAAATTGGCGAATGGTACGGTTTGGATGCTTTGCGTACATGTTTCTTAGACTATATAGAAGCAATATATACAATGATTTCAACCGTCTACCTGTTCCATTCATTGTTCTACTTGTCGAAAATTACAAATAATTTCCGATAAAGGATTAACCATTGGGGCTTATTGTTCACTTAAACTTGAAGAACAAAAAATTGGCGAATGGTACGGTTTGGATGCTTTGCGTACATGTTTCTTAGACTATATAGAAACAATATATACAAAGATTTCAACCGTCTACCTGTTCCATTCATTGTTCTACTTGTCGAAAATTACAAATAATTTCCGATAAAGGATTAACCATTGGGGCTTATTGTTCACTTAAACTTGAAGAACAAAAAATTGGCGAATGGTACGGTTTGGATGCTTTGCGTACATGTTTCTTAGACTATATAGAAGCAATATATACAATGATTTCAACCGTCTACCTGTTCCATTCATTGTTCTACTTGTCGAAAGTAACAAATAATTTCCGTTAAAGTATTAACAATGGGGCTCGTAGTTCACTTAAACTTGAAGAACAATAAATTGGCGAATTGTACTGTTTGGATGTTTTGCATATATGTTTCTTAGACTATATAGAAGCAATATATACAAAGATTTCAACCGTCTACCTGTTCCATTCATTGTTCTACTTGTCGAAAGTTACAAATAATTTCCGATAAAGGATTATCCATTGGGGCTTATTGTTCACTTAAACTTGAAGAACAAAAAATTGGCGAATGGTACGGTTTGGATGCTTTGCGTACATGTTTCTTAGACTATATAGAAGCAATATATACAATGATTTCAACCGTCTACCTGTTCCATTCATTGTTCTACTTGTCGAAAATTACAAATAATTTCCGATAAAGGATTAACCATTGGGGCTTATTGTTCACTTAAACTTGAAGAACAAAAAATTGGCGAATGGTACGGTTTGGATGCTTTGCGTACATGTTTCTTAGACTATATAGAAGCAATATATACAATGATTTCAACCGTCTACCTGTTCCATTCATTGTTCTACTTGTCGAAAGTAACAAATAATTTCCGTTAAAGTATTAACAATGGGGCTCGTAGTTCACTTAAACCTGAAGAACAAAAAATTGACGAATTGTACTGTTTGGATGCTTTGCATATATGTTTCTTAGACTATATAGAAGCAATATATAGAAAGATTTCAACCGTCTACCTGTTCTATTCATTGTTCTACTTGTAGAAAGTTACAAATAATTTCCGTTTCATGATTATCAATGGGGCTCGTTGTTCACCTAATCTTAAAGAACAAAAAATTGGCGAATGGTACTGTTTGGATGTTTTGCATATATGTTTCTTAGACTATATAGAAGCAATATGTACAATGATTTCAATCGTCTTCGTGTTCCAATCATTGTTCTACTTGTCGAAAATTACAAATAATTTCCTTTAAAGGATTAACAATGGGGCTCGTTGTTCACTTAAACTTGAAGAACAATAAATTGGCGAATTGTACTGTTTGGATGCTTTGCATATATGTTTCTTAGACTATATAGAAGCAATATATACAAAGATTTCAACCGTCTACCTGTTCCATTCATTGTTCTACTTGTCGAAAATTACAAATAATTTCCGATAAAGGATTAACCATTGGGGCTTATTGTTCACTTAAACTTGAAGAACAAAAAATTGGCGAATGGTACTGTTTGGATGCTTTTCGTACATGTTTCTTAGACTATATAGAAGCAATATATACAATTATTTCAACCGTCTGCCTGTTCCATTCATTGTTCTACTTGTCGAAAGTAACAAATAATTTCCGTTAAAGTATTAACAATGGGGCTAGTAGTTCACTTAAACTTGAAGAACAAAAAATTGGCGAATTGTACTGATTGGATGCTTTGAATATATGTTTTTTAGACTATATGGGAGCAATATATAAAATGATTTCAACAGTCTACCTGTCCCATTCATTGTTCTACTTGTCTAAATTTACAAATAATTTCCTTTAAAGGATTAACAATGGGGCTCGTTGTTCACTTAAACTTGAAGAACAATAAATTGGCGAATGTTACTGTTTAGATGCTTTGCATATATGTTTCTTTGACTATATAGAAGCAATATATACAAAGATTTCAACCGTCTACCTGTTCCATTCATTGTTCTACTTATCGAAAATTACAAATAATTTCCGATAAAGGATTAACCATTGGGGCTCATTTTTCACTTAAACTTGAAGAACAAAAAATTGGCGAATGGTACTGTTTGGATGTTTTGCATATATGTTTCTTAGAGTATATAGAAGCAGTATGTACAATGATTTCAACCGTCTACGTGTTCCAATCATTGTTCTACTTGTCGAAATTTACAAATAATTTCCTTTAAAGGATTAACAATGGGGCTAGTTGTTCACTTAAACATGAAGAACAAAAAATACGCGGATTGTACTGTTTGGATCCTTTGCATATATGTTTCCTAGACTATATAGAAGCAATATATACACAGATTTCAGCCGTCTACCTTTTCCATTCATTGTTCTACTTGTCTAAATTTACAAATAATTTCCTTTAAAGGATTAACAATGGGGCTCGTTGTTCACTTAAACTTGAAGAACAATAAATTGGCGAATGTTACTGTTTAGATGCTTTGCATATATGTTTCTTTGACTATATAGAAGCAATATATACAAAGATTTCAACCGTCTACCTGTTCCATTCATTGTTCTACTTATCGAAAATTACAAATAATTTCCGATAAAGGATTAACCATTGGGGCTCATTTTTCACTTAAACTTGAAGAACAAAAAATTGGCGAATGGTACTGTTTGGATGTTTTGCATATATGTTTCTTAGAGTATATAGAAGCAATATGTACAATGATTTCAACCGTCTACGTGTTCCAATCATTGTTCTACTTGTCGAAATTTACAAATAAATTCCTTTAAAGGATTAACAATGGGGCTCGTTGTTCATTTAAACTTGAAGAACAAAAAATTGGCGAATGGTACTGTTTGGATGCTTTTCGTACATGTTTCTTAGACTATATAGAAGCAATATATACAATTATTTCAACCGTCTGCCTGTTCCATTCATTGTTCTACTTGTCGAAAGTAACAAATAATTTCCGTTAAAGTATTAACAATGGGGCTCGTTGTTCACTTAAACTTGAAGAACAATAAATTGGCGAATGTTACTGTTTAGATGCTTTGCATATATGTTTCTTTCACTGTATAGAAGCAATATATACAATGATTTCAACCGTCTACCTGTTCCATTCATTGTTCTACTTGTAGAAATTTACAATTAATTTCCGTTAAAGGATTAACAATGGGGCTCGTAGTTCACTTAAACTTGAAGAACAAAAAATTGGGGAATTGTACTGTTTGGATGCTTTGCATATGTGTTTCTTAGACTATATAGAAGCAATATATACAATGATTTCAACCGTCTACCTGTTCCATTCATTGTTTTACTTGTCGAAATTTACAAATAATTTCCTTTAAAGGATTAACAATGGGGCTAGTAGTTCACTTAAACTTGAAGAACAAAAGATTGGCGAATTGTACTGATTGGATGCTTTGCATATAAGTTTCTTAGACTATATAGAAGCAATTTATAGAAAGATTTCACCCGTATACCTGTTCTATTCATTGTTCTACTTGTAGAAAGTTAGAAATAATTTCCGATAAAGGATTAACAATGGCGCTCATTGTTCACTTAAACTTGAAGAACAAAAAAATTGGCGAATGGGACTGTTTGGATGCTTTGGATATATGTTTTTTAGACTATATAGAAGCAATATATAAAATGATTTCAACAGTCTACCTGTCCCATTCATTGTTCTACTTGTCTAAATTTACAAATAATTTCCTTTAAAGGAATAACAATGGGGCTCGTAGTTCATTTAAACTTGAAGAACATAAAATTGGCGAATGGTACTGTTTGGATGCTTTGCATATATGTTTCTTAGACTATATAGAAGCAATATATACAAAGATTTCAACCGTCTACGTGTTCCAATCATTGTTCTACTTGTCGAAATTTACAAATAATTTCCTTTAAGGGATTAACAATGGGGCTCGTTGTTCACTTAAACTTGAAGAACAAAAAATTGGCGAATGGTACTGTTTGGATGCTTTGCGTACATGTTTCTTAGACTATATAGAAGCAATATATACAATGATTTCAACCGTCTACCTGTTCCATTCATTGTTCTACTTGTCGAAAGTAACAAATAATTTCCGTTAAAGTATTAACAATGGGGCTCGTAGTACACTTAAACTTGAAGAACAAAAAATTGGCGAATTGTACTGTTTGGATGCTTGCATATATGTTTCTTAGACTATATAGAAGCAATATATACAAAGATTTCAACCGTCTACCTGTTCCATTCATTGTTCTACTTGTCGAAAGTTACAAATAATTTCCGATAAAGGATTAACCATTGGGGCTCATTGTTCACTTAAACTTGAAGAACAAAAAATTGGCGAATGGTACTGTTTGGATGTTTTGCATATATGTTTCTTAGAGTATATAGAAGCAATATGTACAATGATTTCAACAGTCTACCTGTTCCATTCATTGTTCTACTTGTCGAAATTTACAAATAATTTCCTTTAAAGGATTAACAATGGGGCTCGTAGTTCACTTAAACTTGAAGAACAAAAAATTGGCGAATTGTACTGTTTGGATGCTTTGCATATATGTTTCTTAGACTATATAGAAGCAATATATACAAAGATTTCAACCGTCTACGTGTTCCAATCATTGTTCTACTTGTCGAAATTTACAAATAATTTCCTTTAAGGGCTTAACAATGGGGCTCGTTGTTCACTTAAACTTGAAGAACAATAAATTGGCGAATTGTACTGTTTGGATGTTTTGCATATATGTTTCTTAGACTATATAGAAGCAATATATACAAAGATTTCAACCGTCTACCTGTTCCATTCATTGTTCTACTTGTCGAAAATTACAAATAATTTCCGATAAAGGATTAACCATTTGGGCTTATTGTTCACTTAAACTTGAAGAACAAAAAATTGGCGAATGGTACTGTTTGGATGCTTTGCGTACATGTTTCTTAGACTATATAGAAGCAATATATACAATGTTTTCAACCGTCTACCTGTTCCATTCATTGTTCTATTTGTCGAAAGTAACAAATAATTTCCGTTAAAGTATTAACAATTGGGCTCGTAGTTCACTTAAACGTGAAGAACAATAAATTGGCGAATTGTACTGTATGGATGCTTTGCGTACATGTTTCTTAGACTATATAGAAGCAATATATACAATGATTTCAACCGTCTACCTGTTCCATTCATTGTTCTACTTGTCGAAAGTAACAAATAATTTCCGTTAAAGTATTAACAATGGGGCTCGTAGTTCACTTAAACTTGAAGAACAAAAAATTGGCGAATTCTACTGTTTGGATGCTTTGCATTTATGTTTTTTAGACTATATGGAAGCAATATATTCAAAGATTTCAACCGTCTACGTGTTCCAATCATTGTTCTACTTGTCGAAATTTACAAATAAATTACTTTAAAGGATTAACAATGGGGCTCGTTGTTCACTTAAACTTGAAGAACAATAAATTGGCGAATGTTACTGTTTAGATGCTTTGCATATAGGTTTCTTAGACTATATAGAAGCAATATATACAAAGATTACAACCGTCTACCTGTTCCATTCATTGTTCTACTTGTCGAAAATTACAAATAATTTCCGATACAGGATTAACCATTGGGGCTCATTGTTCACTTAAACTTGAAGAACAAAAAATTGGCGAATGGTACTGTTTGGATGCTTTGCGTACATGTTTCTTAGACTATATAGAAGCAATATATACAATGATTTCAACCGTCTACCTGTTCCATTCATTGTTCTACTTGTCGAAAGTTACAAATAATTTCCGATAAAGGATTAACCATTGGGGCTCATTGTTCACTTAAACTTGAAGAACAAAAAATTGGCGAATGGTACTGTTTGGATGTTTTGCATATATGTTTCTTAGAGTATATAGAAGCAATATGTACAATGATTTCAACAGTCTACCTGTTCCATTCATTGTTCTACTTGTCGAAATTTACAAATAATTTCCTTTAAAGGATTAACAATGGGGCTCGTAGTTCACTTAAACTTGAAGAACAAAAAATTGGCGAATTGTACTGTTTGGATGCTTTGCATATATGTTTCTTAGACTATATAGAAGCAATATATACAAAGATTTCAACCGTCTAACTGTTCCATTCATTGTTCTACTTGTCGAAAATTACAAATAATTTCCGATAAAGGATTAACCATTGGGGCTTATTGTTCACTTAAACTTGAAGAACAAAAAATTGGCGAATGGTACTGTTTGGATGCTTTGCGTACATGTTTCTTAGACTATATAGAAGCAATATATACAATGATTTCAACCGTCTACCTGTTCCATTCATTGTTCTACTTGTCGAAATTTACAAATAATTTCCTTTAAAGGATTAACAATGGGGCTCGTAGTTCACTTAAACTTGAAGAACAAAAAATTGGCGAATTGTACTGTTTGGATGCTTTGCATATATGTTTCTTAGACTATATAGAAGCAATATATACAAAGATTTCAACCGTCTAACTGTTCCATTCATTGTTCTACTTGTCGAAAATTACAAATAATTTCCGATAAAGGATTAACCATTGGGGCTTATTGTTCACTTAAACTTGAAGAACAAAAAATTGGCGAATGGTACTGTTTGGATGCTTTGCGTACATGTTTCTTAGACTATATAGAAGCAATATATACAATGATTTCAACCGTCTACCTGTTCCATTCATTGTTCTACATGTCGAAATATGCAAATAATTTCCTTTAAAGGATTAACAATGGGGCCGTAGTTCACTTAAACTTGAAGAACAAAAAATTGGCGAATGGTACTGTTTGGATGCTTTGCATATATGTTTCTTAGACTATATAGAAGCAATATATACAAAGATTTCAACCGTCTACGTGTTCCAATCATTGTTCTACTTGTCGAAATTTACAAATAATTTCCTTTAAGGGATTAACAATGGGGCTCGTTGTTCACTTAAACTTGAAGAACAATAAATTGGCGAATTGTACTGTTTGTATGCTTTGCATATATGTTTCTTAGACTATATAGAAGCAATATATACAAAGATTTCAACCGTCTACGTGTTCCAATCATTGTTCTACTTGTCGAAATTTACAAATAATTTCCTTTAAAGGATTAACAATGGGGCTCGTAGTTCACTTAAACTTGAAGAACAATAAATTGGCGAATTGTACTGTTTGGATGTTTTGCATATATGTTTCTTAGACTATATAGAAGCAATATATACAAAGATTTCAACCGTCTACCTGTTCCATTCATTGTTCTACTTGTCGAAAGTTACAAATAATTTCCGATAAAGGATTATCTATTGGGGCTTATTGTTCACTTAAACTTGAAGAACAAAAAATTGGCGAATGGTACGGTTTGGATGCTTTGCGTACATGTTTCTTAGACTATATAGAAGCAATATATACAATGATTTCAACCGTCTACCTGTTCCATTCATTGTTCTACTTGTCGAAAATTACAAATAATTTCCGATAAAGGATTAACCATTGGGGCTTATTGTTCACTTAAACTTGAAGAACAAAAAATTGGCGAATGGTACGGTTTGGATGCTTTGCGTACATGTTTCTTAGACTATATAGAAGCAATATATACAAAGATTTCAACCGTCTACCTGTTCCATTCATTGTTCTACTTGTCGAAAGTTACAAATAATTTCCGATAAAGGATTAACCATTGGGGCTCATTGTTCACTTAAACTTGAAGAACAAAAAATTGGCGAATGGTACTGTTTGGATGTTTTGCATATATGTTTCTTAGAGTATATAGAAGCAATATGTACAATGATTTCAACAGTCTACCTGTTCCAATCATTGTTCTACTTGTCGAAATTTACAAATAATTTCCTTTAAAGGATTAACAATGGGGCTCGTTGTTCACTTAAACTTGAAGAACAATAAATTGGCGAATTGTACTGTTTGGATGCTTTGCATATATGTTTCTTAGACTATATAGAAACAATATATACAAAGATTTCAACCGTCTACCTGTTCCATTCATTGTTCTACTTGTCGAAAATTACAAATAATTTCCGATAAAGGATTAACCATTGGGGCTTATTGTTCACTTAAACTTGAAGAACAAAAAATTGGCGAATGGTACTGTTTGGATGCTTTGCGTACATGTTTCTTAGACTATATAGAAGCAATATATACAATGATTTCAACCGTCTACCAGTTCCATTCATTGTTCTACATGTCGAAATATACAAATAATTTCCTTTAAAGGATTAACAATGGGGCCCGTAGTTCACTTAAACTTGAAGAACAATAAATTGGCGAATTGTACTGTTTGGATGTTTTGCATATATGTTTCTTAGACTATATAGAAGCAATATATACAAAGATTTCAACCGTCTACCTGTTCTATTCATTGTTCTACTTGTCGAAAGTTACAAATAATTTCCGATAAAGGATTAACAATGGGGCTCGTAGTTCACTTAAACCTGAAGAACAAAAAATTGGCGAATTGTACTGTTTGGATGCTTTGCATATATGTTTCTTAGACTATATAGAAGCAATATATAGAAAGATTTCAACCGTCTACCTGTTCTATTCATTGTTCTACTTGTAGAAAGTTACAAATAATTTCCGTTTCATGATTATCAATGGGGCTCGTTGTTCACCTAATCTTAAAGAACAAAAAATTGGCGAATGGTACTGTTTGGATGTTTTGCATATATGTTTCTTAGACTATATAGAAGCAATATGTACAATGATTTCAATCGTCTTCGTGTTCCAATCATTGTTCTACTTGTCGAAAATTACAAATAATTTCCTTTAAAGGATTAACAATGGGGCTCGTTGTTCACTTAAACTTGAAGAACAATAAATTGGCGAATTGTACTGTTTGGATGCTTTGCATATATGTTTCTTAGACTATATAGAAGCAATATATACAAAGATTTCAACCGTCTACCTGTTCCATTCATTGTTCTACTTGTCGAAAATTACAAATAATTTCCGATAAAGGATTAACCATTGGGGCTTATTGTTCACTTAAACTTGAAGAACAAAAAATTGGCGAATGGTACTGTTTGGATGCTTTTCGTACATGTTTCTTAGACTATATAGAAGCAATATATACAATTATTTCAACCGTCTGCCTGTTCCATTCATTGTTCTACTTGTCGAAAGTAACAAATAATTTCCGTTAAAGTATTAACAATGGGGCTAGTAGTTCACTTAAACTTGAAGAACAAAAAATTGGCGAATTGTACTGATTGGATGCTTTGAATATATGTTTTTTAGACTATATGGGAGCAATATATAAAATGATTTCAACAGTCTACCTGTCCCATTCATTGTTCTACTTGTCTAAATTTACAAATAATTTCCTTTAAAGGATTAACAATGGGGCTCGTTGTTCACTTAAACTTGAAGAACAATAAATTGGCGAATGTTACTGTTTAGATGCTTTGCATATATGTTTCTTTGACTATATAGAAGCAATATATACAAAGATTTCAACCGTCTACCTGTTCCATTCATTGTTCTACTTATCGAAAATTACAAATAATTTCCGATAAAGGATTAACCATTGGGGCTCATTTTTCACTTAAACTTGAAGAACAAAAAATTGGCGAATGGTACTGTTTGGATGTTTTGCATATATGTTTCTTAGAGTATATAGAAGCAATATGTACAATGATTTCAACCATCTACGTGTTCCAATCATTGTTCTACTTGTCGAAATTTACAAATAATTTCCTTTAAAGGATTAACAATGGGGCTAGTTGTTCACTTAAACATGAAGAACAAAAAATACGCGGATTGTACTGTTTGGATCCTTTGCATATATGTTTCCTAGACTATATAGAAGCAATATATACACAGATTTCAGCCGTCTACCTTTTCCATTCATTGTTCTACTTGTCTAAATTTACAAATAATTTCCTTTAAAGGATTAACAATGGGGCTCGTTGTTCACTTAAACTTGAAGAACAATAAATTGGCGAATGTTAATGTTTAGATGCTTTGCATATATGTTTCTTTGACTATATAGAAGCAATATATACAAAGATTTCAACCGTCTACCTGTTCCATTCATTGTTCTACTTATCGAAAATTACAAATAATTTCCGATAAAGGATTAACCATTGGGGCTCATTTTTCACTTAAACTTGAAGAACAAAAAATTGGCGAATGGTACTGTTTGGATGTTTTGCATATATGTTTCTTAGACTATATAGAAGCAATATGTACAATGATTTCAACCGTCTTCGTGTTCCAATCATTGTTCTACTTGTCGAAAATTACAAATAATTTCCTTTAAAGGATTAACAATGGGGCTCGTTGTTCACTTAAACTTGAAGAACAATAAATTGGCGAATTGTACTGTAAGGATGCTTTGCATATATGTTTCTTAGACTATATAGAAGCAATATATACAAAGATTTCAACCGTCTACCTGTTCCATTCATTGTTCTACTTGTCGAAAATTACAAATAATTTCCGATAAAGGATTAACCATTGGGGCTTATTGTTCACTTAAACTTGAAGAACAAAAAATTGGCGAATGGTACTGTTTGGATGCTTTTCGTACATGTTTCTTAGACTATATAGAAGCAATATATACAATTATTTCAACCGTCTGCCTGTTCCATTCATTGTTCTACTTGTCGAAAGTAACAAATAATTTCCGTTAAAGTATTAACAATGGGGCTAGTAGTTCACTTAAACTTGAAGAACAAAAAATTGGCGAATGGTACGGTTTGGATGCTTTGCGTACATGTTTCTTAGACTATATAGAAGCAATATATACAAAGATTTCAACCGTCTACCTGTTCCATTCATTGTTCTACTTGTCGAAAGTTACAAATAATTTCCGATAAGGGATTAACCATTGGGGCTCATTGTTCACTTAAACTTGAAGAACAAAAAATTGGCGAATGGTACTGTTTGGATGTTTTGCATATATGTTTCTTAGAGTATATAGAAGCAATATGTACAATGATTTCAACAGTCTACCTGTTCCAATCATTGTTCTACTTGTCGAAATTTACAAATAATTTCCTTTAAAGGATTAACAATGGGGCTCGTTGTTCACTTAAACTTGAAGAACAATAAATTGGCGAATTGTACTGTTTGGATGCTTTGCATATATGTTTCTTAGACTATATAGAAGCAATATATACAATGATTTCAACCGTCTACCTGTTCCATTCATTGTTTTACTTGTCGAAATTTACAAATAATTTCCTTTAAAGGATTAACAATGGGGCTAGTAGTTCACTTAAACTTAAAGAACAAAAAATTGGCGAATTGTACTGATTGGATGCTTTGCATATAAGTTTCTTAGACTATATAGAAGCAATTTATAGAAATATTTCACCCGTCTACCTGTCCTATTCATTGTTCTACTTGTAGAAAGTTAGAAATAATTTCCGATAAAGGATTAACAATGGGGCTAGTAGTTCACTTAAACTTGAAGAACAAAAAATTGGCGAATTGTACTGATTGGATGCTTTGCATATAAGTTTCTTAGACTATATAGAAGCAATTTATAGAAAGATTTCACCCGTATACCTGTTCTATTCATTGTTCTACTTGTAGAAAGTTAGAAATAATTTCCGTTAAAGGATTAACAATGGGGCTCGTAGTACACTTAAACTTGAAGAACAAAAAATTGGCGAATTGTACTGTTTGGATGCTTGCATATATGTTTCTTAGACTATATAGAAGCAATATATACAAAGATTTCAACCGTCTACCTGTTCCATTCATTGTTCTACTTGTCGAAAGTTACAAATAATTTCCGATAAAGGATTAACCATTGGGGCTCATTGTTCACTTAAACTTGAAGAACAAAAAATTGGCGAATGGTACTGTTTGGATGTTTTGCATATATGTTTCTTAGAGTATATAGAAGCAATATGTACAATGATTTCAACAGTCTACCTGTTCCATTCATTGTTCTACTTGTCGAAATTTACAAATAATTTCCTTTAAAGGATTAACAATGGGGCTCGTAGTTCACTTAAACTTGAAGAACAAAAAATTGGGGAATTGTACTGTTTGGATGCTTTGCATATATGTTTCTTAGACTATATAGAAGCAATATATACAAAGATTTCAACCGTCTACGTGTTCCAATCATTGTTCTACTTGTCGAAATTTACAAATAATTTCCTTTAAGGGCTTAACAATGGGGCTCGTTGTTCACTTAAACTTGAAGAACAATAAATTGGCGAATTGCACTGTTTGGATGTTTTGCATATATGTTTCTTAGACTATATAGAAGCAATATATACAAAGATTTCAACCGTCTACCTGTTCCATTCATTGTTCTACTTGTCGAAAATTACAAATAATTTCCGATAAAGGATTAACCATTTGGGCTCGTAGTTCACTTAAACGTGAAGAACAATAAATTGGCGAATTGTACTGTATGGATGCTTTGCGTACATGTTTCTTAGACTATATAGAAGCAATATATACAATGATTTCAACCGTCTACCTGTTCCATTCATTGTTCTACTTGTCGAAAGTAACAAATAATTTCCGTTAAAGTATTAACAATGGGGCTCGTAGTTCACTTAAACTTGAAGAACAAAAAATTGGCGAATTCTACTGTTTGGATGCTTTGCATATATGTTTTTTAGACTATATGGAAGCAATATATTCAAAGATTTCAACCGTCTACGTGCTCCAATCATTGTTCTACTTGTCGAAATTTACAAATAAATTACTTTAAAGGATTAACAATGGGGCTCGTTGTTCACTTAAACTTGAAGAACAATAAATTGGCGAATGTTACTGTTTAGATGCTTTGCATATAGGTTTCATAGACTATATAGAAGCAATATATACAAAGATTACAACCGTCTACCTGTTCCATTCATAGTTCTACTTGTCGAAAATTACAAATAATTTCCGATACAGGATTAACCATTGGGGCTCATTGTTCACTTAAACTTGAAGAACAAAAAATTGGCGAATGGTACTGTTTGGATGCTTTGCGTACATGTTTCTTAGACTATATAGAAGCAATATATACAATGATTTCAACCGTCTACCTGTTCCATTCATTGTTCTACTTGTCGAAAGTAACAAATAATTTCCGTTAAAGTATTAACAATGGGGCTCGTAGTTCACTTAAACTTGAAGAACAAAAAATTGGCGAATTCTACTGTTTGGATGCTTTGCATATATGTTTTTTAGATTATATGGAAGCAATATATTCAAAGATTTCAACCGTCTACGTGTTCCAATCATTGTTCTACTTGTCGAAATTTACAAATAAATTACTTTAAAGGATTAACAATGGGGCTCGTTGTTCACTTAAACTAGAAGAACAATAAATTGGCGAATGTTACTGTTTAGATGCTTTGCATATAGGTTTCTTAGACTATATAGAAGCAATATATACAAAGATTACAACCGTCTACCTGTTCCATTCATTGTTCTACTTGTCGAAAGTTACAAATAATTTCCGATAAAGGATTAACCATTGGGGCTCATTGTTCACTTAAACTTGAAGAACAAAAAATTGGCGAATGGTACTGTTTGGATGTTTTGCATATATGTTTCTTAGAGTATATAGAAGCAATATGTACAATGATTTCAACAGTCTACCTGTTCCATTCATTGTTCTACTTGTCGAAATTTACAAATAATTTCCTTTAAAGGATTAACAATGGGGCTCGTAGTTCACTTAAACTTGAAGAACAAAAAATTGGCGAATTGTACTGTTTGGATGCTTTGCATATATGTTTCTTAGACTATATAGAAGCAATATATACAAAGATTTCAACCGTCTAACTGTTCCATTCATTGTTCTACTTGTCGAAAATTACAAATAATTTCCGATAAAGGATTAACCATTGGGGCTTATTGTTCACTTAAACTTGAAGAACAAAAAATTGGCGAATTGTACTGTTTGGATGCTTTGCGTACATGTTTCTTAGACTATATAGAAGCAATATATACAATGATTTCAACCGTCTACCTGTTCCATTCATTGTTCTACTTGTCGAAATTTACAAATAATTTCCTTTAAAGGATTAACAATGGGGCTCGTAGTTCACTTAAACTTGAAGAACAAAAAATTGGCGAATTGTACTGTTTGGATGCTTTGCATATATGTTTCTTAGACTATATAGAAGCAATATATACAAAGATTTCAACCGTCTAACTGTTCCATTCATTGTTCTACTTGTCGAAAATTACAAATAATTTCCGATAAAGGATTAACCATTGGGGCTTATTGTTCACTTAAACTTGAAGAACAAAAAATTGGCGAATGGTACTGTTTGGATGCTTTGCGTACATGTTTCTTAGACTATATAGAAGCAATATATACAATGATTTCAACCGTCTACCTGTTCCATTCATTGTTCTACATGTCGAAATATGCAAATAATTTCCTTTAAAGGATTAACAATGGGGCCGTAGTTCACTTAAACTTGAAGAACAAAAAATTGGCGAATGGTACGGTTTGGATGCTTTGCGTACATGTTTCTTAGACTATATAGAAGCAATATATACAAAGATTTCTACCGTCTACCTGTTCCATTCATTGTTCTACTTGTCGAAAGTTACAAATAATTTCCGATAAAGGATTAACCATTGGGGCTCATTGTTCACTTAAACTTGAAGAACAATAAATTGGCGAATTGTACTGTTTGTATGCTTTGCATATATGTTTCTTAGACTATATAGAAGCAATATATACAAAGATTTCAACCGTCTACGTGTTCCAATCATTGTTCTACTTGTCGAAATTTACAAATAATTTCCTTTAAAGGATTAACAATGGGGCTCGTAGTTCACTTAAACTTGAAGAACAATAAATTGGCGAATTGTACTGTTTCGATGTTTTGCATATATGTTTCTTAGACTATATAGAAGCAATATATACAAAGATTTCAACCGTCTACCTGTTCCATTCATTGTTCTACTTGTCGAAAGTTACAAATAATTTCCGATAAAGGATTATCCATTGGGGCTTATTGTTCACTTAAACTTGAAGAACAAAAAATTGGCGAATGGTACGGTTTGGATGCTTTGCGTACATGTTTCTTAGACTATATAGAAGCAATATATACAATGATTTCAACCGTCTACCTGTTCCATTCATTGTTCTACTTGTCGAAAATTACAAATAATTTCCGATAAAGGATTAACCATTGGGGCTTATTGTTCACTTAAACTTGAAGAACAAAAAATTGGCGAATGGTACGGTTTGGATGCTTTGCGTACATGTTTCTTAGACTATATAGAAGCAATATATACAAAGATTTCAACCGTCTACCTGTTCCATTCATTGTTCTACTTGTCGAAAGTTACAAATAATTTCCGATAAAGGATTAACCATTGGGGCTCATTGTTCACTTAAACTTGAAGAACAAAAAATTGGCGAATGGTACTGTTTGGATGTTTTGCATATATGTTTCTTAGAGTATATAGAAGCAATATGTACAATGATTTCAACAGTCTACCTGTTCCATTCATTGTTCTACTTGTCGAAATTTACAAATAATTTCCTTTAAAGGATTAACAATGGGGCTCGTAGTTCACTTAAACTTGAAGAACAAAAAATTGGCGAATTGTACTGTTTGGATGCTTTGCATATATGTTTCTTAGACTATATAGAAGCAATATATACAAAGATTTCAACCGTCTAACTGTTCCATTCATTGTTCTACATGTCGAAATATGCAAATAATTTCCTTTAAAGGATTAACAATGGGGCCGTAGTTCACTTAAACTTGAAGAACAAAAAATTGGCGAATGGTACTGTTTGGATGCTTTGCATGTATGTTTCTTATACTATATAGAAGCAATATATACAAAGATTTCAACCGTCTACGTGTTCCAATCATTGTTCTACTTGTCGAAATTTACAAATAATTTCCTTTAAAGGATTAACAATGGGGCTCGTAGTTCACTTAAACTTGAAGAACAATAAATTGGCGAATTGTACTGTTTGGATGTTTTGCATATATGTTTCTTAGACTATATAGAAGCAATATATACAAAGATTTCAACCGTCTACCTGTTCCATTCATTGTTCTACTTGTCGAAAGTTACAAATAATTTCCGATAAAGGATTATCTATTGGGGCTTATTGTTCACTTAAACTTGAAGAACAAAAAATTGGCGAATGGTACGGTTTGGATGCTTTGCGTACATGTTTCTTAGACTATATAGAAGCAATATATACAATGATTTCAACCGTCTACCTGTTCCATTCATTGTTCTACTTGTCGAAAATTACAAATAATTTCCGATAAAGGATTAACCATTGGGGCTTATTGTTCACTTAAACTTGAAGAACAAAAAATTGGCGAATGGTACGGTTTGGATGCTTTGCGTACATGTTTCTTAGACTATATAGAAGCAATATATACAAAGATTTCAACCGTCTACCTGTTCCATTCATTGTTCTACTTGTCGAAAGTTACAAATAATTTCCGATAAAGGATTAACCATTGGGGCTCATTGTTCACTTAAACTTGAAGAACAAAAAATTGGCGAATGGTACTGTTTGGATGTTTTGCATATATGTTTCTTAGAGTATATAGAAGCAATATGTACAATGATTTCAACAGTCTACCTGTTCCAATCATTGTTCTACTTGTCGAAATTTACAAATAATTTCCTTTAAAGGATTAACAATGGGGCTCGTTGTTCACTTAAACTTGAAGAACAATAAATTGGCGAATTGTACTGTTTGGATGCTTTGCATATATGTTTCTTAGACTATATAGAAACAATATATACAAAGATTTCAACCGTCTACCTGTTCCATTCATTGTTCTACTTGTCGAAAGTTACAAATAATTTCCGATAAAGGATTAACCATTGGGGCTCATTGTTCACTTAAACTTGAAGAACAAAAAATTGGCGAATGGTACTGTTTGGATGTTTTGCATATATGTTTCTTAGAGTATATAGAAGCAATATGTACAATGATTTCAACAGTCTACCTGTTCCATTCATTGTTCTACTTGTCGAAATTTACAAATAATTTCCTTTAAAGGATTAACAATGGGGCTCGTAGTTCACTTAAACTTGAAGAACAAAAAATTGGCGAATTGTACTGTTTGGATGCTTTGCATATATGTTTCTTAGACTATATAGAAGCAATATATACAAAGATTTCAACCGTCTAACTGTTCCATTCATTGTTCTACATGTCGAAATATGCAAATAATTTCCTTTAAAGGATTAACAATGGGGCCGTAGTTCACTTAAACTTGAAGAACAAAAAATTGGCGAATGGTACTGTTTGGATGCTTTGCATGTATGTTTCTTATACTATATAGAAGCAATATATACAAAGATTTCAACCGTCTACGTGTTCCAATCATTGTTCTACTTGTCGAAATTTACAAATAATTTCCTTTAAAGGATTAACAATGGGGCTCGTAGTTCACTTAAACTTGAAGAACAATAAATTGGCGAATTGTACTGTTTGGATGTTTTGCATATATGTTTCTTAGACTATATAGAAGCAATATATACAAAGATTTCAACCGTCTACCTGTTCCATTCATTGTTCTACTTGTCGAAAGTTACAAATAATTTCCGATAAAGGATTATCTATTGGGGCTTATTGTTCACTTAAACTTGAAGAACAAAAAATTGGCGAATGGTACGGTTTGGATGCTTTGCGTACATGTTTCTTAGACTATATAGAAGCAATATATACAATGATTTCAACCGTCTACCTGTTCCATTCATTGTTCTACTTGTCGAAAATTACAAATAATTTCCGATAAAGGATTAACCATTGGGGCTTATTGTTCACTTAAACTTGAAGAACAAAAAATTGGCGAATGGTACGGTTTGGATGCTTTGCGTACATGTTTCTTAGACTATATAGAAGCAATATATACAAAGATTTCAACCGTCTACCTGTTCCATTCATTGTTCTACTTGTCGAAAGTTACAAATAATTTCCGATAAAGGATTAACCATTGGGGCTCATTGTTCACTTAAACTTGAAGAACAAAAAATTGGCGAATGGTACTGTTTGGATGTTTTGCATATATGTTTCTTAGAGTATATAGAAGCAATATGTACAATGATTTCAACAGTCTACCTGTTCCAATCATTGTTCTACTTGTCGAAATTTACAAATAATTTCCTTTAAAGGATTAACAATGGGGCTCGTTGTTCACTTAAACTTGAAGAACAATAAATTGGCGAATTGTACTGTTTGGATGCTTTGCATATATGTTTCTTAGACTATATAGAAACAATATATACAAAGATTTCAACCGTCTACCTGTTCCATTCATTGTTCTACTTGTCGAAAATTACAAATAATTTCCGATAAAGGATTAACCATTGGGGCTTATTGTTCACTTAAACTTGAAGAACAAAAAATTGGCGAATGGTACTGTTTGGATGCTTTGCGTACATGTTTCTTAGACTATATAGAAGCAATATATACAATGATTTCAACCGTCTACCAGTTCCATTCATTGTTCTACATGTCGAAATATACAAATAATTTCCTTTAAAGGATTAACAATGGGGCCCGTAGTTCACTTAAACTTGAAGAACAATAAATTGGCGTATTGTACTGTTTGGATGCTTTGCATATATGTTTCTTAGACTATATAGAAGCAATATATAGAAAGATTTCAACCGTCTACCTGTTCTATTCATTGTTCTACTTGTAGAAAGTTACAAATAATTTCCGTTTCATGATTATCAATGGGGCTCGTTGTTCACCTAATCTTAAAGAACAAAAAATTGGCGAATGGTACTGTTTGGATGTTTTGCATATATGTTTCTTAGACTATATAGAAGCAATATGTACAATGATTTCAATCGTCTTCGTGTTCCAATCATTGTTCTACTTGTCGAAAATTACAAATAATTTCCTTTAAAGGATTAACAATGGGGCTCGTTGTTCACTTAAACTTGAAGAACAATATATTGGCGAATTGTACTGTTTGGATGCTTTGCATATATGTTTCTTAGACTATATAGAAGCAATATATACAAAGATTTCAACCGTCTACCTGTTCCATTCATTGTTCTACTTGTCGAAAATTACAAATAATTTCCGATAAAGGATTAACCATTGGGGCTTATTGTTCACTTAAACTTGAAGAACAAAAAATTGGCGAATGGTACTGTTTGGATGCTTTTCGTACATGTTTCTTAGACTATATAGAAGCAATATATACAATTATTTCAACCGTCTGCCTGTTCCATTCATTGTTCTACTTGTCGAAAGTAACAAATAATTTCCGTTAAAGTATTAACAATGGGGCTAGTAGTTCACTTAAACTTGAAGAACAAAAAATTGGCGAATTGTACTGATTGGATGCTTTGAATATATGTTTTTTAGACTATATGGGAGCAATATATAAAATGATTTCAACAGTCTACCTGTCCCATTCATTGTTCTACTTGTCTAAATTTACAAATAATTTCCTTTAAAGGATTAACAATGGGGCTCGTTGTTCACTTAAACTTGAAGAACAATAAATTGGCGAATGTTACTGTTTAGATGCTTTGCATATATGTTTCTTTGACTATATAGAAGCAATATATACAAAGATTTCAACCGTCTACCTGTTCCATTCATTGTTCTACTTATCGAAAATTACAAATAATTTCCGATAAAGGATTAACCATTGGGGCTCATTTTTCACTTAAACTTGAAGAACAAAAAATTGGCGAATGGTACTGTTTGGATGTTTTGCATATATGTTTCTTAGAGTATATAGAAGCAATATGTACAATGATTTCAACCATCTACGTGTTCCAATCATTGTTCTACTTGTCGAAATTTACAAATAATTTCCTTTAAAGGATTAACAATGGGGCTAGTTGTTCACTTAAACATGAAGAACAAAAAATACGCGGATTGTACTGTTTGGATCCTTTGCATATATGTTTCCTAGACTATATAGAAGCAATATATACACAGATTTCAGCCGTCTACCTTTTCCATTCATTGTTCTACTTGTCTAAATTTACAAATAATTTCCTTTAAAGGATTAACAATGGGGCTCGTTGTTCACTTAAACTTGAAGAACAATAAATTGGCGAATGTTAATGTTTAGATGCTTTGCATATATGTTTCTTTGACTATATAGAAGCAATATATACAAAGATTTCAACCGTCTACCTGTTCCATTCATTGTTCTACTTATCGAAAATTACAAATAATTTCCGATAAAGGATTAACCATTGGGGCTCATTTTTCACTTAAACTTGAAGAACAAAAAATTGGCGAATGGTTCTGTTTGGATGTTTTGCATATATGTTTCTTAGACTATATAGAAGCAATATGTACAATGATTTCAACCGTCTTCGTGTTCCAATCATTGTTCTACTTGTCGAAAATTACAAATAATTTCCTTTAAAGGATTAACAATGGGGCTCGTTGTTCACTTAAACTTGAAGAACAATAAATTGGCGAATTGTACTGTTAGGATGCTTTGCATATATGTTTCTTAGACTATATAGAAGCAATATATACAAAGATTTCAACCGTCTACCTGTTCCATTCATTGTTCTACTTGTCGAAAATTACAAATAATTTCCGATAAAGGATTAACCATTGGGGCTTATTGTTCACTTAAACTTGAAGAACAAAAAATTGGCGAATGGTACTGTTTGGATGCTTTTCGTACATGTTTCTTAGACTATATAGAAGCAATATATACAATTATTTCAACCGTCTGCCTGTTCCATTCATTGTTCTACTTGTCGAAAGTAACAAATAATTTCCGTTAAAGTATTAACAATGGGGCTAGTAGTTCACTTAAACTTGAAGAACAAAAAATTGGCGAATGGTACGGTTTGGATGCTTTGCGTACATGTTTCTTAGACTATATAGAAGCAATATATACAAAGATTTCAACCGTCTACCTGTTCCATTCATTGTTCTACTTGTCGAAAGTTACAAATAATTTCCGATAAAGGATTAACCATTGGGGCTCATTGTTCACTTAAACTTGAAGAACAAAAAATTGGCGAATGGTACTGTTTGGATGTTTTGCATATATGTTTCTTAGAGTATATAGAAGCAATATGTACAATGATTTCAACAGTCTACCTGTTCCAATCATTGTTCTACTTGTCGAAATTTACAAATAATTTCCTTTAAAGGATTAACAATGGGGCTCGTTGTTCACTTAAACTTGAAGAACAATAAATTGGCGAATTGTACTGTTTGGATGCTTTGCATATATGTTTCTTAGACTATATAGAAGCAATATATACAATGATTTCAACCGTCTACCTGTTCCATTCATTGTTTTACTTGTCGAAATTTACAAATAATTTCCTTTAAAGGATTAACAATGGGGCTAGTAGTTCACTTAAACTTAAAGAACAAAAAATTGGCGAATTGTACTGATTGGATGCTTTGCATATAAGTTTCTTAGACTATATAGAAGCAATTTATAGAAATATTTCACCCGTCTACCTGTCCTATTCATTGTTCTACTTGTAGAAAGTTAGAAATAATTTCCGATAAAGGATTAACAATGGGGCTAGTAGTTCACTTAAACTTGAAGAACAAAAAATTGGCGAATTGTACTGATTGGATGCTTTGCATATAAGTTTCTTAGACTATATAGAAGCAATTTATAGAAAGATTTCACCCGTATACCTGTTCTATTCATTGTTCTACTTGTAGAAAGTTAGAAATAATTTCCGTTAAAGGATTAACAATGGGGCTCGTAGTACACTTAAACTTGAAGAACAAAAAATTGGCGAATTGTACTGTTTGGATGCTTGCATATATGTTTCTTAGACTATATAGAAGCAATATATACAAAGATTTCAACCGTCTACCTGTTCCATTCATTGTTCTACTTGTCGAAAGTTACAAATAATTTCCGATAAAGGATTAACCATTGGGGCTCATTGTTCACTTAAACTTGAAGAACAAAAAATTGGCGAATGGTACTGTTTGGATGTTTTGCATATATGTTTCTTAGAGTATATAGAAGCAATATGTACAATGATTTCAACAGTCTACCTGTTCCATTCATTGTTCTACTTGTCGAAATTTACAAATAATTTCCTTTAAAGGATTAACAATGGGGCTCGTAGTTCACTTAAACTTGAAGAACAAAAAATTGGCGAATTGTACTGTTTGGATGCTTTGCATATATGTTTCTTAGACTATATAGAAGCAATATATACAAAGATTTCAACCGTCTACGTGTTCCAATCATTGTTCTACTTGTCGAAATTTACAAATAATTTCCTTTAAGGGCTTAACAATGGGGCTCGTTGTTCACTTAAACTTGAAGAACAATAAATTGGCGAATTGCACTGTTTGGATGTTTTGCATATATGTTTCTTAGACTATATAGAAGCAATATATACAAAGATTTCTACCGTCTACCTGTTCCATTCATTGTTCTACTTGTCGAAAATTACAAATAATTTCCGATAATGGATTAACCATTTGGGCTCGTAGTTCACTTAAACGTGAAGAACAATAAATTGGCGAATTGTACTGTATGGATGCTTTGCGTACATGTTTCTTAGACTATATAGAAGCAATATATACAATGATTTCAACCGTCTACCTGTTCCATTCATTGTTCTACTTGTCGAAAGTAACAAATAATTTCCGTTAAAGTATTAACAATGGGGCTCGTAGTTCACTTAAACTTGAAGAACAAAAAATTGGCGAATTCTACTGTTTGGATGCTTTGCATATATGTTTTTTAGACTATATGGAAGCAATATATTCAAAGATTTCAACCGTCTACGTGCTCCAATCATTGTTCTACTTGTCGAAATTTACAAATAAATTACTTTAAAGGATTAACAATGGGGCTCGTTGTTCACTTAAACTTGAAGAACAATAAATTGGCGAATGTTACTGTTTAGATGCTTTGCATATAGGTTTCTTAGACTATATAGAAGCAATATATACAAAGATTACAACCGTCTACCTGTTCCATTCATAGTTCTACTTGTCGAAAATTACAAATAATTTCCGATACAGGATTAACCATTGGGGCTCATTGTTCACTTAAACTTGAAGAACAAAAAATTGGCGAATGGTACTGTTTGGATGCTTTGCGTACATGTTTCTTAGAGTATATAGAAGCAATATGTACAATGATTTCAACAGTCTACCTGTTCCATTCATTGTTCTACTTGTCGAAATTTACAAATAATTTCCTTTAAAGGATTAACAATGGGGCTCGTAGTTCACTTAAACTTGAAGAACAAAAAATTGGCGAATTGTACTGTTTGGATGCTTTGCATATATGTTTCTTAGACTATATAGAAGCAATATATACAAAGATTTCAACCGTCTAACTGTTCCATTCATTGTTCTACTTGTCGAAAATTACAAATAATTTCCGATAAAGGATTAACCATTGGGGCTTATTGTTCACTTAAACTTGAAGAACAAAAAATTGGCGAATGGTACTGTTTGGATGCTTTGCGTACATGTTTCTTAGACTATATAGAAGCAATATATACAATGATTTCAACCGTCTACCTGTTCCATTCATTGTTCTACTTGTCGAAATTTACAAATAATTTCCTTTAAAGGATTAACAATGGGGCTCGTAGTTCACTTAAACTTGAAGAACAAAAAATTGGCGAATTGTACTGTTTGGATGCTTTGCATATATGTTTCTTAGACTATATAGAAGCAATATATACAAAGATTTCAACCGTCTAACTGTTCCATTCATTGTTCTACTTGTCGAAAATTACAAATAATTTCCGATAAAGGATTAACCATTGGGGCTTATTGTTCACTTAAACTTGAAGAACAAAAAATTGGCGAATGGTACTGTTTGGATGCTTTGCGTACATGTTTCTTAGACTATATAGAAGCAATATATACAATGATTTCAACCGTCTACCTGTTCCATTCATTGTTCTACATGTCGAAATATGCAAATAATTTCCTTTAAAGGATTAACAATGGGGCCGTAGTTCACTTAAACTTGAAGAACAAAAAATTGGCGAATGGTACGGTTTGGATGTTTTGCGTACATGTTTCTTAGACTATATAGAAGCAATATATACAAAGATTTCAACCGTCTACCTGTTCCATTCATTGTTCTACTTGTCGAAAGTTACAAATAATTTCCGATAAAGGATTAACCATTGGGGCTCATTGTCCACTTAAACTTGAAGAACAATAAATTGGCGAATTGTACTGTTTGTATGCTTTGCATATATGTTTCTTAGACTATATAG
Organism: Cerceris ruficornis; assembly: GCA_963989415.1. Taxonomy (NCBI): domain Eukaryota; kingdom Metazoa; phylum Arthropoda; class Insecta; order Hymenoptera; family Crabronidae; genus Cerceris; species Cerceris ruficornis. Next base: position 1,680,869 of record CAXDIW010000192.1, read on the forward strand.
AAGCAATATATACAAAGATTTCAACCGTCTACGTGTTCCAATCATTGTTCTACTTGTCGAAATTTACAAATAATTTCCTTTAAAGGATTAACAATGGGGCTCGTAGTTCACTTAAACTTGAAGAACAATAAATTGGCGAATTGTACTGTTTGGATGTTTTGCATATATGTTTCTTAGACTATATAGAAGCAATATATACAAAGATTTCAACCGTCTACCTGTTCCATTCATTGTTCTACTTGTCGAAAGTTACAAATAATTTCCGATAAAGGATTATCCATTGGGGCTTATTGTTCACTTAAACTTGAAGAACAAAAAATTGGCGAATGGTACGGTTTGGATGCTTTGCGTACATGTTTCTTAGACTATATAGAAGCAATATATACAATGATTTCAACCGTCTACCTGTTCCATTCATTGTTCTACTTGTCGAAAATTACAAATAATTTCCGATAAAGGATTAACCATTGGGGCTTATTGTTCACTTAAACTTGAAGAACAAAAAATTGGCGAATGGTACGGTTTGGATGCTTTGCGTACATGTTTCTTAGACTATATAGAAGCAATATATACAAAGATTTCAACCGTCTACCTGTTCCATTCATTGTTCTACTTGTCGAAAGTTACAAATAATTTCCGATAAAGGATTAACCATTGGGGCTCATTGTTCACTTAAACTTGAAGAACAAATAATTGGCGAACGGTACTGTTTGGATGTTTTGCATATATGTTTCTTAGAGTATATAGAAGCAATATGTACAATGATTTCAACAGTCTACCTGTTCCATTCATTGTTCTACTTGTCGAAATTTACAAATAATTTCCTTTAAAGGATTAACAATGGGGCCGTAGTTCACTTAAACTTGAAGAACAAAAAATTGGCGAATGGTACGGTTTGGATGCTTTGCGTACATGTTTCTTAGACTATATAGAAGCAATATATACAAAGATTTCAACCGTCTACCTGTTCCATTCATTGTTCTACTTGTCGAAAGTTACAAATAATTTCCGATAAAGGATTAACCATTGGGGCTCATTGTTCACTTAAACTTGAAGAACAATAAATTGGCGAATTGTACTGTTTGTATGCTTTGCATATATGTTTCTTAGACTATATAGAAGCAATATATACAAAGATTTCAACCGTCTACGTGTTCCAATCATTGTTCTACTTGTCGAAATTTACAAATAATTTCCTTTAAAGGATTAACAATGGGGCTCGTAGTTCACTTAAACTTGAAGAACAATAAATTGGCGAATTGTACTGTTTGGATGTTTTGCATATATGTTTCTTAGACTATATAGAAGCAATATATACAAAGATTTCAACCGTCTACCTGTTCCATTCATTGTTCTACTTGTCGAAAGTTACAGATAATTTCCGATAAAGGATTATCCATTGGGGCTTATTGTTCACTTAAACTTGAAGAACAAAAAATTGGCGAATGGTACGGTTTGGATGCTTTGCGTACATGTTTCTTAGACTATATAGAAGCAATATATACAATGATTTCAACCGTCTACCGGTTCCATTCATTGTTCTACTTGTCGAAAATTACAAATAATTTCCGATAAAGGATTAACCATTGGGGCTTATTGTTCACTTAAACTTGAAGAACAAAAAATTGGCGAATGGTACTGTTTGGATGCTTTGCGTACATGTTTCTTAGACTATATAGAAGCAATATATACAATGATTTCAACCGTCTACCTGTTCCATTCATTGTTCTACATGTCGAAATATACAAATAATTTCCTTTAAAGGATTAACAATGGGGCCCGTAGTTCACTTAAACTTGAAGAACAAAAAATTGGCGAATGGTACTGTTTGGATGCTTTGCATATATGTTTCTTAGACTATATAGAAGCAATATATACAAAGATTTCAACCGTCTACGTGTTCCAATCATTGTTCTACTTGTCGAAATTTACAAATAATTTCCTTTAAGGGATTAACAATGGGGCTCGTTGTTCACTTAAACTTGAAGAACAATAAATTGGCGAATTGTACTGTTTGGATGCTTTGCATATATGTTTCTTAGACTATACAGAAGCAATATATACAATGATTTCAACAGTCTACCTGTTCCATTCATTGTTCTACTTGTTGAAATTTACAAATAATTTCCTTTAAAGGATTAACAATGGGGCTCGTAGTTCACTTAAATTTGAAGATCAAAAAATTGGCGAATGGTACTGTTTGGATGCTTTGCATATATGTTTCTTAGATTATATAGTAGCAATATATACAAAGATTTCAACCGTCTACCTGTTCCATTCATTGTTCTACTTGTCGAAAGTTACAAATAATTTCCGATAAAGGATTAACCATTGGGGCTCATTGTTCACTTAAACTTGAAGAACAAAAAATTGGCGAATGGTACTGTTTGGATGCTTTGCATATATGTTTCTTAGACTATATAGAAGCAATATATACATCGATTTCAACCGGCTACCTGTTCCATTCATTGTTCAACTTGTCGCAAGTTACAAATAATTTCCGTTAAAGTATTAACAATGGGGCTCGTAGTTCACTTAAACTTGAAGATCAAATAATTGGCGAATTGTACTGTTTGGATTCTTTGCATATATGTTTCTTAGACTATACAGAAGCAATATATACAATGATTTCATCAGTCTACCTGTTCCATTCATTGTTCTACTTGTCGAAATTTACAAATAATTTCCTTTAAAGGATTAACAATGGGGCTCGTAGTTCACTTAAACTTGAAGATCAAAAAATTGGCGAATGGTACTGTTTGGATGCTTTGCATATATGTTTCTTAGACTATATAGACGCAATATATACAAGGATTTCAACCGTTTACCTGTTCCATTCATTGTTCTACTTGTCGAAAGTTACAAATAATTACCGATAAAGGATTAACCATTGGGGCTTATTGTTCACTTAAACTTGAAGAACAAAAAATTGGCGAATTGTACTGTTTGGATGCTTTGCCTATATGTTTCTTAGACTATATAGAAGCAATATATACAAAGATTTCAACCGTCTACCTGTTCCATTCATTGTTCTACTTGTCGAAAGTTACAAATAATTTCCGATAAAGGATTAACAATGGGGCTCATTGTTCACTTAAACTTGAAGGACAACAAATTGGCGAGTGGTAATGTTTGGATGCTTTGCATAAATGGTTCTTAGACTATATGGAAGCAATATATACAAAGATTTCAACCGTCTACGTGTTCCAATCATTGTTCTACATGTCGAAATTTACAAATAATTTCCTTTAAAGGATTAAAAATGGGGCTCGTTGTTCACTTAAACTTGAAGAACAATAAATTGGCGAATTGTACTGTTTGGATGCTTTGCATATATGTTTCTTAGACTATATAGATGCAATATATACAAAGATTTCAACCGGCTACCTGTTCCATTCATTGTTCTACTTGTCGCAAGTTACAAATAATTTCCATTAAAGTATTAACAATGGGGCTCGTAGTTCACTTAAACTTGAGGATCAAATAATTGGCGAATTGTACTGTTTGGATTCTTTGCATATATGTATCTTAGACTATACCGAAGCAATATATACAATGATTTCAACAGTCTACCTGTTCCATTCATTGTTCTACTTGTCGAAATTTACAAATAATTTCCTTTGAAGGATTAACAATGGGGCTCGTTGTTCACTTAAACTTGAAGAACAAAAAATTGGCGAATGGTACTGTTTGGATGCTTTGCATATATGTTTCTTAGACTATATAGACGCAATATATACAAGGATTTCAACCGTCTACCTGTTCCATTCATTATTCTACTTGTCGAAAGTTACAAATAATTACCGATAAAGGATTAACCATTGGGGCTCATTGTTCACTTAAACTTGAAGAACAAAAAATTGGCGAAGGGTACTGTTTGGATGCTTTGCGTACATGTTTCTTAGACTATATGGAAGCAATATATACAAAGATTTCAACCGTCTACGTGTTCCAATCATTGTTCTACTTGTCGAAATTTACAAATAATTTCCTTTAAAGGATTAACAATGGGGCTCGTTGTTCACTTAAACTTGAAGAACAATAAATTCGCGAATTGTACTGTTTGGATGCTTTGCATATATGTTTCTTAGACTATATAGAAGCAATATATACAATGATTTCAACCGGCTACCTGTTCCATTCATTGTTCTACTTGTCGCAAGTTACAAATAATTTCCGTTAAAGTATTAACAATGGGGCTCGTAGTTCACTTAAACTTGAAGGTCAAATAATTGGCGAATTGTAATGTTTGGATTCTTTGCATATATGTTTCTTAGACTATACAGAAGCAATATATACAATGATTTCAACAGTCTACCTGTTCCATTCATTGTTCTACTTGTTGAAATTTACAAATAATTTCCTTTAAAGGATTAACAATGGGGCTCGTAGTTCACTTAAACTTGAAGATCAAAAAATTGGCGAATGGTACTGTTTGGATGCTTTGCATATATGTTTCTTAGATTATATAGTAGCAATATATACAAAGATTTCAACCGTCTACCTGTTCCATTCATTGTTCTACTTGTCGAAAGTTACAAATAATTTCCGATAAAGGATTAACCATTCGGGCTCATTGTTCACTTAAACTTGAAGAACAAAAAATTGGCGAATGGTACTGTTTGGATGCTTTGCATATATGTTTCTTAGACTATATAGAAGCAATATATACATTGATTTCAACCGGCTACCTGTTCCATTCATTGTTCAACTTGTCGCAAGTTACAAATAATTTCCGTTAAAGTATTAACAATGGGGCTCGTAGTTCACTTAAACTTGAAGATCAAATAATTGGCGAATTGTACTGTTTGGATTCTTTGCATATATGTTTCTTAGACTATACAGAAGCAATATATACAATGATTTCATCAGTCTACCTGTTCCATTCATTGTTCTACTTGTCGAAATTTACAAATAATTTCCTTTAAAGGATTAACAATGGGGCTCGTAGTTCACTTAAACTTGAAGATCAAAAAATTGGCGAATGGTACTGTTTGGATGCTTTGCATATATGTTTCTTAGACTATATAGACGCAATATATACAAGGATTTCAACCGTCTACCTGTTCCATTCATTGTTCTACTTGTCGAAAGTTACAAATAATTTCCGATAAAGGATTAACAATGGGGCTCATTGTTCACTTAAACTTGAAGGACAACAAATTGGCGAGTGGTAATGTTTGGATGCTTTGCATAAATGGTTCTTAGACTATATGGAAGCAATATATACAAAGATTTCAACCGTCTACGTGTTCCAATTATTGTTCTACTTGTCGAAAATTACAAATAATTTCCGATAAAGGATTGACCATTGGGGCTCATTGTTCACTTAAACTTGAAGAACAAAAAATTGGCGAATGGTACTGTTTGGATGCTTTGCGTATATGTTTCTTAGACTATATAGACGCAATATATACAAAGATTTCAACCGTCTACCTGTTCCATTCATTGTTCTACTTGTCGAAAGTTACAAATAATTACCGATAAAGGATTAACCATTGGGGCTCATTGTTCACTTAAACTTGAAGAACAAAAAATTGGCGAATGGTACTGTTTGGATGCTTTGCATATATGTTTCTTAGACTATATAGAAGCAATATATACAACGATTTCAACCGTCTACCTGTTCCATTCATTGTTCTACTTGTCGAAAGTTACAAATAATTTCCGTTAAGGGATTAACAATGGCGATCGTAGTTTACTTAAACTTGAAGAACAAAAAATTGGCGAATTGTACTGTTTGGATGCTTGCATATATGTTTCGTAGGCTATATAGAAGCAATATATACAATGATTTCAACCGTCTACCTGATCCATTCATTGTTCTACTTTTCGAAATTTACAAATAATTTCCTTTAAAGGATTAACAATGGCGATCGTAGTTTACTTAAACTTGAAGAACAAAAAATTGGCGAATGGTACTGTTTGGATGTTTTGCATATATGTTTCTTAGACTATATAGACGCAATATATACAATGATTTCAACCGTCTACCTGTTCCATTCATTGTTCTACTTGTCGAAAGTTACAAATAATTTCCATTTCGTGATTATCAATGGGGCTCGCTGTTCACTTAAACTTGAAGATCAAAAAATTAGCGATTGTTACTGTTTAGATGCTTTGCATATAGGTTTCTTAGACTCTATAGAAGCAACATATACAAAGATTTCAAGCGTCTACCTGTTCTATTCATTGTTCTACTTGTAGAAAGTTACAAATAATTTCCGTTTCATGATTATCAATGGGGCTCGTTGTACACTTAAACTTGAAGAACAAAAAATTGGCGAATGGTACTGTTTGGATGCTTTGCATATATGTTTCTTAGACTATATAGACGCAATATATACAATGATTTCAACCGTCTACCCGTCCTATTCATTGTTCTACTTGTAGAAACTTACAAATAATTTCCGTTTCATGATTATCAATGGAGCTCGTAGTTCACTTAAACTTGAAGATCAAATAATTGGCGAATTGTACTGTTTGGATTCTTTGCATATATGTTTCTTAGACTATACAGAAGCAATATCTACAATGATTTCAACAGTCTACCTGTTCCATTCATTGTTCTACGTGTCGAAATTTACAAATAATTTCCTTTGAAGGATTAACAATGGGGCTCGTTGTTCACTTAAACTTGAAGAACAAAAAATTGGCGAATGGTACTGTTTGGATGCTTTGCATATATGTTTCTTAGACTATATAGACGCAATATATACAAAGATTTCAACCGTCTACCTGTTCCATTCATTGTTCTACTTGTCGAAAGTTACAAATAATTACCGATAAAGGATTAACCATTGGGGCTCATTGTTCACTTAAACTTGAAGAACAAAAAATTGGCGAAGGGTACTGTTTGGATGCTTTGCGTACATGTTTCTTAGACTATATGGAAGCAATATATACAAAGATTTCAACCGTCTACGTGTTCCAATCATTGTTCTACATGTCGAAATTTACAAATAATTTCCTTTAAAGGATTAAAAATGGGGGTCGTTGTTCACTTAAACTTGAAGAACAATAAATTGGCGAATTGTACTGTTTGGATGCTTTGCATATATGTTTCTTAGACTATATAGATGCAATATATACAAAGATTTCAACCGGCTACCTGTTCCATTCATTGTTCTACTTGTCGCAAGTTACAAATAATTTCCATTAAAGTATTAACAATGGGGCTCGTAGTTCACTTAAACTTGAGGATCAAATAATTGGCGAATTGTACTGTTTGGATTCTTTGCATATATGTATCTTAGACTATACCGAAGCAATATATACAATGATTTCAACAGTCTACCTGTTCCATTCATTGTTCTACTTGTTGAAATTTACAAATAATTTCCTTTAAAGGATTAACAATGGGGCTTGTAGTCCACTTAAACTTGAAGAACAAAAAATTGGCGAATGGTACTGTTTGGATGCTTTGCGTATATGTTTCTTAGACTATATAGAAGCAAAATATACAATGATTTCAACCGTCTACCTGTTCCATTCATTGTTCTACTTGTCGAAATTTACAAATAATTTCCTTCAAAGGATTAACAATTGGGCTCGTAGTTCACTTAAACTTGAAGAACAAAAAATTGGCGAATTGTACTGTTTGGATGCTTTGAATATATGTTTCTTAGATTATTTAGAAGCAATATATAGAAAGATTTCACCCGTCTACCTGTACTATTCATTGTTCTACTTGTAGAAAGTTACAAATAATTTCCATTTCGTGATTATAAATGGGGCTCGCTGTTCACTTAAACTTGAAGATCAAAAAATTAGCGGTTGTTACTGTTTAGATGCTTTGCATATAGGTTTCTTAGACTCTATAGAAGCAACATATACAAAGATTTCAAGCGTCTACCTGTTCTATTCATTGTTCTACTTGTAGAAAGTTACAAATAATTTCCTTTAAAGGATTATCAATGGGGCTCGTTGTTCACTTAAACTTGAAGAACAAAAAATTGGCGAATGGTACTGTTTGGATGCTTTGCATATATGTTTCTTAGACTATATAGACGCAATATATACAATGATTTCAACCGTCTACCCGTTCTATTCATTGTTCTACTTGTAGAAACTTACAAATAATTTCCGTTTCATGATTATCAATGGAGCTCGTAGTTCACTTAAACTTGAAGATCAAATAATTGGCGAATTGTACTGTTTGGATTCTTTGCATATATGTTTCTTAGACTATACAGAAGCAATATATACAATGATTTCAACCGTCTACCTGTTCCATTCATTGTTCTACTTGTCGAAATTTACAAATAATTTCCTTCAAAGGATTAACAATTGGGCTCGTAGTTCACTTAAACTTGAAGAACAAAAAATTGGCGAATGGTACTGTTTGGATGCTTTGCATATATGTTTCTTAGACTATATAGACGCAATATATACAAGGATTTCAACCGTCTACCTGTTCCATTCATTGTTCTACTTGTCGCAAGTTACAAATAATTTCCATTAAAGTATTAACAATGGGGCTCGTAGTTCACTTAAACTTGAAGATCAAATAATTGGCGAATTGTACTGTTTGGATTCTTTGCATATATGTATCTTAGACTATACCGAAGCAATATATACAATGATTTCAACAGTCTACCTGTTCCATTCATTGTTCTACTTGTTGAAATTTACAAATAATTTCCTTTAAAGGATTAACAACGGGGCTCGCAGTTCACTTAAATTTGAAGATCAAAAAATTGGCGAATGGTACTGTTTGGATGCTTTGCATATATGTTTCTTAGATTATATAGTAGCAATATATACAAAGATTTCAACCGTCTACCTGTTCCATTCATTGTTCTACTTGTCGAAATTTACAAATAATTTCCTTTAAAGGATTAACAATTGGGCTCGTAGTTCACTTAAACTTGAAGAACAAAAAATTGGCGAATTGTACTGTTTGGATGCTTTGAATATATGTTTCTTAGATTATTTAGAAGCAATATATAGAAAGATTTCACCCGTCTACCTGTACTATTCATTGTTCTACTTGTAGAAAGTTACAAATAATTTCCATTTCGTGATTATCAATGGGGCTCGCTGTTCACTTAGACTTGAAGATCAAAAAATTAGCGATTGTTACTGTTTACATGCTTTGCATATAGGTTTCTTAGACTCTATAGAAGCAACATATACAAAGATTTCAAGCGTCTACCTGTTCTATTCATTGTTCTACTTGTAGAAAGTTACAAATAATTTCCGTTTCATGATTATCAATGGGGCTCGTTGTACACTTAAACTTGAAGAACAAAAAATTGGCGAATGGTACTGTTTGGATGCTTTGCATATATGTTTCTTAGACTATATAGACGCAATATATACAATGATTTCAACCGTCTACCCGTCCTATTCATTGTTCTACTTGTAGAAACTTACAAATAATTTCCGTTTCATGATTATCAATGGAGCTCGTAGTTCACTTAAACTTGAAGATCAAATAATTGGCGAATTGTACTGTTTGGATTCTTTGCATATATGTTTCTTAGACTATACAGAAGCAATATATACAATGATTTCAACAGTCTACCTGTTCCATTCATTGTTCTACGTGTCGAAATTTACAAATAATTTCCTTTGAAGGATTAACAATGGGGCTCGTTGTTCACTTAAACTTGAAGAACAAAAAATTGGCGAATGGTACTGTTTGGATGCTTTGCATATATGTTTCTTAGACTATATAGACGCAATATATACAAGGATTTCAACCGTCTACCTGTTCCATTCATTATTCTACTTGTCGAAAGTTACAAATAATTACCGATAAAGGATCAACCATTGGGGCTCATTGTTCACTTAAACTTGAAGAACAAAAAATTGGCGAAGGGTACTGTTTGGATGCTTTGCGTACATGTTTCTTAGACTATATGGAAGCAATATATACAAAGATTTCAACCGTCTACGTGTTCCAATCATTGTTCTACTTGTCGAAATTTACAAATAATTTCCTTTAAAGGATTAACAATTGGGCTCGTAGTTCACTTAAACTTGAAGAACAAAAAATTGGCGAATGGTACTGTTTGGATGCTTTGCATATATGTTTCTTAGACTATATAGACGCAATATATACAAGGATTTCAACCGTCTACCTGTTCCATTCATTGTTCTACTTGTCGCAAGTTACAAATAATTTCCATTAAAGTATTAACAATGGGGCTCGTAGTTCACTTAAACTTGAAGATCAAATAATTGGCGAATTGTACTGTTTGGATGCTTTGCATATATGTTTCTTAGACTATATAGAAGCAATATATACAAAGATTTCAACCGTCTACCTGTTCCATTCATTGTTCTACTTGTCGAAAGTTACAAATAATATCCGATAACGGATTAAGCATTGGGGCTCATTGTTCACTTAAAGTTGAAGAACATAAAATTGGCGAATTGTACTGTTTGGATGCTTTGCATATACGTTTCTTAGACTATATAGAAGCAATATATACATTGATTTCAACCGTCTACCTGTTCCACTCATTGTTCTACTTGTCGCAAGTTACAAATAATTTGCGTTAAAGTATGAAAAATGGGGCTCGTTGTTCACTTAAACTTGAAGATGAAATAATTGTCGAATTGTACTGTTTGGATGCTTTGCATATATGTTTCTTAGACTATATAGAAGCAATATATACAAAGATTTCAACCGGCTACCTGTTCCATTCATTGTTCTACTTGTCGCAAGTTACAAATAATTTCCGTTAAAGTATTAACAATGGGGCTCGTAGTTCACTTAAAATTGAAGATCAAATAATTGGCGAATTGTACTGTTTGGATTCGTTGCATATATGTTTCTTAGACTATACAGAAGCAATATATACAATGATTTCAACAGTCTACCTGTTCCATTCATTGTTCTACTTGTTGAAATTTACAAATAATTTCCTTTAAAGGATTAACAATGGGGCTCGTAGTTCACTTAAATTTGAAGATCAAAAAATTGGCGAATGGTACTGTTTGGATGCTTTGCATATATGTTTCTTAGATTATATAGTAGCAATATATACAAAGATTTCAACCGTCTACCTGTTCCATTCATTGTTCTACTTGTCGAAATTTACAAATAATTTCCTTTAAAGGATTAACAATTGGGCTCGTAGTTCACTTAAACTTGAAGAACAAAAAATTGGCGAATTGTACTGTTTGGATGCTTTGAATATATGTTTCTTAGATTATTTAGAAGCAATATATAGAAAGATTTCACCCGTCTACCTGTACTATTCATTGTTCTACTTGTAGAAAGTTACAAATAATTTCCATTTCGTGATTATCAATGGGGCTCGCTGTTCACTTAAACTTGAAGATCAAAAAATTAGCGATTGTTACTGTTTAGATGCTTTGCATATAGGTTTCTTAGACTCTATAGAAGCAACATATACAAAGATTTCAAGCGTCTACCTGTTCTATTCATTGTTCTACTTGTAGAAAGTTACAAATAATTTCCGTTTCATGATTATCAATGGGGCTCGTTGTACACTTAAACTTGAAGAACAAAAAATTGGCGAATGGTACTGTTTGGATGCTTTGCATATATGTTTCTTAGACTATATAGACGCAATATATACAATGATTTCAACCGTCTACCCGTCCTATTCATTGTTCTACTTGTAGAAACTTACAAATAATTTCCGTTTCATGATTATCAATGGAGCTCGTAGTTCACTTAAACTTGAAGATCAAATAATTGGCGAATTGTACTGTTTGGATTCTTTGCATATATGTTTCTTAGACTATACAGAAGCAATATATACAATGATTTCAACAGTCTACCTGTTCCATTCATTGTTCTACGTGTCGAAATTTACAAATAATTTCCTTTGAAGGATTAACAATGGGGCTCGTTGTTCACTTAAACTTGAAGAACAAAAAATTGGCGAATGGTACTGTTTGGATGCTTTGCATATATGTTTCTTAGACTATATAGACGCAATATATACAAAGATTTCAACCGTCTACCTGTTCCATTCATTGTTCTACTTGTCGAAAGTTACAAATAATTACCGATAAAGGATTAACCATTGGGGCTCATTGTTCACTTAAACTTGAAGAACAAAAAATTGGCGAAGGGTACTGTTTGGATGCTTTGCGTACATGTTTCTTAGACTATATGGAAGCAATATATACAAAGATTTCAACCGTCTACGTGTTCCAATCATTGTTCTACATGTCGAAATTTACAAATAATTTCCTTTAAAGGATTAAAAATGGGGGTCGTTGTTCACTTAAACTTGAAGAACAATAAATTGGCGAATTGTACTGTTTGGATGCTTTGCATATATGTTTCTTAGACTATATAGATGCAATATATACAAAGATTTCAACCGGCTACCTGTTCCATTCATTGTTCTACTTGTCGCAAGTTACAAATAATTTCCATTAAAGTATTAACAATGGGGCTCGTAGTTCACTTAAACTTGAGGATCAAATAATTGGCGAATTGTACTGTTTGGATTCTTTGCATATATGTATCTTAGACTATACCGAAGCAATATATACAATGATTTCAACAGTCTACCTGTTCCATTCATTGTTCTACTTGTTGAAATTTACAAATAATTTCCTTTAAAGGATTAACAATGGGGCTTGTAGTCCACTTAAACTTGAAGAACAAAAAATTGGCGAATGGTACTGTTTGGATGCTTTGCGTATATGTTTCTTAGACTATATAGAAGCAAAATATACAATGATTTCAACCGTCTACCTGTTCCATTCATTGTTCTACTTGTCGAAATTTACAAATAATTTCCTTCAAAGGATTAACAATTGGGCTCGTAGTTCACTTAAACTTGAAGAACAAAAAATTGGCGAATTGTACTGTTTGGATGCTTTGAATATATGTTTCTTAGATTATTTAGAAGCAATATATAGAAAGATTTCACCCGTCTACCTGTACTATTCATTGTTCTACTTGTAGAAAGTTACAAATAATTTCCATTTCGTGATTATAAATGGGGCTCGCTGTTCACTTAAACTTGAAGATCAAAAAATTAGCGGTTGTTACTGTTTAGATGCTTTGCATATAGGTTTCTTAGACTCTATAGAAGCAACATATACAAAGATTTCAAGCGTCTACCTGTTCTATTCATTGTTCTACTTGTAGAAAGTTACAAATAATTTCCGTTTCATGATTATCAATGGGGCTCGTTGTTCACTTAAACTTGAAGAACAAAAAATTGGCGAATGGTACTGTTTGGATGCTTTGCATATATGTTTCTTAGACTATATAGACGCAATATATACAATGATTTCAACCGTCTACCCGTTCTATTCATTGTTCTACTTGTAGAAACTTACAAATAATTTCCGTTTCATGATTATCAATGGAGCTCGTAGTTCACTTAAACTTGAAGATCAAATAATTGGCGAATTGTACTGTTTGGATTCTTTGCATATATGTTTCTTAGACTATACAGAAGCAATATATACAATGATTTCAACCGTCTACCTGTTCCATTCATTGTTCTACTTGTCGAAATTTACAAATAATTTCCTTCAAAGGATTAACAATTGGGCTCGTAGTTCACTTAAACTTGAAGAACAAAAAATTGGCGAATGGTACTGTTTGGATGCTTTGCATATATGTTTCTTAGACTATATAGACGCAATATATACAAGGATTTCAACCGTCTACCTGTTCCATTCATTGTTCTACTTGTCGCAAGTTACAAATAATTTCCATTAAAGTATTAACAATGGGGCTCGTAGTTCACTTAAACTTGAAGATCAAATAATTGGCGAATTGTACTGTTTGGATGCTTTGCATATATGTTTCTTAGACTATATAGAAGCAATATATACAAAGATTTCAACCGTCTACCTGTTCCATTCATTGTTCTACTTGTCGAAAGTTACAAATAATTTCCGATAAAGGATTAACAATGGGGCTCGTTGTTCACTTAAACTTGAAGAACAATAAATTGGCGAATTGTACTGTTTGGATGCTTTGCATAAATGTTTCTTAGACTATATAGAAGCAATATATACAAAGATTTCAACCGTCTACGTGTTCCAATCATTGTTCTACTTATCGAAATTTACAAATAATTTCCTTTAAAGGATTAACAATGGGGCTCGTTGTTCACTTAAACTTGAAGAACAATAAATTCGCGAATTGTACTGATTGGATGCTTTGCATATATGTTTCATAGACTATATAGAAGCAATATATACAAAGATTTCAACCGTCTACCTGTTCCATTCATTGTTCTACTTGTCGAAAGTTACAAATAATTTCCGATAACGGATTAAGCATTGGGGCTCATTGTTCACTTAAACTTGAAGAACATAAAATTGGCGAATTGTACTGTTTGGATGCTTTGCATATACGTTTCTTAGACTATATAGAAGCAATATATACATTGATTTCAACCGTCTACCTGTTCCACTCATTGTTCTACTTGTCGCAAGTTACAAATAATTTGCGTTAAAGTATGAAAAATGGGGCTCGTTGTTCACTTAAACTTGAAGATGAAATAATTGTCGAATTGTACTGTTTGGATGCTTTGCATATATGTTTCTTAGACTATATAGAAGCAATATATACAAAGATTTCAACCGGCTACCTGTTCCATTCATTGTTCTACTTGTCGCAAGTTACAAATAATTTCCTTTAAAGGATTAACAATGGGGCTCGTAGTTCACTTAAATTTGAAGATCAAAAAATTGGCGAATGGTACTGTTTGGATGCTTTGCATATATGTTTCTTAGATTATATAGTAGCAATATATACAAAGATTTCAACCGTCTACCTGTTCCATTCATTGTTCTACTTGTCGAAATTTACAAATAATTTCCTTTAAAGGATTAACAATTGGGCTCGTAGTTCACTTAAACTTGAAGAACAAAAAATTGGCGAATTCTACTGTTTGGATGCTTTGTATATATGTTTCTTAGATTATTTAGAAGCAATATATAGAAAGATTTCACCCGTCTACCTGTACTATTCATTGTTCTACTTGTAGAAAGTTACAAATAATTTCCATTTCGTGATTATCAATGGGGCTCGCTGTTCACTTAAACTTGAAGATCAAAAAATTAGCGATTGTTACTGTTTAGATGCTTTGCATATAGGTTTCTTAGACTCTATAGAAGCAACATATACAAAGATTTCAAGCGTCTACCTGTTCTATTCATTGTTCTTCTTGTAGAAAGTTACAAATAATTTCCGTTTCATGATTATCAATGGGGCTAGTTGTACACTTAAACTTGAAGAACAAAAAATTGGCGAATGGTACTGTTTGGATGCTTTGCATATATGTTTCTTAGACTATATAGACGCAATATATACAATGATTTCAACCGTCTACCCGTCCTATTCATTGTTCTACTTGTAGAAACTTACAAATAATTTCCGTTTCATGATTATCAATGGAGCTCGTAGTTCACTTAAACTTGAAGATCAAATAATTGGCGAATTGTACTGTTTGGATTCTTTGCATATATGTTTCTTAGACTATACAGAAGCAATATATACAATGATTTCAACAGTCTACCTGTTCCATTCATTGTTCTACGTGTCGAAATTTACAAATAATTTCCTTTGAAGGATTAACAATGGGGCTCGTTGTTCACTTAAACTTGAAGAACAAAAAATTGGCGAATGGTACTGTTTGGATGCTTTGCATATATGTTTCTTAGACTATATAGACGCAATATATACAAGGATTTCAACCGTCTACCTGTTCCATTCATTATTCTACTTGTCGAAAGTTACAAATAATTACCGATAAAGGATCAACCATTGGGGCTCATTGTTCACTTAAACTTGAAGAACAAAAAATTGGCGAAGGGTACTGTTTGGATGCTTTGCGTACATGTTTTTTAGACTATATGGAAGCAATATATACAAAGATTTCAACCGTCTACGTGTTCCAATCATTGTTCTACTTGTCGAAATTTACAAATAATTTCCTTTAAAGGATTAACAATGGGGCTCGTTGTTCACTTAAACTTGAAGAACAATAAATTCGCGAATTGTACTGTTTGGATGCTTTGCATATATGTTTCTTAGACTATATAGAAGCAATATATACAAAGATTTCAACCGTCTACGTGTTGCAATCATTGTTCTACTTGTCGCAAGTTACAAATAATTTGCGTTAAAGTATGAAAAATGGGGCTCGTTGTTCACTTAAACTTGAAGATGAAATAATTGTCGAATTGTACTGTTTGGATGCTTTGCATATATGTTTCTTAGACTATATAGAAGCAATATATACAAGGATTTCAACCGTCTACATGTTCCATTCATTGTTCTACTTGTCGAAAGTTAGAAATAATTACCGATAAAGGATTAACCATTGGGGCTTATTGTTCACTTAAACTTGAAGAACAAAAAATTGGCGAATTGTACTGTTTGGATGCTTTGCATATATGTTTCTTAGACTATATAGAAGCAATATATACAAAGATTTCAACCGTCTACCTGTTCCATTCATTGTTCTACTTGTCGAAAGTTACAAATAATTTCCGATAAAGGATTAACAATGGGGCTCGTTGTTCACTTAAACTTGAAGAACAATAAATTGGCGAATTGTACTGTTTGGATGCTTTGCATATATGTTTCTTAGACTATATAGAAGCAATATATACAAAGATTTCAACCGTCTACGTGTTCCAATCATTGTTCTACTTGTCGAAATTTACAAATAATTTCCTTTAAAGGATTAACAATGGGGCTCGTTGTTCACTTAAACTTGAAGAACAATAAATTCGCGAATTGTACTGATTGGATGCTTTGCATATATGTTTCTTAGACTATATAGAAGCAGTATATACAAAGATTTCAACCGTCTACCTGTTCCATTCATTGTTCTACTTGTCGAAAGTTACAAATAATTTCCGATAACGGATTAAGCATTGGGGCTCATTGTTCACTTAAACTTGAAGAACATAAAATTGGCGAATTGTACTGTTTGGATGCTTTGCATATACGTTTCTTAGACTATATAGAAGCAATATATACATTGATTTCAACCGTCTACCTGTTCCACTCATTGTTCTACTTGTCGCAAGTTACAAATAATTTGCGTTAAAGTATGAAAAATGGGGCTCGTTGTTCACTTAAACTTGAAGATGAAATAATTGTCGAATTGTACTGTTTGGATGCTTTGCATATATGTTTCTTAGACTATATAGAAGCAATATATACAAAGATTTCAACCGTCTACCTGTTCCATTCATTGTTCTACTTGTCGAAAGTTACAAATAATTTCCGATAAAGGATTAACAATGGGGCTCGTTGTTCACTTAAACTTGAAGAACAATAAATTGGCGAATTGTACTGTTTGGATGCTTTGCATATATGTTTCTTAGACTATATAGAAGCAATATATACAAAGATTTCAACCGTCTACGTGTTCCAATCATTGTTCTACTTGTCGAAATTTACAAATAATTTCCTTTAAAGGATTAACAATGGGGCTCGTTGTTCACTTAAACTTGAAGAACAATAAATTCGCGAATTGAACTGATTGGATGCTTTGCATATATGTTTCTTAGACTATATAGAAGCAATATATACATTGATTTCAACCGGCTATCTGTTCCATTCATTGTTCTACTTGTCGCAAGTTACAAATAATTTCCGTTAAAGTATTAACAATGGGGCTCGTAGTTCACTTAAAATTGAAGATCAAATAATTGGCGAATTGTACTGTTTGGATTCGTTGCATATATGTTTCTTAGACTATACAGAAGCAATATATACAATGATTTCAACAGTCTACCTGTTCCATTCATTGTTCTACTTGTTGAAATTTACAAATAATTTCCTTTAAAGGATTTACAATGGGGCTCGTAGTTCACTTAAATTTGAAGATCAAAAAATTGGCGAATGGTACTGTTTGGATGCTTTGCATATATGTTTCTTAGATTATATAGTAGCAATATATACAAAGATTTCAACCGTCTACCTGTTCCATTCATTGTTCTACTTGTCGAAAGTTACAAATAATTTCCGATAAAGGATTAACCATTGGGGCTCATTGTTCACTTAAACTTGAAGAACAAAAAATTGGCGAATGGTACTGTTTGGATGCTTTGCATATATGTTTCTTAGACTATATAGAAGCAATATATACATTGATTTCAACCGGCTACCTGTTCCATTCATTGTTCAACTTGTCGCAAGTTACAAATAATTTCCGTTAAAGTATTAACAATGGGGCTCGTAGTTCACTTAAACTTGAAGATCAAATAATTGGCGAATTGTACTGTTTGGGTTCTTTGCATATATGTTTCTTAGACTATACAGAAGCAATATATACAATGATTTCATCAGTCTACCTGTTCCATTCATTGTTCTACTTGTCGAAATTTACAAATAATTTCCTTTAAAGGATTAACAATGGGGCTCGTAGTTCACTTAAACTTGAAGATCAAAAAATTGGCGAATGGTACTGTTTGGATGCTTTGCATATATGTTTCTTAGACTATATAGACGCAATATATACAAGGATTTCAACCGTTTACCTGTTCCATTCATTGTTCTACTTGTAGAAAGTTACAAATAATTACCGATAAAGGATTAACAATTGGGGCTTATTGTTCACTTAAACTTGAAGAACAAAAAATTGGCGAATTGTACTGTTTGGATGCTTTGCATATATGTTTCTTAGACTATATAGAAGCAATATATACAAAGATTTCAACCGTCTACCTGTTCCATTCATTGTTCTACTTGTCGAAAGTTACAAATAATTTCCGATAAAGGATTAACAATGGGGCTCATTGTTCACTTAAACTTGAAGGACAACAAATTGGCGAGTGGTAATGTTTGGATGCTTTGCATAAATGGTTCTTAGACTATATGGAAGCAATATATACAAAGATTTCAACCGTCTACCTGTTCCATTCATTGTTCTACTTGTCGAAAGTTACAAATAATTACCGATAAAGGATTAACCATTGGGGCTTATTGTTCACTTAAACTTGAAGAACAAAAAATTGGCGAATTGTACTGTTTGGATGCTTTGCATATATGTTTCTTAGACTATATAGAAGCAATATATACAAAGATTTCAACCGTCTACCTGTTCCATTCATTGTTCTACTTGTCGAAAGTTACAAATAATTTCCGATAAAGGATTAACAATGGGGCTCGTTGTTCACTTAAACTTGAAGAACAATAAATTGGCGAATTGTACTGTTTGGATGCTTTGCATATATGTTTCTTAGACTATATAGAAGCAATATATACAAAGATTTCAACCGTCTACGTGTTCCAATCATTGTTCTACTTGTCGAAATTTACAAATAATTTCCTTTAAAGGATTAACAATGGGGCTCGTTGTTCACTTAAACTTGAAGAACAATAAATTCGCGAATTGTACTGATTGGATGCTTTGCATATATGTTTCTTAGACTATATAGAAGCAATATATACAAAGATTTCAACCGTCTACCTGTTCCATTCATTGTTCTACTTGTCGAAAGTTACAAATAATTTCCGATAACGGATTAAGCATTGGGGCTCATTGTTCACTTAAACTTGAAGAACATAAAATTGGCGAATTGTACTGTTTGGATGCTTTGCATATACGTTTCTTAGACTATATAGAAGCAATATATACATTGATTTCAACCGTCTACCTGTTCCACTCATTGTTCTACTTGTCGCAAGTTACAAATAATTTGCGTTAAAGTATGAAAAATGGGGCTCGTTGTTCACTTAAACTTGAAGATGAAATAATTGTCGAATTGTACTGTTTGGATGCTTTGCATATATGTTTCTTAGACTATATAGAAGCAATATATACAAAGATTTCAACCGTCTACCTGTTCCATTCATTGTTCTACTTGTCGAAAGTTACAAATAATTTCCGATAAAGGATTAACAATGGGGCTCGTTGTTCACTTAAACTTGAAGAACAATAAATTGGCGAATTGTACTGTTTGGATGCTTTGCATATATGTTTCTTAGACTATATAGAAGCAATATATACAAAGATTTCAACCGTCTACCTGTTCCACTCATTGTTCTACTTGTCGCAAGTTACAAATAATTTGCGTTAAAGTATGAAAAATGGGGCTCGTTGTTCACTTAAACTTGAAGATGAAATAATTGTCGAATTGTACTGTTTGGATGCTTTGCATATATGTTTCTTAGACTATATAGAAGCAATATATACAAAGATTTCAACCGTCTACGTGTTCCAATCATTGTTCTACTTGTCGAAATTTACAAATAATTTCCTTTAAAGGATTAACAATGGGGCTCGTTGTTCACTTAAACTTTAAGAACAATAAATTCGCGAATTGTACTGATTGGATGCTTTGCATATATGTTTCTTAGACTATATAGAAGCAATATATACATTGATTTCAACCGGCTACCTGTTCCATTCATTGTTCTACTTGTCGCAAGTTACAAATAATTTCCGTTAAAGTATTAACAATGGGGCTCGTAGTTCACTTAAAATTGAAGATCAAATAATTGGCGAATTGTACTGTTTGGATTCGTTGCATATATGTTTCTTAGACTATACAGAAGCAATATATACAATGATTTCAACAGTCTACCTGTTCCATTCATTGTTCTACTTGTTGAAATTTACAAATAATTTCCTTTAAAGGATTAACAATGGGGCTCGTAGTTCACTTAAATTTGAAGATCAAAAAATTGGCGAATGGTACTGTTTGGATGCTTTGCATATATGTTTCTTAGATTATATAGTAGCAATATATACAAAGATTTCAACCGTCTACCTGTTCCATTCATTGTTCTACTTGTCGAAAGTTACAAATAATTTCCGATAAAGGATTAACAATGGGGCTCGTTGTTCACTTAAACTTGAAGAACAATAAATTGGCGAATTGTACTGTTTGGATGCTTTGCATATATGTTTCTTAGACTATATAGAAGCAATATATACAAAGATTTCAACCGTCTACGTGTTCCAATCATTGTTCTACTTGTCGAAATTTACAAATAATTTCCTTTAAAGGATTAACAATGGGGCTCGTTGTTCACTTAAACTTGAAGAACAATAAATTCGCGAATTGTACTGATTGGATGCTTTGCATATATGTTTCTTAGACTATATAGAAGCAATATATACAAAGATTTCAACCGTCTACCTGTTCCATTCATTGTTCTACTTGTCGAAAGTTACAAATAATTTCCGATAACGGATTAAGCATTGGGGCTCATTGTTCACTTAAACTTGAAGAACATAAAATTGGCGAATTGTACTGTTTGGATGCTTTGCATATACGTTTCTTAGACTATATAGAAGCAATATATACATTGATTTCAACCGTCTACCTGTTCCACTCATTGTTCTACTTGTCGCAAGTTACAAATAATTTGCGTTAAAGTATGAAAAATGGGGCTCGTTGTTCACTTAAACTTGAAGATGAAATAATTGTCGAATTGTACTGTTTGGATGCTTTGCATATATGTTTCTTAGACTATATAGAAGCAATATATACAAAGATTTCAACCGGCTACCTGTTCCATTCATTGTTCTACTTGTCGCAAGTTACAAATAATTTCCGTTAAAGTATTAACAATGGGGCTCGTAGTTCACTTAAAATTGAAGATCAAATAATTGGCGAATTGTACTGTTTGGATTCGTTGCATATATGTTTCTTAGACTATACAGAAGCAATATATACAATGATTTCAACAGTCTACCTGTTCCATTCATTGTTCTACTTGTTGAAATTTACAAATAATTTCCTTTAAAGGATTAACAATGGGGCTCGTAGTTCACTTAAATTTGAAGATCAAAAAATTGGCGAATGGTACTGTTTGGATGCTTTGCATATATGTTTCTTAGATTATATAGTAGCAATATATACAAAGATTTCAACCGTCTACCTGTTCCATTCATTGTTCTACTTGTAGAAAGTTACAAATAATTTCCATTTCGTGATTATCAATGGGGCTCGCTGTTCACTTAAACTTGAAGATCAAAAAATTAGCGATTGTTACTGTTTAGATGCTTTGCATATAGGTTTCTTAGACTCTATAGAAGCAACATATACAAAGATTTCAAGCGTCTACCTGTTCTATTCATTGTTCTTCTTGTAGAAAGTTACAAATAATTTCCGTTTCATGATTATCAATGGGGCTCGTTGTACACTTAAACTTGAAGAACAAAAAATTGGCGAATGGTACTGTTTGGATGCTTTGCATATATGTTTCTTAGACTATATAGACGCAATATATACAATGATTTCAACCGTCTACCCGTCCTATTCATTGTTCTACTTGTAGAAACTTACAAATAATTTCCGTTTCATGATTATCAATGGAGCTCGTAGTTCACTTAAACTTGAAGATCAAATAATTGGCGAATTGTACTGTTTGGATTCTTTGCATATATGTTTCTTAGACTATACAGAAGCAATATATACAATGATTTCAACAGTCTACCTGTTCCATTCATTGTTCTACGTGTCGAAATTTACAAATAATTTCCTTTGAAGGATTAACAATGGGGCTCGTTGTTCACTTAAACTTGAAGAACAAAAAATTGGCGAATGGTACTGTTTGGATGCTTTGCATATATGTTTCTTAGACTATATAGACGCAATATATACAAGGATTTCAACCGTCTACCTGTTCCATTCATTATTCTACTTGTCGAAAGTTACAAATAATTACCGATAAAGGATCAACCATTGGGGCTCATTGTTCACTTAAACTTGAAGAACAAAAAATTGGCGAAGGGTACTGTTTGGATGCTTTGCGTACATGTTTCTTAGACTATATGGAAGCAATATATACAAAGATTTCAACCGTCTACGTGTTCCAATCATTGTTCTACTTGTCGAAATTTACAAATAATTTCCTTTAAAGGATTAACAATGGGGCTCGTTGTTCACTTAAACTTGAAGAACAATAAATTCGCGAATTGTACTGTTTGGATGCTTTGCATATATGTTTCTTAGACTATATAGAAGCAATATATACAAAGATTTCAACCGTCTACGTGTTGCAATCATTGTTCTACTTGTCGCAAGTTACAAATAATTTGCGTTAAAGTATGAAAAATGGGGCTCGTTGTTCACTTAAACTTGAAGATGAAATAATTGTCGAATTGTACTGTTTGGATGCTTTGCATATATGTTTCTTAGACTATATAGAAGCAATATATACAAGGATTTCAACCGTCTACATGTTCCATTCATTGTTCTACTTGTCGAAAGTTACAAATAATTACCGATAAAGGATTAACCATTGGGGCTTATTGTTCACTTAAACTTGAAGAACAAAAAATTGGCGAATTGTACTGTTTGGATGCTTTGCATATATGTTTCTTAGACTATATAGAAGCAATATATACAAAGATTTCAACCGTCTACCTGTTCCATTCATTGTTCTACTTGTCGAAAGTTACAAATAATTTCCGATAAAGGATTAACAATGGGGCTCGTTGTTCACTTAAACTTGAAGAACAATAAATTGGCGAATTGTACTGTTTGGATGCTTTGCATATATGTTTCTTAGACTATATAGAAGCAATATATACAAAGATTTCAACCGTCTACGTGTTCCAATCATTGTTCTACTTGTCGAAATTTACAAATAATTTCCTTTAAAGGATTAACAATGGGGCTCGTTGTTCACTTAAACTTGAAGAACAATAAATTCGCGAATTGTACTGTTTGGATGCTTTGCATATATGTTTCTTAGACTATATAGAAGCAATATATACAAAGATTTCAACCGTCTACGTGTTCCAATCATTGTTCTACTTGTCGAAATTTACAAATAATTTCCTTTAAAGGATTAACAATGGGGCTCGTTGTTCACTTAAACTTGAAGAACAATAAATTCGCGAATTGTACTGATTGGATGCTTTGCATATATGTTTCTTAGACTATATAGAAGCAATATATACAAAGATTTCAACCGTCTACGTGTTCCAATCATTGTTCTACTTGTCGAAATTTACAAATAATTTCCTTTAAAGGATTAACAATGGGGCTCGTTGTTCACTTAAACTTGAAGAACAATAAATTCGCGAATTGTACTGATTGGATGCTTTGCATATATGTTTCTTAGACTATATAGAAGCAATATATACATTGATTTCAACCGGCTACCTGTTCCATTCATTGTTCTACTTGTCGCAAGTTACAAATAATTTCCGTTAAAGTATTAACAATGGGGCTCGTAGTTCACTTAAAATTGAAGATCAAATAATTGGCGAATTGTACTGTTTGGATGCTTTGCATATATGTTTCTTAGACTATATAGAAGCAATATATACAAAGATTTCAACCGTCTACGTGTTGCAATCATTGTTCTACTTGTCGCAAGTTACAAATAATTTGCGTTAAAGTATGAAAAATGGGGCTCGTTGTTCACTTAAACTTGAAGATGAAATAATTGTCGAATTGTACTGTTTGGATGCTTTGCATATATGTTTCTTAGACTATATAGAAGCAATATATACAAGGATTTCAACCGTCTACATGTTCCATTCATTGTTCTACTTGTCGAAAGTTACAAATAATTACCGATAAAGGATTAACCATTGGGGCTTATTGTTCACTTAAACTTGAAGAACAAAAAATTGGCGAATTGTACTGTTTGGATGCTTTGCATATATGTTTCTTAGACTATATAGAAGCAATATATACAAAGATTTCAACCGTCTACCTGTTCCATTCATTGTTCTACTTGTCGAAAGTTACAAATAATTTCCGATAAAGGATTAACAATGGGGCTCGTTGTTCACTTAAACTTGAAGAACAATAAATTGGCGAATTGTACTGTTTGGATGCTTTGCATATATGTTTCTTAGACTATATAGAAGCAATATATACAAAGATTTCAACCGTCTACGTGTTCCAATCATTGTTCTACTTGTCGAAATTTACAAATAATTTCCTTTAAAGGATTAACAATGGGGCTCGTTGTTCACTTAAACTTGAAGAACAATAAATTCGCGAATTGTACTGTTTGGATGCTTTGCATATATGTTTCTTAGACTATATAGAAGCAATATATACAAAGATTTCAACCGTCTACGTGTTCCAATCATTGTTCTACTTGTCGAAATTTACAAATAATTTCCTTTAAAGGATTAACAATGGGGCTCGTTGTTCACTTAAACTTGAAGAACAATAAATTCGCGAATTGTACTGATTGGATGCTTTGCATATATGTTTCTTAGACTATATAGAAGCAATATATACATTGATTTCAACCGGCTACCTGTTCCATTCATTGTTCTACTTGTCGCAAGTTACAAATAATTTCCGTTAAAGTATTAACAATGGGGCTCGTAGTTCACTTAAAATTGAAGATCAAATAATTGGCGAATTGTACTGTTTGGATTCGTTGCATATATGTTTCTTAGACTATACAGAAGCAATATATACAATGATTTCAACAGTCTACCTGTTCCATTCATTGTTCTACTTGTCGCAAGTTACAAATAATTTGCGTTAAAGTATGAAAAATGGGGCTCGTTGTTCACTTAAACTTGA
Organism: Cerceris ruficornis; assembly: GCA_963989415.1. Taxonomy (NCBI): domain Eukaryota; kingdom Metazoa; phylum Arthropoda; class Insecta; order Hymenoptera; family Crabronidae; genus Cerceris; species Cerceris ruficornis. The sequence continues at coordinate 1,706,312 of CAXDIW010000192.1, forward strand.
AGATGAAATAATTGTCGAATTGTACTGTTTGGATGCTTTGCATATATGTTTCTTAGACTATATAGAAGCAATATATACAAGGATTTCAACCGTCTACATGTTCCATTCATTGTTCTACTTGTCGAAAGTTACAAATAATTACCGATAAAGGATTAACCATTGGGGCTTATTGTTCACTTAAACTTGAAGAACAAAAAATTGGCGAATTGTACTGTTTGGATGCTTTGCATATATGTTTCTTAGACTATATAGAAGCAATATATACAAAGATTTCAACCGTCTACCTGTTCCATTCATTGTTCTACTTGTCGAAAGTTACAAATAATTTCCGATAAAGGATTAACAATGGGGCTCGTTGTTCACTTAAACTTGAAGAACAATAAATTGGCGAATTGTACTGTTTGGATGCTTTGCATATATGTTTCTTAGACTATATCGAAGCAATATATACAAAGATTTCAACCGTCTACGTGTTCCAATCATTGTTCTACTTGTCGAAATTTACAAATAATTTCCTTTAAAGGATTAACAATGGGGCTCGTTGTTCACTTAAACTTGAAGAACAATAAATTCGCGAATTGTACTGTTTGGATGCTTTGCATATATGTTTCTTAGACTATATAGAAGCAATATATACAAAGATTTCAACCGTCTACGTGTTCCAATCATTGTTCTACTTGTCGAAATTTACAAATAATTTCCTTTAAAGGATTAACAATGGGGCTCGTTGTTCACTTAAACTTGAAGAACAATAAATTCGCGAATTGTACTGATTGGATGCTTTGCATATATGTTTCTTAGACTATATAGAAGCAATATATACATTGATTTCAACCGGCTACCTGTTCCATTCATTGTTCTACTTGTCGCAAGTTACAAATAATTTCCGTTAAAGTATTAACAATGGGGCTCGTAGTTCACTTAAAATTGAAGATCAAATAATTGGCGAATTGTACTGTTTGGATTCGTTGCATATATGTTTCTTAGACTATACAGAAGCAATATATACAATGATTTCAACAGTCTACCTGTTCCATTCATTGTTCTACTTGTTGAAATTTACAAATAATTTCCTTTAAAGGATTAACAATGGGGCTCGTAGTTCACTTAAATTTGAAGATCAAAAAATTGGCGAATGGTACTGTTTGGATGCTTTGCATATATGTTTCTTAGATTATATAGTAGCAATATATACAAAGATTTCAACCGTCTACCTGTTCCATTCATTGTTCTACTTGTCGAAAGTTACAAATAATTTCCGTTAAAGTATTAACAATGGGGCTCGTAGTTCACTTAAACTTGAAGATCAAATAATTGGCGAATTGTACTGTTTGGGTTCTTTGCATATATGTTTCTTAGACTATACAGAAGCAATATATACAATGATTTCATCAGTCTACCTGTTCCATTCATTGTTCTACTTGTCGAAATTTACAAATAATTTCCTTTAAAGGATTAACAATGGGGCTCGTAGTTCACTTAAACTTGAAGATCAAAAAATTGGCGAATGGTACTGTTTGGATGCTTTGCATATATGTTTCTTAGACTATATAGACGCAATATATACAAGGATTTCAACCGTTTACCTGTTCCATTCATTGTTCTACTTGTCGAAAGTTACAAATAATTACCGATAAAGGATTAACAATTGGGGCTTATTGTTCACTTAAACTTGAAGAACAAAAAATT